>CM034150.1:12655439-12894332 GCA_019776745.2 Taxus chinensis | reverse complement strand
TTGGTTGTTGTAATGTTTATGAGATTTACTTATCCTATTGTTGAAGTTAATGGGTTGTTGATGAATAGTAGCAATGTACTTGGATGTAAAGGTATTATTTGTCATTGAGAAAGGATTATTGTGGTGATGTAGGTATATGACCTCAAGGCATATACATTTCATGTTTTAATTATAGTAATGACCATAGAGTATGATTGTTCTTCATCTCATTATAAGCAAGTGATTTTATGATGTTGTTAGACTTGTTTCATTGATGTACTTGCTTGTTAGAAAGTGCACTAACTTGGTTACTATTTTTTAGGATTTCACAATATTAATAAATCATCTTCATGGTTGTACTTTGCATATGATGGAACTTGTAAATAATTATGATTATCGTAATGTTGGACTAATCTTCCGGTTCTTATAATAATTGTTTTCAGCCACAAGGCATTGTAATAATCTCCTTCACTACTTAGGACAGGGTTACGAAGGGACGATGAGGTAAATCAAGGTGTAATGTCAAATCTTATTGGTTTTTGACCATCGATGCAATAGTAAGTATTAAGTGGTAATCCCCTCCAAAATGCTTGTCTAAATAAAAATAAGTGCATTGTTACTTATGACGGTCATGGACTATATCGGATAAGAAGTTGTTATTTCATATTGAGGAAAGGGTTATAGCCCTTATTAATTTAGGCTAAGTTATTGTTTTAATTACATATTTTTGAAGGTCTTGGACCTTACCATGATTATAGAGGCATATTGAATAAAAAATCTAGGGTTCATCGACCACCTTAGGTATGGGATAATACTGAGCAAATTTAAGTTTTATGATTATTATGTGATCATCGAGAGTGTTGTAAGGTATATTATTTATGCCTTACCTCGCCACACAAGTATTGGCTATTACTAAATTTTTTTAGTAACTCCGTTAAATTTGGAGGGAAATTAAGAAATTTAATTTTAGCCATTGGAGGTAAATGCATTGAATGCATGGACAGTTTTGGGAGAAGAAAAGCTTCTTGAGGAAGCTAACGCATGCAAAATTAGCTTCATTTTTATATTTTTTGGTTTTTGTTGACTCGAGCTCTCCTCTAGTCGTTTGAGCTCCATTCTATCAAGCGATGCATGAGGTTTTTAGCAAATTATGTTCAGTTGAGCTATTTTTGGACTCCTCTGTTAAATTTAGATGCTTCTATTTAATTGCATGGGCATATTTAAATATATACAAATCTGAAGAAGGAGAGGGGGGTTTTATTGTGTTCACATTCCTCATTTTTTCTTGGATGATTTAGATGAGATTTCGAAAGGAAACGTTTATGGTTTTATTGGTCATTTGGTTTGAAGAGATTACAAATTTGAGGCATGGATTCTCCTCTTTCTCTTGTTATTTCTTTTTGAAATAGTTGAATACTTTCCGGTTTGTTTAGCTGTTGCTTATTGGTTTCTCCCTCAGTTTGCGTGGGAAATAATTGATTTTATAAATCGGATAAACCTTGTTATCTGGGTGCTTCACATTCATTTGTTATGGAAAGAATTAGGAAGGCATGATGGCCTTGAAGATCGTATTGGGGACTGTGATTATTTGATTTTATATTCGTGCTTCAAGGTAGATATGGGTATTAGATATTCTATATATTCGTCTCTGGGTTAAATTGATATTGGGTTAAACCATTTTTGGGATCAATATCAGTATGGGCCGTATATGCTCATTGGGTACTTTGTATTCATTGATATTATCGAAACCACATTGACCCTTTACGTTAGAGTTTTTCTTTCCCTTTAAGGGAGAAAATTTTCATGGAATAATATTTGGGTTGGACACGAACCCCCCCTTTCCATTTCAACGTTTGCAACTTTCTTGTCAAGAACCTACACGTGTAAGTATGAACTTGTGTTTGATAGGTTGCCCCAATTGTAACAACCCCGAATGCGAGTACCCATCATGAGAACTTGTTCTTCATCTCTGTTTTCTTGATGAAGGTAAATCATTTTTTATTGTTATTCTTAAGATTTCATGATCTAGGTTCCAAATATATTGTGGTACAAGAATATATGAGCTTTTTGGTTGACAAAATCAGTGTCCCAAAATTGTCTTGTCTAAACAAGAACTTTGTTTGTATACTAAACTGAAAATGGTTACTTGTAAATTAATAAGGTCATGTTTAGCTTTCTGTAGAGTGAATATTACTTACCCAAGTTTAATCATTTTCTGGTATGAAACAATTTTGGTATTCATTCTTATTGGATGAAAGATGTTGCTTAACTATTTACCTAAGTTGAGGTTTTGCCTCCTAATGATTATTATAGTATGGGTAGTTTGTATGGGTTGATGTTGGTTGTTTACTTGAAAGGAAAGTTGATTATGTATCTTCTTGAGATAAACCTTTGATGGTGAAATATTTTAAGTTAGAAGGAAAAGGTGCAAATGTTTATGATAGAAAACTATAACATTAAGGGTATAAGATGACTAGTTGACATTATTTTTGTGTTAATGTGGATGTTTGGTAGCAAGAATTTTCTTTCCCTTTTATGGTTTCTAAAAAAGGCAATTTAGTTGATTATTGTGATAAAATTTCAGGGGCATATTACAATGATTAAATAGATTGAATAACAGAAGATTGTTATAGTTTAAATTAGAGGTTTAAATGAGGCTATTATGTAGAGACTTTATGTGGAAACTTGATAAACTTACAGATGGTGACAAGTTGTTGTACTTGGTTTACATTGTTAGATCATTTATGGTTATATGTCATCTTGATATGATACTTGTTTAATTTAGATGGTATATTAAACAAAATAGTAGTGATCCAATTACTTCAAAAGAAAACAACTAGATATGAAGATGTTAAATCCATGCCAGTTCTATTGATATGACCATGCATACATTAGTATTTTCAACTTGTAGGTTTAAAAAGTATTACAAAATGGTTAAAGAACTAGATTACGAAATACTTTTATTGTTATTGTTTTGATTCATATAAATGAAAAGATTATAATTGTACTTGTTTTTATGCGAAATAATTACTTTGCATTTGTATAAGGTCATTGGGCGTAATGTTTATCTCTTAATTTTTGATAGTCACCTATCGACTATGTATTAATTTATTAATTGTGGAATTAATGGTTATTGACAAGATTCATGATGATGAGTTATGAGATTTACATGTATCGTTGTATAACCGTAAGACTTCGTCGTGAATTGTTGAATATTACAATGAAATATGATTAATTGACTTTGTATGAAAATAGTAAGTTATAAAAAGAAATATAATATAGTACAGAATGATGATAAGTATGTCTAATTAGATATAATTTTTCTTCATAATCAACAAGATGATGTATATTAATAATAAGTATGAAATGGTTTGAAACATGTTGTTATCTTTAACAACATCAACATACACTTTTAAGATAAAGTATTATCATTGTAAGATCATACCTAATTCCACTGTACTTCAGTGTGAAAGTAGTTACGACGATATGAAACAAAGTACGAAGGTACATTGTGAACACATGAAATAGTATAGATGTACATATCTGACTTAGGTAAACTAAAATGACTAAGTGTCTAATAATTATCTCGAATAACTAATTACTACTATGAAATGATTTAAGTCTTATACTTGACTAAACCTAATCAATGATCGTCGATCGATATAGTTCGACAATCATGAAAAGAAGGTACATGCATTATTCATTGACATGATGAGATCATTGCATACCTCTATCATGCGTTAGATATCATAATGAAACTTTGTAAACCTATTAATGGAATGAAAGTATAACAATTTGTAAATGAAGGCATACATCACGAGACGACCTTCATGTCGTATGTGTCATGCCCGCACCAGATCGAAATGGCTGTAGGGAAAGGAACGAATGCGCAATAGCTTAGGTCATTACGTGAATGTATATTTTCCTATAGGGATCCCAAGGTGGTGTCAACATGAACCACATGACATGAATGGCGATTTCTGATATCTGCAGCTTTGAAATTTGATCTTATTGCTTATTAAACATGAATACTTAAAATGATTAACTGTAAACTTAATCAACGGAAAATAATTCAGATAACTATGCTGAGATGGGTGTGTAGTGACGGGAATATGAGTTTCGTAGGATTGTGTGCAGTCTCAAAAATAGTTTGCTAACACAAAGCCAAAAAATGATGGCCATAATAGTGTAAATAATTGATTGCATTGTCTATTCACCAAGTCTTCTTCTTAGTGGTGTCTAGATTCAGATGGATGTTACTTCAGTGACTTTTTGGTTGACACTAAGAAGATTCATAGGTTTTCTTAGCCTATCATAAGGCTTAACCAAATGATATACAAAGTATATTGGCTTGTATAGAGTGTTTGAGGGGGATCAGGTAGATCCAAACAACCCTTGCAGTTGCACGTGGATTATCATAATTTTTCTAGATGGATTGTGAATATTAAGTAATGTTGGAATAATTTAACAGTGGTTAAATAATGATGTTATTCATTACAACATAATGGGAACTTAAGGGATTTAGTTAACTCTAGTATGTTGGATTTTAATTGTTACGTGTTAAAATCAATGAAGGCATTGATTGTGTTGAAGGAGTTAGTTATAAAAAAATCCCTTAGTTTTTTGAAATATAACATGGGTGTTACATAGATTATGAAGAAACATTTGCTCCTATAGCTAAAATGGTAACATTCAGAATAGTTATATATATTGCTACTATGTTTGGTTGGCAAGAATTTCAAATGGATGTGAAAAGTGCTTATGTGAATGGGGACTTAGAGGAAGAGGTCTACATGGTACAGCCATAGGGATTCTAGATTCTTGAGAAAGAGCATTTGGTTTACAGGTTAGTGAAGTCTTTGTATGGACTAAGCAGGATCCTCGAGCTTGGTACTTCAAAAATGATAAATATCTTAGAGAGTATGGTTTTAAAATATGTGATGGTGAATCTACTCTCTATGTTAAATTATTTGGTGATGACATAGTGGATTTATTTATCTATATTGATGTTATTGCTATCACTGGAAGCAATAATGACTTGATTAAATATGTGAAATCCAACATATGTTATGTGTTTGAAATGACTGATCTAGGACTGCTTCAATACTATCTACTATCTGTAGAATTTTTGCACTATTACAATTTTGGCTATACTATTTTTATATCCTAAAAAAAGTATACCAAATCCTTATTATAAAAGTTCACAATGAATGATAGTAATCCTACAGCTACTATTGGTGTGTGGGATCCTATGTGTCCTCCACTCACATATGGAGGGTCATCTCACATGGGTTAGGTTTAGGGTTTGCTTTGGTGTCATGCACTAGGGTTACTCAACACCCTATATGTACTCCTTCACTTAATGTTTATGAGGATGCCAAGACACTTTGTTGTCTTTCATGTATGTGCAAGCTTTGTTTCTGTTGAGCAAGTTATTCCATTGTTGATCAATCCTTGCGATTACGCCGGAGCCATTACGATTCCGTTGGAATGTAACTACTTCGTGGTGCATTGTTTCCGATTCGATTCTCACAAACTCTTTCATGGTATCAAAGCTGAGATCAGGTAAATGTGCATTCGTCATTTGAGTTGCGATTACTCTTGGTCTCATTTTTTATTCCTCATGAAAGTTTTTTGATCATTAGATTCTGGAATTTTTTGCTAACGTATTTAACAACTGTTCTTGGAAAGTTGTGTCGATTTTTGCTGTGTTCTTCGTGCATGTGCAGGTATCTCCTTGATTTTTCAAGGGTTCTGCAGCAAAATTTAGCTAGCTGTAGCTAAATTTGTTAGATCAATTAAAATAGATATCTCTGTGTTTCTTGTCTTTTGTGTTTGCATGGTGGTTTTTACAGATATTTAGGTCAAAATTTCAGTTTGAAGTTTTGGTTTTTGATGCTCAACCCCAAGCTCTCTCCACCAAGCCATCTCCTCTCAACTTGCGAGCGAGCTCTTCACTGCTCACCTTCAAATCTAGCGAGTCATTTTTGTTTTTGAGAGAGCCATTTTTGGCTCTACCCCGAGATGTATCCATTCTTCCTTGCTCACACCTGTTGGCTCACCCTTTTCCTTGAGATCCCACTGCCTTGCCTTGGCTCTGGTTCGCCATTCCTGTGAGCTTCTTCCCGCATGTCTTCCCGGCTGAGTTCTCTGTGTGAGCTCCTGCCCTGACCCCGTGCTCGACCCCACTCCATGAGCCTGCTCCCAATGGCTTCTCCCGCTTTTGGCGACCCGCTCCTCGCGTGCTGAGCTCCCTGTTACCCACTTCGAGCTCTATGTCTTCATGCGCCCGAACCACCTCCAACGGTCGACAGACCCACCGAGCGACCTCACCTCGAGCCACAAGCTACATCGAGCCAAGTGGGCATTTAAATTCATGTATAGTATGTTTTAAATTTTTTGGTGGGAAATCTTTTCAAGTGGGAATAATCCAAAAGGGAGTAATTTTAAAGTGGGTTCCCAATTTTAAAAGGTATATATATATATTATTTTTTTTAAAACGTGGATTTTTCAAAATTGAATTTTTTTTATAAGGGAAGTATATTTGAATTTTAATTAGGATTTCATTTATCTTAATTAGCTTTTCGTAATTAATTAGATTTAATCATATTAAATCTATTCATATTAATTACGAATCTCATTTATGATTAGATAATGTAATTTAAATCATCTTTTAAATTTAATTATCATTTTTTAACTCCAATAGCTTTAAAATTAGCTAAATTAGACATTTCAAAATGGTAATCTTTAGGCGTTATTGTCGATTTTTTACTAATTGTGCGCTTAAGTGTGTAGTGACACTCTGAGCACCTATTTGCCTTTCGAGCACTTTTCCTGCATTCTAAAGATCATCGGGACTCATCTTGAGTCCGTCTAAAATTTGTATTTACCCTTATTATTGTTTGTGACTAGTGAGCGCATCTACCACAATTTGCAACAAGGGGATATCCATTGTGATGTGAGACGCTTTTTCTCACAACCAAGATTTGATTTCATCATTTTCCATGTTTTTTACATGTTGTGCTTGTTTACGGTGTCGCTTTGCTACACTCCATGAAACTTAATTGTGGCCCCATCTCTTGCGTGTTATTACGTTGATTGCAAGGTGAATGAACAATTGTTTCATGACACACACTCACACCTTATTGTATTCAATGCACTAAACTATAAAGTTCCGAAAGTAGGGGGTTATTATATTGTCTTGGGTGGTTGTGATTATTTTCTACATTCCTTCTCTCTCTCTTCACAATGGATGCTTATTCAATTATTTTGCTTACAACGTTCAAATTTTTCGAGTGGAGATCGAAAATGATTATGAAACTAATAGGTAAAGGGTTATTTTGCATCACCATGGGAACTAAGACTGAACCAGATGACGACCCTAAAAAATCTAAGTTGTTAAATCATAGTGATGAAGCTTTAGGTCTTCTTTGATGAAGTTGTTAAACTGTAGTGATGAATCAGATGACGACCCTGACATTAAGTCATTCGAAACACCTAATTCTACATGGACAACGTTGGATAAAATGTTTGGACAACAAGATGACATGAGAGCACATGAGTTGGAAAATGAACTACTAGGGTTAAATCCTAGTGATTTTGAAAACTTACAAGCATACTTCTCCAAGTTTGTCCACACTATATTTTTGTTAAAGGAATGTGAAGTAGAGAAGAAAGATTCTCAACTGATCTTGTTGATCTCTCTAAGTTAGGTCTCGAATATTCTGTCTTTATGTCAACTTTTATACGCTATAAAATTTGCCTTGGACAATGCTTGGAATATGCCCTCCTTTGACTGTTTTTCGTCCCAACTCATTTGAGAACAGGAAAAACTCATTCAAACGGGGTCTCTCAAGTCCAAGTCACATGCCCTTGTAGCAAGTACTAGTAAGGAAAAGAAGACTAAAAAGAAAAAAGAAAGAAAGGATCAACCTAAGAGGGAAACCAAGACCAAAACTAAATTTAACACGAATGCTTCAAATTTTGAGCCTAGAGCACAGAAAGACAAGTTTTTGTATTCCCATTGCAAGAATCATGGTCATAAAGAGCATATATGTATGAGAAAACAAATTGATCACCTTAGTCATTTACTTGAGAATAATCAAATAGGTGTTCCTAAGTTTATCAAACAAAATGATTTGAAGGCCTAGTCTTCTACTACAAAAGGGTCTAAATCTAATAAGAAGAAAGGAAAGCCCTTATCGCCAAAGTTGCTCCTTCATCGATGTGGATTATAGATTCCGGTGCCTCGCACCATATGGCTTCTTCACATGTTGAGTTCTCCAACATCGAGCCTTGTACTATGTCCCAAATCACGATGGGTAATGACATGATAGTTTCAGCTTCTAGTAGTGGATCAGTAGAGATGGATGGGGGAACATTCAAACAAGTGCTGAGTGTTCCTAATCTCTCTACCAATCTCCTATCGGTTTACCAAATTACTCACCTTGGTGAAAGAATGTGAGTGGAATTTGGTCCTAACTTAGTAATTATTCATGAGCTTAATGATGATACTATAGTGGCTGAGGGAAAGGTGGATCACCATTCATGGTTATATACCTTTTCTCACTTTACTTCTGATTCTACACTGATTACCTTGCTCACTCATGCAAATGAGGTTAGTAAGCTATGACATGAGTGTTTCAGACATCTAAATTATCGCTACCTCTAACAATTGAGCCAAAACAAAATGGTCAATGGGTTACCCCGCGTCAAGTTTTCTAAGGCTCTTTGTGAGGTTGTACCCTTGGAAAGCATCCTAAAAAGAAATTTGACAAAGGAAAATCCTGGAGAGCTACTCATCCCTTGGATCTTGTTCACAGTGATATTTCTGGTCCATTTCTGTCTCCTTCTTTTACTAGATCTCTTTATGTGCTCACCTTCATTGATGACTATTTGCGATATACTTGGGTATATTTTCTTAAGCTTGAGTCTGAAGTATTTGAACATTTTTAGGACTTTAAGGTTCTTGCTGAGAAATAGGCAGAATGGTCTATTAAGGTTCTTCGAACCGACAATGGAGGTGAATATGTAAACAATAGGTTCATGGATTTTTGTACTTCTGAAGGGATCTCCTTACAACATATAGTTTCTTATAGCCCTTCGTAGAATGGAGTCACAGAAAGAAAGAACCTTACTCTTAAGGATATGGCCATTTGTATGATTCACTCGAAGTCTCTTTCTCCGCATTATTGGGCTGAAGTAGTGAATTGTGCTAATTACATTCAGAGCTATGTTCCACACAAGGCAGTAAGAGGGATGACACCCTTTGAAGCTTGGTTTGGATGGAAGCCTAATGTTGAGCACTTTCAAGTCTTCAGATGCAAGTCTATGGCTCAGGTTCCCAAGAAGAAATGCAAGGCATTAGAACCACAATCCAAACCTTGTATCTTTATAGGTTATCCTAATGGCGTGAAGGGATATTGATTGTTGAATCCTACTTCTCACGAGCTTTATATTGAGATAAGTTAAGTTCGATGAGTCTTCTTCAACTTCTACTTCTCTACCTATTGAGGTTCTTCAGCTCGCTGATTTGGATTCTGACTCATCAGATGATGATGTTGTTGAGCGTGCTCCATCTTCCTGATCCTCCCGACCATCAGACCTTTGAGTCTTATGATTCTGATAGTAGTGATGATGAGGAGTATGTCCCTTCTCACTCAAGTGAAGAATCTTTCGACTCTGAGCCTGATCCTCCTGGTCCTCTTTGGGCTAGGAAAACTTTGCAAAGTGCTGGATATTTAGTTGGAGATACTTCAGATATGAGACGTACTCACTCAAATTTTGTTAGACCCCACTCTTTCTTTGCCTCTGCTTATGATCCACAATATTTACGAGAGGCTTCTGGTATTCCTGAGTGGGATTCTGCCATGGATGAGTTTTATTCCTCACTCATGAAGAACGATACTTGGGATCTCACCCCTTTTCTAAAAGGAAGAAAAATCATTCAATGTAAGTGGGTGTTCCGAATAAAGTATGGTGTAGATGGAGACGTCAAAAATTTCAAAGTGTGATTAGTAGCTAAGGGTTTCTCCCAAATAGCTGGGGTTGATTATACTAAAAACTTTACTCTGGTTATGAAGATGACTTCTATTCGACTAACCCTTTCCATTTCCACAACAAATAGATGGAAAATCCATCAAATGGACGTTAAGAGTGCCTTCCTTCATGGTGACCTAGAGGAAGAGATCTACATGGAACAAACTCTGGGTTATGTCCATGATCCCTCCCTCGTTTGTAAGTTAAAGAATTCTCTTTATGGCCTTAAACAAGCCCCTCGGGCTTGGTATGGCAAGATGGACTCCTTTTTACTTACATCAGGGTTTACTAGGTGTCACTCTGATAAAAAAATTTATATTCTACAGTAAGATGACTCCGTACTTATCCTTTTTCTCTATGTTGATGACTTGTTGATCACATGCAGCTCTTCCTCTATCATTGATTCTATGAAGATCGCCTTGGACAACAAGTTTTCCATGACTAACTTAGGTCTACTTCATTACTTTCTTGGGATCCAAATTTGACAATCTGACTCAGGAATTATGATTTCACAACCTAAGTATGCTCTTGACTTGCTTACTCATTTTTAGATATCTGATTGCAGTATTCTCCTACTCCTTTTCTTTTTGGGGTTAAGTTGGTTTCTGATTGCTCTACTCCCTTGGTTGATGGTACCCTTTATCGACAATTGGTGGGGAGCTTGATTTACTTGACTCACACTCAACCGGATTTATCTTATGTTGTTGGGATCGTGTCCAGATTCATGTAGGAACCACATGAGCTACATTGGAAAGAAGCTAAGTGGATCCTTCATTATGTTAGTGGCACATATACTGATGGCATTCACTATTATGGAGGGGTGGATATTGACTTGATTGGGTTCACAGATTCTAATTGGGCTAGTGACTTAGATCATCAAAAATATACCTCTAGCTACAGTTTCTCTCTTGGTTCGGGTTTTGTTAGTTGGTCTAGCAAGAAGCAGAATGCAATTGTGATATCTTCTATAGATGTAGAATACAGAGGAGCAGTTAACACTGCCACAAAATGTGTTTGGCTATAGGGTATTCTGACAGAGTTTTGCATCCACTTTTGGTGGCTTACCATTATCTATTGTGATAACATGAGCACTATCTCAATTTGTCAAAATTCATGGTTCAACATCAAGTGGATGAAGCACATTGAGATCCATATGCACTTCATATGAGAGCTTATTCATGATGGTATCATCGACATTTAGTACATTCAGACAGTCTGATCAGATTACAGATATATTTCACCAAGCCCTTCACTGAGGTGAAGTTTATTCACTTGTAGTCTCTTCTTGGGGTGAGGTCTTATGCAACTACTCATCTTCTTTGGGCTATATAGTCCTCTTCTTCTTCTTCTTCTTCTTCTCTTCTAGGAAGATGTTGTTTTTACATGGGCACCTTATCAGGCCTTTAGTTTCTGGGACCCCATATAACACAACTTTCTTAGTTGTTCTAGGGGAGTGTCTCTTTCTTCTCTAACTTCATAGCTATCACCCCAGCTTTGATAAATAAATGCTAAATCACATATCTGACATAAGAAATAAGCTAAAGAAATATAAAACCCTAAGTGAAAGAGAGAGAGTAGAACACTTAGTTTATTTTTCACTTCATCCCAAAGAATTCTGGACTAGAAGACTGATGAATAGGAGGAGGAGACTATCGCAATCAAACACATAAAATCTTAGAATCATTGGATGATCTTGAACTATGGCTCCTGTAATAGGAATGTGGTGCCTAGGTGCTAGGGAACTCTATTGGGAATTGTTGACCACACATGAGCTCAAAATTTGGTTTTTGCCATGTCACACAAGTGTTGCTAATTTTCACTTTTGGTTGTATGTATGTCCTTCGATGATTTTCAAATTTTCTTGTAACCTGCAAAACAAATGATATCTTGTAAAACCCTAAACTGCATCAAATACTAAAAAATAAATATGTAAATGTGGAGACAGACTAACCCCAGCTGTCACCTGATTGAGTGAGATTACAACCAAGCATTGCACTACATTTCATACTCCATGTATTTCTTGTGTGTGTGTGTGCAATAATCATGCCCTAGGAAGCTCTTGTGTAAGTGCACTTGATAGTGGGAGATAGCTAGATATAGCAATATGAATATATGTGTGGATGGAAAAATGAAATTCCCTTCCTATGTGTGTATGCAAAAAATGTAGTCCCTTGTCCCTTGAGTGAAATCTATATGGATGCTTTGATCCTTTTAGAATGCCTTTGGATGCAACCTTAGGTGGTGGTAATAGATGCTTAGTGCTTGGTCCATTATTATGGTCACATAGCTTTGTATTTATATGATTCCCTTTGTTGAATTTCGTAATTGACAACTAGAAGGCTGAGCCATAAGAAAATAAGATGCCCAAAGAGATCGAGTAAGATAGAAAGAGGTCTGGGGCACCCAGAGGGGACAAGGGTGCCTGGGAGCTATTGTCTTGATTTGGCTCTGGTGTCCGAAGCCATAAAAGATAAGAAAATGAAGTAGATATTGGTCTGTAGGGTGTAAAAGACCAAAAAGAGGACTAGAGACAAATCAAAGAGGTGAAAGATAGTTGTCAATTACTAGTTTTCTCACTTATGAATCATATGAATGCAAGTATGTGTTTATAGACCTAAAAATGTACCCAAGTGCGTGATTTTGTGTCTACAAAATATGGTTTGTGATTTTTGTGCTTACTCTTTTATTGTAATCTAATTTTAATTCAATTAACACATATTATTTAATACCCTAATTACATTTACCCTATTTTTTGTGGCATATCTTGGTGAACATGCACATTTTAATTACATGCATCCTAAAGCTCCATGCCTTAACCCTAGGGTTTCATATTTCATCTTCTAGGGTTTGGTATTTAAATTTGAATTTTTATTTCTCTATATTTCATGCCCTAAATATGATTTTCATAATTTTCCCTAGATGTTTGGTACTCCTATTAAGCCATGTTTTAGGGTCCTTTGTGGGTTAAATACCTTTCGAATAATATCTCAAGCATAACAACTCTATTTTAAAAACCCTTGGAGGTTTTTTTGACTTTCATAGATATAAATAAAAAACCTCTTTTTAGTTTTCAGCATCCCTCATAGGATTTTTGGAATTATTATTTTTGTATTTATCATAAAAGGGACATAATATGAAAAATATGAACTTACTTATAAACCCTTAATGTTTTTTGTTGATGACATTAAGGTGCTAAAAAACCTCTTTTTTTGATGAATTCATCACCAATTTTGAGAAACTTTTATTTTACTAATTTGACATTTTAAAAAATTACAAAGAACTCTCCTATAAAAACCTAGGTGATTCACCAAGTAGTATACCTCAAGTAGCTTACCAAATTACCAATACCGTGAAGTTTGAACTCGCATACTCTTAAGCACCAGAGATTTTTGTTAGCCTGTTAGGGTTAGTTATTGATGCACGACAAGGATATAGTTGATGCATGACAAAGAGGTATTGCAGACACATGTGACAGGAGATATTGTAGTTGACATGACGATGACAAAGGGGGTAAAGTAGTTGACATGCAGAGACAATAGAGAGTTGACGCGTGACGACAAGGGCATAGGAAGTTGACGCGACACAGGGACATAGAGTAGTTGACGCGCAATAGACCTTCAGACAGTGGATGCCTTCGTGACAGTGTGGACATAGGTTTTAGTTGATGCCCTTGATGCCTGACAGGGATTGATTGATGTGACAGGACAGTTGACATGTGACAAAGGGTTAGTTGTTGACAGAGACCAAGACAGTGACTCTGACTCAGGTAGTCGCTGCTTGGTTCTTTTGGTGACGCAGGACTCTCTTCAGAATAATGGAAGGTGCTAGTCCTAAGAATGCGAAGACCCTAAAAGTAACTAAGAAATCTCAGAAATCACTCTTCAAGTATTTTGGAAACTCTGCAGATACATATATATTGAAAATACCAACCATATAGATGCCACCACAAAAAGAATCAGAATACTGACTGTGTGGAAGGTATTATTGAGGTGGACATGCATTCTGCACAGTATCAAAGTCAAAAAATGACACCTACGATAATATGCCAGATCTTGAAGATATTGTTCCTGTTGGGGTGCAACCAGAAGTGCATCAAGATATCACACATACAAATACTCAGCAAAATGGAACAAAAATCAAATTCAAATTCTCTGGTCCAAGAAAGAGGAAACCAGGTGATTGTGATATTGCTCAAAATTCTACTCAAAAAGTAAAACATTGAAAACGAACAAGAATATGTGGACCATTGGCAGGACATACAAGTTTGATTGGGCAGCTAAATTTCCATTTATCGAACCTGTACAATCATCTAATTCTGAAGAGATCCCATCTGAATGTACATGTACAATATGTACGTGGAAATTGGGAAAGCAAAAAAAAATGCAAATGAAGCTGGACACTATAGAAAAAATTGTGGAAACAATATTTGACTGTAACGGGGGCGGATGGCCAGAAAATCAAAACACACAGGTGGAAAACTGAAAAAGAATGCATGCATGTTAGATACGCAGCGGAATATGAGGCAGAGCAGAAAAAAAAAACAGACATCTCTTGGAAAAGGGAGGAACGATCACATCGCATATTGGTAAGATGAAACAAACAAATCTACATGCAAAAAAACTCATACAATTCTCTACTCTATTTCACATACTAAAAAAAGGAAGACCGATTTCAGATTTCCTCCTCGATTTCAAAGTTTTGTATCAATATAATGGAATGCTGAATGTACCTCAGTCTCATTGGTCTGAAAGTAGTGGATGGGAAATGGCAAAAATGCCTTTCGATGATAGAGAAGGAAGATTTGAAAGAGAATGTAAAAAAATCAAAAGTTTATCTCTCTTTCAATTGATGAAGTGACAGCAGTCGACAACACTGCATGGGTATGTATCCACGTCTATACTTTAGAAAATCATATAAGGACACCTCATCTGTTGGGTGTTATGAAAATGGTTGAACTGCAATGCCGAAAACCTACATAAAATAGTTGTTTCTCATTTGAAAGATATTGCTGGAATGACTGATTATGAAATTGCTACGAAGTTGGTATGCGTTGGAGCAGATGGTGCATCTGTCATGCAGGGTCACCGAACAGGGCTGTGTGTTAGATTACAAACAACAGTGGCCCCATATATGCTACCAATTCACTGTATGGCTCATAGAATGAATTTAGCATATAAAAATGGTAAGCAACCACAAAAATGTTGCTAAATTAGAAGACCTTTATAAGAGAACTTCATGCCTATATGTCAAGCAGCCCAAAGCATTTTCTTGAGTTCCAAAAATTTGCAATTGGAATTACAGATGGCAAAAAAAACTTCTGAAAGATGTTGAGACTAGATGGATCTCTTTGTATGAACCTGCATGCAGAGTTCATGAGGAGTATCCTTCGTTGGTTGGTTTTCATGCACAAACCGTCATGAAGTTGATAGGGCAGAGGGAGGGACTTGTTGTTCCATTTAACTGATTTGGAGACATTGCTTACATTGGTTGGTATTCTTCCAATGTTAAGGAGATCAATACACTGATGAAGCATGCACAGGGAGATTATCTATATATTGTGGGATTTTATACGGATGATGAAAAAATGGTATGTCAAAGTCTTGATATCTTGTATGTTCCCAAGATAGTTTTGATACACCTATTTTTGAGAATTGGAAAGCTTTATTAGATCTTAAAAAATCCAGCAATAACTATTTTGAGATTATCCATCCACGATCACCTCTGCACATCACTGTTAATGGGAGGGACATACCACACTGCACATTTTGTAAAAAAAACGTCAAGATATTACAGGATCAGAACGAGAAAGATGTTCCCGTGACACGTAATCTCTTTGAGTCTGTTATAGTTGAAACAAGAATAAAGCTTAAAAAAATTTCAGAATCCTTATCATCAGAAATTAGAGAACGTTTCTCCAAAGATAAAAATTCATAAAACACATTGTGATAAAATCCTTTTTTTTAAAATTTTGAAGGTGGTGTGATGAATCCTAATTTTTAAGAATACAAGGTGTTTTATATAAATCATTTCATAAATCCATGGGTACAATAATGGAACATTTCGCAAAGACTTCAGAGTTCAAGGGTATGGAAATCAAAGGTATACTGAATGCTGATTTATTAAAATTTCAAATCAACAAAATTTTGCAACAACAATGAGGAACCAATATAAAAATTTAGACGAACCTTCTGAAAGTGGTGCTATTACAAGGTTGTGGCGAGGAATCTATCAAAGTTCTATCTTACAAGAAGATATCAGTGAATATTTCTAATTATATGAGTTATGCCAAACAATGATTTTGGGGTCTGTGGAGGACGAAAGGGTTTTCAGTGCATTATCATTTATAAAATCAAAACTGAGAAAACAGGTTGGATGGATAAAAATCTAGGAAAGTTGCATGAGGTGTTATGTTTCTCGATACTCCATCGAAACCTTCCGTTCGACAGAGCAATTGCGCATTGGAATTCCCTTTGTGATCAAGTTGAATAATACAGCTACAAGTACAATTAAGAGAAGTCAAAAAGGGAATTGGTGAATAAACACTCTACAGAAGAGAAAATTGTTTGAAAAGCTATTGAGATGGATGTTTCATTGGTGCATCAACACACTTCTACAAATCTTCTATCACCTTTGAACCTATAAGTCATTTTTTCTGGCGCCGAGTTTCCTAACCCATTGCGAAGCTGCAGACTTTGAATCTTAATCATCTTTTACTTTAAGCACTAGGTTCTTTGACCACTTACTCGGAAGTTCCTTTCCCCGACCCTACTATTCCATTTTAGACCATGCATGAGTTCCATCCTACTTGTCTCTGGATTTGAAGCCACGAGGTCATTGATGGAACAGTTTCTTGAATTTCTTCTTGCACGGGGGGTCATTTTAATGTTTGTGGCTCTGCCCCTCCATTGTAGAGTTCCTATATTTGCTGATAGTAGAGATTTTGAATGTTGGAATTCTCTAGCTTCTTCTATGTTAGGTCGTGGGCTGATCAATTTTGCCGGGGGAAAAAAAATATGAATAAAAATTGGTGAATCACAGGGGGTATCTGAATGTGTAGATGAGAGGACAGTGTTCTTGTATATCATTGGGCATGGCGTCAAGAATGACGGCCTGTATGGATCTTGCCTCTTGATTGCGAACCCGACCATTTGTACTCTCAATTGTCATAAGAAATCTGAAACAAGCGTTGAGAGTAGAAAAAATGTTGGACTTGGGATTTCATCTGTCCCTGAATGGGCTATCTTGAAAACATTCTGGAGTTTCTCGTGTCTTTGTTTTATTTTGAAATGTTGCAATGTTAACGAGGCAACTATGAGTTTTTCCTGAATAGTGAAGGGCCTCGCCTTAGTAGCTCTGGATAGCATTAGAACAAAACTTAGTACAAAGACAAAATCATTACATGACTCAAATGAGACATGCAGAGTGTGCCAAGCAATTATTATAGGGAAATAAGTCTACTCCTTAATCCTAAAAGAACCAGCAGAGAAGACAGGGCTAAACAAAGCCTGCTATAGGCAGGAAGAAGAAGTAGCTTCCCAGTTCTCAAGAGAGGTAGCCATGCACATGATTTGAAACTAAAATATATGGTTGATGCTATGGTGACAAAAATGACTTTAAACCAATCCTCCACCAATATCAGCAAGGTATGCAACATTATGAGAAAATTCCCCCTCAAGTGAGTGGACAATTGAATCCTGGAGGTGTATGGATGACCCTTGGTACTTGAGACTCATCTCATAACCTGAAGTAGGAATTACTAGGTTTTGGATCATCATCAGATCTTGCCATCCTCATGCCCAAAGTATCTGATTGGGCAAAGGTATTGTCATTTGAATCTGCCATGGTTCTGACACTCTAAAATCCAAGATGGAGCCTTTGCTGACCCTTATGGATGGATGGTGGTGTGGAGGAAGATAAACTAACCCAGCCTTACTCTTTCTCTTCCTCTACAATAGGTGGACTTCGAAGCTCAAAATCTTCCAACTTTGATTCAGGAGGGATGTTGCAAACTATAGGTTGTGCTTGCATTGCTCTCTTCCATGGCAAGAGCAAGCTCTTGTGATTGAAGAATTAATGAAGGGAAAAAAGATTAAATTCTAACTAGCTCCTTATAAAAAACTTCTTTTGAGTCTGGTAGGAAATCAAAGCCTTTACTGCCCTGTTGTACAAGGTCTCTCCTTGTGCATGTGATCTTAAACTCTTGTTGATTCTTCACCATATGAGGCGTCATTCTTCAAAATGAAGCTAATGAGTTAGGATCCTTACAAAAAATAGAATTTGGAGAGGTGAATGGGAGGAGGGGCTGTATTTCTTGTGACCAACTGGCTAACAAATTCAGTGCCTATGAATTGTCGTAGTCACCTCTCATATGCTCCTTTTAATGGGCTTGAGCGGGGTTCTTGCTTCCTGTTCTCGTGTGAAGAAAAAGGGAGACTCATATCTTAAACATTGGTTTAGAGATACGTTGTGAGATATAGGGTGCTGCTCTTGAAGGTCCTCCTTCAGGTAACAGGCTCATATTCTGGAAGAGGATGACAGAAGAGAAATGATGTGGATCTCCATGGGATTTTTCTCCATCAAAGCAACTCCGTCCAAGTCAGTATAGATAATTTGCCTTGTTGTTTGTCCTATTGTATGTGCCTCAAACCTCCTCCATGGTGTCCTCCTAATCTGAAAACGCGCTCACCATGGTTTGCCCTCTGCCTCAAACATGAAGTTTGAAAGATAAAAATAGTATTAACATCGCAAAGTCCAAGGGGATGAAGTGGGAGAAGAAGTGAAGTGTATTAGTAGCTTGCTCCAAAATTGGGGCCTCTGAAACTGTATGCCCTCCCTTCTCTGCTGAAAATTTCAGCCTCAGCCACACTGCTCTTCACCCATGGACCTTCGAATCTGTGCGGTTGAGCACAAGGGGCTCGTTGTTTGTAAACCCAAATTAGTAGCCCACCTCATCAGATCTGTGCTTATTATTTATTTCTGTGGGCTCCTACTTCTTGTTGTCCTGACTGGATTCTGAGTATCTTCCAAACATGGAATTGGGAATAGGGAGTGGCAGGTTGGGTTCAACCAGCTTTGCTTGCAATTTTTTGCTGGTGGGGAGGGAGGGGGAGCTTCTTGTTTGTTTGGAGGGATGACGATTTAGAGGGAAAAGGGTTTTAGAAGACTGAGATGAGGTGGAAGATCAGGGGCAGGGAGAAGCGAAACCACACTTGGGGCAGAAACTAAGGGGCATGACTCCTTGATCATGCTTGAAAAGATAAAGATGAGGAAGAGAAAATGAAGAGCTAATAGGTGGTGGGGACTACCCATTGACACGGTTGTCTTGCACTTTGCTCATAAGCCCTCAATGTCTCAGTCCAATGTGTAAGTTGAGGAGGCAACACTTCAACCATGAAGCAAGCTTCTCCTGGGGCTTGTAATGTCTTGGAAAAGGGCGCTTCCCATGGACAAGGTGCCCTGCAACAATATTGAAGGCCTTAATTTATGCTAGTTCCCCTTGAATGAACAGCCAGCCTCCATTTTTTGAGTTCTCCAATAAAACCAACATTCTCCAACATAGTGGTCCCATTGGATGCGTTCCCCTTGTCTGATAAGCTCAAGTGGCTAACATGAATTGGGACCCCTGCTATATGGGTAAGCATAATGGTCCTGGATCTGATAAATTTATGATTTGGAGGTGTGGGAATGTAGTAGAGGTGAACTGCATTTTGTAAGTGTGGAGTTCAAGTGAAGGAAATGAATTCATGATTGCACAACCTCATTGGATGGGAGAAAAAGAAAATGAAAGCGTGGAAGAAGAAAATGGATGAAAGAGTTGGCAATGGATGGAAAAGGTTTGCAACTCAAAGAAGATGGGTCTTGAACCAGATGGAGCTGCCAGATGTTCTTTCTATGGCTCAAAGGATGATTTAATAGGAACACATTTTAGTGTCGAATCAAAACAACCCCCGAATGGCATAGGAGTGAAGTGGGGCATCGGTGTTGTGATTACACCCAATATGGGACATCTTCAAGCTGTGGATTGTTAAAACTTGGATGGAACTCCGAAGAAAGTTGGTTCTTGAGGCTTCCTAAATTACATTCACACATGCTACTCCAGCTGCAGGCAGAACCTATTCTATTCCTAATTCTAACCATTCCAAGGGGGGACACAAAGAGAGGAGAGAGAGGTGGGTGAAAGAGCCTACACTAAGCGGTGATACACTAGAAAAGGAAGTGGTTGAATCACATACCCGACCACCTGAAGAGGAGAGAGGTGAGCAGAGGAGAGGGTGGACAAGATGCACCACAAACCAAAGATAGATTTCACACAAACTCCACTTTGAAACCCATTAAGCACAACTCCTAGGACCTATAATGAACATCAGAGTATGCACAAAATACCCTGCAATGATGAGAGGTAAGAAGAGACAACGAAATAAGCCAAGGATGGACAGATGCATCATGAAACAGATTCTATTGCTCCAAAATGTTACACAGTACATCATTAGTGGGTAAGAGGAAAGAAAACACCATTACAAAGCCATGGGAGGAGGCTTAGACTTTGCATTCTACCCTAAGGAAGAAAGAGAGAGGGGGGGAAACGGATAAACAATGACCAACCTTTTGAATATGCCCCTCTATTACAATATATAGGAAGACTAAGAGAGAGAGAGGAGGGAAAAATTTGAATCCTGCGTCAACCACCTAGAGATACGCATTGAATCCTACTTTGAAATCTCAACCACTATCAATCAATGCCTTTCTCAAATCTTCCCCAAATCTGTCATGTCTGGTTCCCCGACGGGTCAAATTGAATCAGATCTGGTAGTTGGAGAAATCAGGCTCTATATTAATGTCCTGGAAGAGGTTTTCCCATTTTCACCCACCAAATCCTATTAAGAATGATATTTTATGTTTTCATGGCATAGAGGGTGTCAAGAGGTTTCCAAAAATTATTCTCACACCCAAATCTGAGTCTCCAATCAAAAGATATGGCCATTTGAATATTTGGATCATGGGTGCGCAATATTTTAAAAAGTTTGCCGTCCTGGATCCATGTGGCAGCCTCGCACACCTTGGAGATTTGGCCCTTGCCTTTCACTTTTGAAATCACACTGGACTGACACGTGGCAGATTCCACGAGCTCCTTGGACTTCTTTGTATTTTTCATGAGTCTCTTTGCTTGGCGGGGCCAAAAATATGACCCTAGACACGTGGCATCCTGGTGCTTGTTTGGAAACCTCCCCCAAATTTTACCTATAAAATAGCGCCATGTTGACACTTGGCACCCTCGACTAGCCTGTCTCAATGCTTTGACTATTCAACCCCCGAATCTGTCCCTTTTGGACTCTGAGACAAGTGGAAGGCCTGCACTCACTTGAAAAACTGCTCCGGATTTTACCTTTGAAGGAGCGTCCTCAAGACACATGGCGTATTCCGCTTGCACTCTATACTTAGTCATTTTGGGCCCGCTCTCCTTTTGACCTCTTTTGACAAATTTGTACGTGGAGGGTTGGCACAATTTTAAGTCTCTGGCCTGGATCCTGCTTTTGAATGTGCGTTGTTAAGACACTTGGTAGCTTCCGTTGTCTCCTCCATACTAAGTCATTTTTTGGGCTCATTCTAAACCATTTTCAAAGCCCGAAGACTTTGAATCTTCGTCGTTTCTTTTCCTTTGAGCCTCTGGTTCTTTGACACTACTCATATTCCTTCCCCGACCTTGCTATTCCATTTTAGAGCCTGCCTGAGTTCCTCCTTACTTGTCTGTTGGATTTGAAGCATGGGCTCGTTCGACGGAACCGTTTTTTGAATTTCTTCTTGCACAGGGTCGTTTGATATTTCATAGGCCTTTCCACTCCATTGTAGAGTTCCTCTGTTGCTTGATCATAGGATTTCAACGTGAACTCTCTGGATTCTTCTTGTGCAGGGTCGTGGCTGATCAATTTTTTTAGGGGGAAAAATATCAATAATAATAAATTTACCTGTAGAACAGACCCAAAAAATTATCCAAGCCATTATAACCATATAACAACATACATTAAACAATATAATAATCTTCAATCAAGCTTATACAAACCTGAAATAACTCCAAGCTTATCTCAGAATTTTACAAATTTATCTTTACATAAAGGTTTAGTCATTATATCACCTAATTACTCAGAGGTAGGGCAATAATAAAGACATATAATGTCCATTTGCAGGGAATTGAGTTCCCAAAGAGGATGGATGATAAAACAAATTGTACTGGATTATGTAACTAACTATTGGATGTAGTGATGGTGAAATTCAACATGTTGTGTCTTGGCATGAAATACTAGATTCTTCAACATCTTTAGTACACTCTAGTAAACTCTAGTTGTCGTAGAAGATAGGTGTAGATGCTGACAATTCAAGTTGAAGATCATCCAATATTGATTGAATCCACATAAATTCTCTATCTGCACTAACCAATGCTTTATACTTGACCTTGGTATAAGATAATGCAACTATGCTATGAAGCTTACTCTACCATGAAAATACTCCTGAACCAAGAGTGAAAACATAACCTATTGTATACTTTCTAGAATCAACTAATCCTACCTAATCTAAATCAATATACCTTATCAGCTCAACATCATCAGTTTGTTTATATAGAACACCAAAGTCAAGAGTTTCTTTGACATATCTAAGAACTCATTTTGCAACTTTCCAATGTTATTCATGTGGTTGAATCATGAATCAAGAAAGATAAATTATTGCAAAACATAAATATGGTCTGGTAGTAGTAAGATAAATCAAACTCCCTACTAATTGCTGATATAGTATTTCAATGACTAGAGGTGAATCAATGTTTGTTGAGAGTTTTGTCCCAACTTCTATAGGTGTAGTTGAAAGATTTTATGAGAATTGAATCGGAAATGATGCACCACGAAGTAGTTGCACTCCAACGGAATCATAATGGCTCTAGTATAATCGTAAGGATTGATCAACAATGGAAGAACTTGCTCAACAAAAACAAATCTTGCACATACAGAAAAGATAGTGGAGTGTCTTGGCATGCTCATAAACATCAAGTGAAGGAGTACATATTGGGTACTGATTAACCCTAGTGCATGACACCAAAGCAAACCCTAAACCTAACCCATGTGAGATGACCCTCCATATGTGAGTGGAGGACACATAGGATCCCACACACCAACACCCCCCTTCATCAAAGTTGGGGTAACAACTATGATGAGTTAGACAGAACAAGAAGACACTCCTAAACAACTAAGAAAGATGTGTCAATGGGGCCTGGAAACTAAATGCTTGATAAGGTGCCCATATACAAACAACATCTTCTTAGAAGAAGAAGAATAAGAATAATAAGAAGAGAAGGACTATATAGCCCAAAAAAGATGAGCAGCTGCATAAAACCTCACCCCAAGAAGAGGCCGCATGTGAAGAAACTTCACCTTAGTGAAGGGCTTGGTAAATATATCTGTAATTTGATCAACTGTCTGAATGTACCAAATGTCGATGATACCATCATGAATAAACTCTCATATGAAGTGCATATGGATCTCAATGTGCTTCGTCCACTTATGTTGAATTGGATTTTTACAAATATAGATAGTGCTCATGTTATCACAATAGATAATGGTAGGCCGTCGAAAGTGGATGCCAAAATCTGTCAGAATACCCTATAGCCAAACAAATTTTGTGGCAGCGTTAACTGCTCCTCTCTATTCTACATCTATAGAAGATATCACAATTTCATTATGCTTCTTGCTAGACCAACTAACAAAACCCGAACCAAGAGAGAAACTGTAGCTAGAGGTATATTTTTGATGATCTAAGTCACTAGCCCAATTAGAATCTGTGAACCCAATCAAGTCAATATCCACCCCTCCATAATAGTGAATGCCATCAGTATATGTGCCACTAACATAATGAAGGATCCACTTAGCTGCTTTCCAATGTAGCTCATGTGGCTCCTACATGAATCTGGACACAATCCCAACAACATAAGATAAATCCGGTTGAGTGTGAGTCAAGTAAATCAAGCTCCACACCAACTGTCAATAAATGGTAACATCAACCAAGGGAGTAGAGCAATCAGAAACCAACTTAACCCCAAAAAGAAAAGGAGTAGGAGAATACTTGTAATCAGACATCTAAAAATGAGCAAGCAAGTCAAGATCATACTTAGGTTGTGAAATCACAATTCCCGAGTTAGATTGTGAAATATGGATCCCAAGAAAGTAATGAAGCAGACCTAAGTTAGTCATGGAAAACTTGTTGTCCAAGGTGATCTTCATAGAATCAATGATAGAGGAAGAGCTGCATGTGATCAACAAGTCATCAACATAGAGAAAAAGGATCAGTATGGATTCATCTTACTGTAGAATATAAATTTTTTTATCAGAGTGACACCTAGTAAACCCTGATGTAAGTAAAAAGGAGTCCATCTTGCCATACCAAGCCCGAGGGGCTTGTTTAAGGCCATAAAGAGAATTCTTTAACTTACAAACGAGGGAGGGATCATGGACATAACCCAGAGTTTGTTCCATGTAGATCTCTTCCTCTAGGTCACCATGAAGGAAGACACTTTTAACATCCATTTGATGGAATTTCCATCTGTTTGCTGCGGAAATGGAAAGGGTCAGTCGAATAGAAGTCATCTTCATAACCAGAGAAATTTTTTTAGTATAATCAACCCCAGCTATTTGGGAGAAACCCTTAGCTACTAATCGCACCTTTAAATTTTCGACGTCTCCATCTACTCCATACTTTGTTCGGAACACCCACTTACATTGAACGATTTTTCTTCCTTTTAGAAGAGGGGTGAGATCCCAAGTATCATTCTTCATGAGAGAGGAATACTCCTCATCCATGGCAGAATCCCACTCAAGAATACCAGAAGCCTCTCATAAAGATTGTGGATCATAAGCTGAGGCAAAGAAAGAGTGGGGTCTAACAAAATCTGAGTGAGTACGTCTCATATCTGAAGTATCTCCAACTAAATATCTAGCACTTTGCAAAGTTTTCCTAGCCCAAAGAGGACCAGGAGGATCAGGCTCAGAGTCGAAAGATTCTTCACTTGAGTGAGAAGGGACATACTCCTCATCATCACTACTATCAGAATCATAAGACTCAAAGGTCTGATGGTCGGGAGGATCAGGAAGATGGAGCACGCTCAACAACATCATCATCTGATGAGTCAGAATCCAAATCAGCGAGCTGAAGAACCTCAATAGGTAGAGAAGTAGAAGTTGAAGAAGACTCATCGAACTTAACTTATCTCAATATAAAGCTCGTGAGAAGTAGGATTCAACAATCAATATCCCTTCACGCCATTAGGATAACCTATAAAGATACAAGGTTTGGATTGTGGTTCTAATGCCTTGCATTTCTTCTTGGGAACCTGAGCCATAGACTTGCATCTGAAGACTTGAAAGTGCTCAACATTAGGCTTCCATCCAAACCAAGCTTCAAAGGGTGTCATCCCTCTTACTGCCTTGTGTGGAACATAGCTCTGAATGTAATTAGCACAATTCACTACTTCAGCCCAATAATGCGGAGAAAGAGACTTCGAGTGAATCATACAAATGGCCATATCCTTAAGAGTAAGGTTCTTTCTTTCTGTGACTCCATTCTATAAAGGGCTATATAAACTATATGTTGTAAGGAGATCCCTTCAGAAGTACAAAAATCCATGAACCTATTGTTTACATATTCACCTCCATTGTCGGTTCGAAGAACCTTAATTAGACCCATTCTGCCTATTTTCTCAGCAAGAACCTTAAAGTCCTAAAAATGTTCAAATACTTCAGACTCAAGCTTAAGAAAAATATACCCAAGTATATCGCAAATAGTCATCATGAAGGTGAGCACCATTAAAGAGATCTAGTAAAAGAAGGAGACAGAGAAATAGACCAGAAATATCGCTGTGAACGAGATCCAAGGGATGAGTAGCTCTCTAGGATTTTCCTTTGTCAAATTTCTTTTTAGGATGCTTTCCAAGGGTACAACCTCACAAAGAGCCTTAGAAAACTTGACGCGGGGTAACCCATTGACCATTTTGTTTTGGCTCAATTGTTAGAGGTAGCGATAATTTAGATGTCTGAAACACTCATGTCATAGCTTACTAACCTCATTTGCATGAGTGAGCAAGGTAATCAGTGTAGAATCAGAAGTAAGTGAGGAAAAGGTATATACCATGATGGGATCCCACCTTTCCCTCAGCCACATAGATATCATTAAAGCTCATGAATACTTACTCTAAGTTAGGACCAAATCCATCACATTCTTTACAACAAGGTGAGTAATTTGGTAACGAGATAGGAGGATTGGTTCGAGAGAGTTAGGAACACTCAGCAATGTTTGGAATGTTCCCATACCAGCTATACTGCTCCACTAATAGAAGCTGATGAAAGCTATCATGTCATACCCATCCGTGATTGGGACACGTCAAGGCTCGATGTTGGGAGAACTCAAACATGTGAAGAGCCATATGGTGACGAAGTAGGCACCGGAATCTATATCAATCGATGATGATGAAGGAGGCAACTTGGCGATAAGGGCTTCTTCCTTTCTTCTTATTAGATTTCGCCTTTTGTAGTAGAAGAATAGGGACCTTCAAATCATTTTGTTTGATTAAACTAGGAACACCTATTTGATATTATCAAGTAAAGACTAAGGTGATTAATTTGTTTCCATACCTAGATGCTCTTTATGACCATGATTCTGCAATTGGGGATACAACAAAAACTTGTCTTTCTGTGTATAGGCTCAAAATTTGAAGCATTCGTGTTTAAATTAGTTTTCGGTCTTGGTTCCTTTAGGTTATTCCTTGTCTTTCTTTTCTTGTCAGGTCTTTTTCCTTACTAGTAATTGCTAAGATGGGCATGTGACTTGGAATTGAGAGACCCCGTTTGAAGGGTTTTCCTGTCTCACATGGAGTTGGGACGAAAAACAGTCACAGGGGGCATATTCCAGCATTGTCCCCCACAGGCAAAGTTATAGAGTATAACGTTGACATAAAGACAGAAATTCGAGACCGAACTTAGAGAGATCAAAAGATCAGTGAGAAATCTTTCTTCTATACTTACCATTCCTTTAACAAAAATATAGTGTGGACCCAACTTGGAGAAGATGCTCTGTAAGTTTCAAAAAAATCCATAGGATTTAACCTAGTAGTTCATTTTCCAACTCTGTGCTCTTCATGTCATCTTGTTGTCAAAACATTTTATCCGACGTTGTCCATGTAGAATTAGGGGCTTTAGACTGACTAAGTCAGGTGTCATATGTCATCCTACAGTTTAACAAACTCTCATCAAAAGACGACCTAAAGCTTCATCACTATGCTTAACAAATTAGATTTTTTTAGGGTCGTCAGTGGTTTCCGTCTTAGTTCCCATGGTGATGCAAAATAACCCTTTACAATTTAGTTTCTAATCATTTTCGATCTCCACTCGAAAAATTTGAACGGTGTAAGACAAACTAATTGAATAAGCATCCCATTGTGAGAGATGAGTGAGCGAAAGGCATGTAGAAAATAATCACAACCCCCCGAGACAATTCAATTAACCCCCACTTTCGGAAACTTTAAGTTTAGGGCATTGAATACAATAAGGTGTGAGTGTTTGTCATGAAACAATTGTGCATTAACCTTGCAATCAAAGTAATAAACACGCACGAGGAGGGGGCCACAATTAATGTTTCATGGAGTGTGGCACAACAGCGACACGTAAACAAGCACAAAACTGTAAAAACATGGAATGAGAATCAAATCTTGGTGCTGTGAGAAACAGCGGCTCCATCAAATGGATATCCCCTTGTTGCAAATGGTGCGTGATGCGCTCATAGTCACAAACAAGAATACGGGTAAATACAAAGTTTAGACGGACTCAGATGAGTCCCGATGATCTTAGATGCAGGGAAAAAGTGTCGAAAGGCAAATAGTGATCAGAGTGTCAACTACACACTATTAAGCGCACAATTAGTACAAAATCGACTCATAACGCCTAAAGATTACCATTTGAAGTTAATTAGCTTAATTTTAAAGCTATTGGAGTTAAAAAAATGATAATTAAAATTTAAAAAGATGGGTTTAAATAAATTATCTAATCATAAATGAGATTCGAATATATGAATAGGATTTAGATGATAAATCTAATTAATTACGAAAAGCTAATTAAGATAAATGAAATGCCGAATTAAAATTCAAATATACTTCCTTTATAATAACAAATTCAATTTTGAAAAATCACGTTTTAAAAAAATACATATCTAGTATCCTTTTAAAATTGGGAAACCCATTTTAAAATTACTCCCTTTTGGATTCTTCCACTTTAAAAGATTTCCCACCCAAAAATTTAAAAAACATACTTATAATGAATCTTAAATTGCCACTTGGGATCGAGTATGCTTGTGGCTCGAGGTTGAGGTCGCTCGTTCTTGGGTCTGTCGACCGTTGGAGTTGCGTTCGGGCGCATGAGCCATAGAGCTCGAAGAGTGGGGAACGGGAGTAAGCACGCGAGGACGGCGGGTCGCCAAAAGCGGGGAGAGGAAGCCATTGGGAGCAGGCTCATGGGAGTGGGTGGTAGAGCACGGAGGGAACTGGGGGATTGATGACTTATCTGGGAGGGTTATGTTCCAGGGCGGGGGCTTGCCTTTGTTGCGGTGCCTTTCTCTGTCCTTGTAGTTGGGTTGGCACGTACGTACTCCATTTCTGCCCTTTTGGAGTATGTTTTGGTTTGTATGCAGGTCTGCCGTCCCCCCTGCAGCATGAGTCTTCATGCCGGTTCCATCGAGTTACGCCGCTGTATTGGCCTTTTTTGTTTTTGTGTGACTCGATACGAAGGGGTGCCGGTGTGGTCCGGCCGCCTTTGGCCCACGGCATCTTTTAGTTACATCCTTACTGTAGCCGTCGTGCTGGTTGCATGGTTTGGGGTTGTTTGCCGCCGTTTGCTCTAATTGGGATCCAGTGCCAGACAGTCCTTGTCTTGTAATGATCTCCCTTCTTGGGTTGCCCTTTGCTGTTCGTGCCGGTGCTTCTGGCGGGGAGTTTTCTGGGTGGGCTTGCTTCGTTGTTGCGTGTTTTATTAGCCACGCGCGTAACAGGCCCGCGCGAGCTCGGGTTAGTTCTGAGCGAGTTGTGTTGTTTGTGTGTACTCTTCGTAGCCGTACTGGTGTGCGCTCCAATCTTGCGTTACTGCACCGGTTTTGTGCCGCCCGTTTGTGATTGTCAGTCCGTACACGCCAGTCGGGGTATCATTGTTTGCCGTTCGGTCCTACGGGGGATGCTACTCTCCTGTTTTCTACGTTCTTTGCCTTTGACGCACGCGGGTACCCGCGTCTTGCCGGCTGTGTTGGTGTGTTCCTCTTGATGGATTTTTCTTTTTTGCCAAGTGCTTGCTTTTGGTTCCTAAGGTTTTTCTTGAGCGACGGGGATCTCCTCTTTTCGTCGTTTTCGTCTGCGGGTATTTTTGCTTTTCCGATTCGATAGTGACAGTGTTTGCTGTAATGGGCCGGTGTCTTATCAGGGGCGTCCCGCGGGTGTTTGTTTTCCTCGGGATTGTTGTTTCTGCGTGGCTAATGGTTATTTTCTGTCCTTGGTGGTTAACTATTGTCTCGGGCTCTACTTCGGTTGCCTTGTTTTCATGGGGTTTATGGGGATCTCGGGGTCCGTGACGGGTCTCGGGTCATCGGGTTACGAGGCTGGGTGTTTTGGGGCGAGGCCGTTGCTCTTGTGTTAGCGGGGTTAGGGGATGGGGCTCTTTTGCAACGAGCCTCAGCCGCGGCGTACTTGGAGTTTTTTGAGCGAGGGGGCTCCGGGGGGTGGAGATCTTTTTCTTCCGTGCCTTAGAGTTTTCCCTTTTTGGAGAGTTTTGGGGCGCCCGCAGGGGCTGGTGTTAGTGACCCGTTCCCGTCGGTGGTGTAATATGGGACTTATGGCGGGGGTGTGGCTGGGGGGTTGGGGAGGTGGGTTGGGTCAGACTGGCCGGGGCGGTTGTTGGGGGGGCAGGGGGGTGGGAGGGGAGGGGGTGACACACACAGTGGGGGGCGTGAGGTGTTGGTATCGTGTTCCGCCTTCTTTTTCTTCGCTGGGTAACTGCTGTCTTTACGGTTTTTCTTGTTCCCCGTTGTTCGTCCTCCCCCCGCCGGATTGTGTTTACGCATGTGGCTGGGGCTTTGCCCCCCTGCGCTGTGACCAATTTTCGGCTTTAGCGGGAGGTTCTATCCTGGCTTCGTTCGTCGATCGCCCCTTGGTAGAGGTTGGTTTGGCTTGTGGTGGGGGTTGGATCCCCACCTTTCGGTGTTTTAACCTTTAGTATCTTGGCGGTACTCCCACCCTTCCCAAGCTCCTGTAGTCCCTCCCTTTTGGTCTCCGCGTCGACGTTCTTGCGGCTCGCTGGCTCCTCATTTCTATCCCCCGGCAATTGTGGGGTTTGGGGCGGTGTGTACTGTCGTTCGTTGTCACTTCCGGGGGTGGGAGGTGAACATGTGGTGGTTCTTGGGTCGGGGCTTGGTCTACTGTTGATTGTCGTCTTTCCAGGGCGGTTTTTGTTGCCCGCTTTGCGTGCAGCTTTGGTTTTTTCTTCCTCAGCTAGGTCGTGGGGGTTTGTTCTAGTGTGGGACAGCGTTTTGGCTGCTGCAGTGGCGGTTATTGGTACGGAGTGTTGGCTCTTTGATCGTGCTTTCGTGCGGTTTACAGTGAAATTTTTACCGGGCGCCTCGGTTGGCTTGGCATGGCGGCCGAGCGGGCTCCTGCGTTGGTATCAGCCCAGGTTGTTGGTGTTTTTTGTGCCGGTGGGTTCGCGCCCTGGATTTTCGTTGGTCTTTGCGTTGTCTTCATATGTTTCACGGCGCGGTGTGTTCTCAGTGTTTCCTAGCGGGGCTTGTTCCGCGATGGCGCGTTCTCAGGGTGGCGTCCTCTTTCCCGCTGGGGTGCATCGAGGCGTTTTCCGGTGTCCTTTGTGGCTGCGTCTGTGGCCAGCTCGTCAGAGCAGGGTTGTGTTTCCGTCTTTTGAGGTGGCTTCGTTTGTGGGTGCCGCGGGAATGCGGGTCGTGTCAGTCTTAGTGCCCGTGCATTAGTGCTTGTGTTGCGCGGGCGCGATTTAATGAGGGCGGAGGCTCTGTTGTTTCGGTGGTTTGGTGTCTTGAGATTTGGGGCTGTGTGGTGTTGGTGGGCTGTTGGTGCCGGATCTTTGTGGAGTTGGAAGCTCTGGGGTGTTGGGTTGGGTGATGGGGGTTGGTGTGTTTTGCGTTGTGTCAGGAGCTCACACAGAGAACTCAGCCGGGAAGACCGGGGAAGAACGAAGAAGTCACAGGAATGGGAAACCAGAGCCAATGGCAAGGCAGAGTGGAGGGATCTCGCAGGAAAAGGGTTGTGAGACAACAGGTCGGGTGAGCAAGGGAAAAGAAAGAATGGATACATCTCGGGGGGCGGGGTAGAGCCAAAAATACGGCTCTCTCAAAAAACAAAAAGGACGCGCACTAGGATGTTGGAAGGTGAGCAGTGAAGGAGCTACGCTAGAAAGTTGATGGTGATGGCTTGGTGGAGAGAGCTGGGGGTTTGAGAGCATCAAAAACCCAAAAACTTCAAAACTAAAATTTTGACCTAATATCTGTAAAAACCACCATGAAAAAGCACCCCCCCAAACGACAAGAAACACACGAGTATATTATTTGTAATTGATTCTAACAAATTTAGCACAGCTAGCTAATTTTGCGCAGAACCCTTGAAAATCAAGGGAGATACGGACCATGCACGAAGAACACAGCAACAAATCGACACAAAACTTTCCAAGAAAGAACAGTTGTTACATACAGTTAGCAAAAATTCCAGAATCAGTACATGATCAAAAACACTTGTATGAGGAAATAAAAAATGAGAACCAAGGTAATCGAACTCAAGAGGACGAATGCACATTTCCCTGATCTCAGCTTTGTACCTATGAAAGAGTTCGTGAGACGAATCGGACACAAAGCACCACGAAGTATACATTGACCACGGAATCGTCATGGGCTCCGGCGTCAGTCGCAAGGAGTATTTGATCAACAATGGAATAACGTCGCTGCAACGAAACAAAGTTGCATATACATTGAAAAAGACAACAAAGTGTCTTGGAATCCTCTAAAAACATTAAGTGAAGAGTACCTTATAGGGTGTTGCGGAAACCCAGTGCATGAACACCACAAGCCAAACCCTAACCTAACCCATGTGAAATGACCTCTAGTGAGTGGAGGACACATAGGACCCACACACCAATAGTAGCTGTATGATTACTATCATCATTGTGAACTTTTTATAATAAGGATGTTGGATACTTTTTGTAGCGATATAAAATAGTATAGCCAAAATTGTCAATAGTGCAAAATTCTACAGATAGTAGTAGTATTGAAGCCGTCCTAGATCAGTCATTTCAAACACATAACATATGTTTGGATTTCACATATTTAATCAAGTCATTATGCGTCCAAGTGATAGCAATAACATCAGTATAGATAAATAAATCCAACTATGTATCCCCAAATAATTTAACATAGGAGAGTGATCCCATCCACATATTTGAAAACCATACTCTTCAAGCATTTATCATTTTTGAAGTACCAAAGCTCGAGGGATCCTTGCTTAGTCCATACAAAGACTTCAACTAACCGGTAAAAACCAAATGCTCTTTCTCAAGAATCTAGGAATCCCTATGGCTATACCATGGAGACTCTTCTCTAAGTCTGACAGCACATAAGCAATTGTCACAGTCCATTTGAAATTCTGCCAACCACACCTTAGTAGCCATCTATATAACTATTCGGAATGTTACCATTTTAGCTATAAGGGCAAACGGTTTCTTCATAAATCTGGTTAACACCCCTGTTATATTTCAAAAAAACTAAGGGATTTTTTGTAAACTAATCCTTAAACACAAATCAATGCGCTTCAGGGATTTTAACACGTTAACAATTAAAAATCCAACATACTAGAGTTAACTAAATCCCTTAAGTTCCCTGATTATGTGGTACTGAATAAACATCATATGTAACCACTGGTTAAATTATTCCCAACATTACTAATATTCACAATCCATCTAGAAAAATTATGATAACCCGTGCAACTGCAAGGGTGTTGGATCTACCTGATCCCCTCAAACCTCTATTACAAGCCCCAATACGTTGTATATCATTGGGTTAAGCCTTATGATAGGCCTAAGAAAACCTATGAATCGTTCTAGTGCACAAAAAGTGTCACTGAAGTAACATCCATTGAATCTAGACACCACTAAGAAGAAGAGCTTGGTGATAAGACAAGTGCAATCAATTATTGACACTAATTCATTATGGCCATCATTTTGGCTTGTGTTAGCAACTATGTTGAGACTGCACACCATCCTACGAAACTCATATTCCGTCACTACACACCCATCTCACATAGTGTTATCTGAATTATTTTCCGTTGATTAAGTTTAAGCTAACATTTAAGTATTATTTTAATAAGCAATAAGATCAAATTTCCAAGCTGCAGATATCCGAAATAGCCATGCGCTGTATGTAGTATGTGACACCCCTGGGTCCTATAGGAAACTATACATGCACGTAATGACCTATGCTTATTGCGCATTCTTCCTTTCCCTACAAGCATTTCGATTCTGGTGCGGGGAAGACACATACGAACAGAAGGTCGGTCTCGTGATGTATGGCTATTTCCAAAATGTTATAACTTTCATTCCATTAATAGGTTTACAAAGTTTCATTATGATATCTAACGCAGATAGAGGTATTGAAATGATCTCATCATGTCATGAAAATGCATGTACCTTCTTTCATGATTGTGAACTATATCGATCGACGATCATTGATTAGGTTTAGTCAAGTATAAGGACTTAAATCATTATTAGTAAGAAATTAGTTATCGACGAAAAATTGACACTAGTCATTTAGTTTACCTTAAGTCAGATATGTACTCTATACTATTTCAGGTGTTCACAATGTACATGTAGTACTTTGTTTCATATCGTCGGAACTACTTTCACACTGCGTACAGTCGATTAGTACGATCTTACAATGATAGAGATTTATCTTAAAAGTGTATGTTGATGATGTTAAAGCTAACAAAGTTTCAAACCAGTTTTCATACTTATTATTATCTAACATATTTGTTGATTATGAAGAACAAGTATAATTCAATTAGAACATACTTAATCCCTTCATGTACTTATTATATTTCTTTGTATAACTTATCTATTTCATACAAAGTCAATTAATCAATTTCCGTTGTAATATTCAACAATCACGACGGAAGCTACGGTTATACAAGATCATGGTAATCTCATAAACTCATCTCATGCATCTTGTCAATTAACCATTAATTCCCCACAATCAATAAATTAATATAGTTCGATAGGTGTGACTAGCAAAAATTAAGAGTCAGAACATACGCCCAAAAGACCTTATACAAATGCAAAGTAATTATTTCGCATAAAAACAAGTACAATTATAATCTTTTCATTTATATGAATCAAAACAATAACAATAAAAGTATTTCGTAATCTAGTTCTTTAACCATTTTGTAATACTTTTTAAACCTACAAGTTGAAAATACTAATGTATGCATGGTCATATCAATAGAACTGGCATGGATTTAACATCTTCATATCTAGTTGTTTTCTTTTGAAGTAATTGGATCACTACTATTTTGTTTAATATACCATCTAAATTAAACAAGTATCATATCAAGATGACATATAACCATAAATGATCTAACAATGTAAACCAAGTACAACAAACTTGTCACCATCTGTAAGTTTATCAAGTTTCCACATAAAGTCTCTACATAATAGCCTCATTTAAACCTCTAATTTAAACTATAACAATCTTCTGTTATTCAATCTATTTAATCATTGTAATATGCCCCTGAAATTTTATCACAATAATCAACTAAATTGCCTTTTTTAGAAACCATAAAAGGGAAAGAAAATTCTTGCTACCAAACATCCACATTAACACAAAAATAATGTCAACTAGTCATCTTATACCCTTAATGTTATAGTTTTCTATCATAAACATTTGCACCTTTTCCTTCTAACTTAAAATATTTCACCATCAAAGGTTTATCTCAAGAAGATACATAATCAACTTTCCTTTCAAGTAAACAACCAACATCAACCCAATACAAACTACCCATACTATAATAATCATTAGGAGGCAAAACCTCAACTTAGGTAAATAGTTAAGCAACATCTTTCATCCAATAAGAATGAATACCAAAATTGTTTCATACCAGAAAATGATTAAACTTGGGTAAGTAATATTCACTCTACAGAAAGCTAAACATGACCTTATTAATTTACAAGTAACCATTTTCAGTTTAGTATACAAACAAAGTTCTTGTTTAGACAAGACAATTTTGGGACACTGATTTTGTCAACCAAAAAGCTCATATATTCTTGTACCACAATATATTTGGAACCTAGATCATGAAATCTTAAGAATAACAATAAAAAATGATTTACCTTCATCAAGAAAACAGAGATGAAGAACAAGTTCTCATGATGGGTACTCGCATTCGGGGTTGTTACAATTGGGGCAACCTATCAAACACACAAGTTCATACTTACACGTGTAGGTTCTTGACAAGAAAGTTGTAAACGTTGAAATGGAAAGGGGGGGTTTGTGTCCAACCCAAATATTATTCCATGAAAATTTTCTCCCTTTAAAGGGAAAGAAAAACTCTAACGTAAAGGGTCAATGTGGTTTCGATAATATCAATGAATACAAAGTACCCAATGAGCATATACGGCCCATACTGATATTGATCCCAAAAATGGTTTAACCCAATATCAATTTAACCCAGAGACGAATATATAGAATATCTAATACCCATATCTACCTTGAAGCACGAATATAAAATCAAAATAATCACAGTCCCCAATACGATCTTCAAGGCCATCATGCCTTCCTAATTCTTTCCATAACAAATGAATGTGAAGCACCCAGATAACAAGGTTTATCCGATTTATAAAATCAATTATTTCCCACGCAAACTGAGGGAGAAACCAATAAGCAACGGCTAAACAAACCGGAAAGTATTCAACTATTTCAAAAAGAAATAACAAGAGAAAGAGGAGAATCCATGCCTCAAATTTGTAATCTCTTCAAACCAAATGACCAATAAAACCATAAACGCTTCCTTTCGAAATCTCATCTAAATCATCCAAGAAAAAATGAGGAATGTGAACACAATAAAACCCCCCTCTCCTTCTTCAGATTTGTATATATTTAAATATGCCCATGCAATTAAATAGAAGCATCTAAATTTAACAGAGGAGTCCAAAAATAGCTCAACTGAACATAATTTGCTAAAAACCTCATGCATCGCTTGATAGAATGGAGCTCAAACGACTAGAGGAGAGCTCGAGTCAACAAAAACCAAAAAATATAAAAATGAAGCTAATTTTGCATGCGTTAGCTTCCTCAAGAAGCTTTTCTTCTCCCAAAACTGTCCATGCATTCAATGGCATAAAATTAAATTTCTTAATTTGCCTCCAAATTTAACGGAGTTACTAAAAAAAATTTAGTAATAGCCAATACTTGTGTGGCGAGGTAAGGCATAAATAATATACCTTACAACACTCTCGATGATCACATAATAATCATAAAACTTAAATTTGCTCAGTATTATCCCATACCTAAGGTGGTCGATGAACCCTAGATTTTTTATTCAATATGCCTCTATAATCATGGTAAGGTCCAAGACCTTCAAAAATATGTAATTAAAACAATAACTTAGCCTAAATTAATAAGGGCTATAACCCTTTCCTCAATATGAAATAACAACTTCTTATCCGATATAGTCCATGACCGTCATAAGTAACAATGCACTTATTTTTATTTAGACAAGCATTTTGGAGGGGGATTACCACTTAATACTTACTATTGCATCGATGGTCAAAAACCAATAAGATTTGACATTACACCTTGATTTACCTCATCGTCCCTTCGTAACCCTGTCCTGAGTAGTGAAGGAGATTATTACAATGCCTTGTGGCAGGAAAACAATTATTATAAGAACCGGAAGATTAGTCCAACATTAGGATAATCATAATTATTTACAAGTTCCATCATATGCAAAGTACAACCATGAAGATGATTTATTAATATTGTGAAATCCTAAAAAATAGTAACCAAGTTAGTGCACTTTCTAACAAGCAAGTACATCAATGAAACAAGTCTAACAACATCATAAAATCACTTGCTTATAATGAGATGAAGAACAATCATACTCTATGGTCATTACTATAATTAAAACATGAAATGTATATGCCTTGAGGTCATATACCTACATCACCACAATAATCCTTTCTCAATGACAAATAATACCTTTACATCCAAGTACATTGCTACTATTCATCAACAACCCATTAACTTCAACAATAGGATAAGTAAATCTCATAAACATGTACAACAACCAAATAGTTCACCAATGCATCGAATCATCACACACAAGGTAAAGTAAAATCTTACTACCTAGCAAAGCAACATTAAGTTATAATGTCAAGTAACCCATGAACGATTGGCGACAAACATTGTTACGTGATTGAGGTTACAACTACGTGTAAGTATGTATATTCTTTTTAGGGTATACATATGTACATTTAGCTACAATTTCAGCTAAGTAACAACCCTTATCTCCTTTCCCTCTTAGTCCACTACACAAATCATAACCAAATCTTACGACAAAACAAAATGAAATTGAGGGATGTGACAATCCACCCCCTCTTCTTGTGCATAACCCTTTGCAACAGGACAAAATTTATACTTTTCTAAGGAACCACCTGACTTACATTTCACTTGGTAAATGATTAAGAAAAATATGAATAAATATGCTATGAAAATGCTTAATTTGATTGTTTTTGTACCAGTAAATGATTAATCAATTAAGTATAGAAAGTAATCCAAGCAAACTAAGCTATAAAATGTGAAACCCTAGTTGTAATGAAGGGATAGAATGACTTAGCTATTTCAAAGATATCCTAAAGGTACAAAAAGATGGAAAGATGGAAAATTTGAAGCACAGAATGTCATACTGAAGCTAAGAAAAATGCATATATGGAGGAGTAAGTCGGACAAGGGTGCCTAGAAAGTGGCAGGGGCACTTGTGGGCTCCACATACCTGTAGTAGGCGCTTGTGATTGCGAAAATTATCAGAAAACCATCTTTGATTGGTTGCAAGGTGTTCATTAGCTTTTTCCTTTGGTCACTAGTATGTCGCACAATGTTCGCCGAGGTCGCTGGAAACCTACAATGAAGTAATGACCTGCAAAATCCTTAAAGAGACATCAAATCCTAAAAAAGAAAGATGTAAAATGAGGGTTCAAATTGTCCTCAACTATCAAACAAGTGATCTTATGATTGAGTGTTGTACTACATTTCAGACCCAATGTAGTTCTAAGTGTGTGTGCAGAATCGTGCCCTAGGTGGCTCTTGTGCATGTCACACTTGGATAGCAACAAGTAGCTAGATGTAAAAGATGTAAATAGATGAGTGCATGGAATAGAATAGAATCCCCTCCTATGAAGTGTATGCAGAATAATGCAGTCCCTTGCCCTTGAATGGATGCTAAAATGCTCTTGAATAGCCTTTGGATGCAACCTTAGGTGGTGATAGCTAATGCTTAGTGTTTGGTCCTTTATTATGATCACATAACTTTATATTCATATGATTACCTTGCTTAAATTTTCTAATTAACCACGAAAAGGCCAACTTCCAAAAAGATAAGATGCTCAAATGACCAGAAATGGCCCAAAAGATGTCAACAAATTATAAAGAGGTCATGGGTGCCCAGAGGGGACGAAAGCGCCTGACACGAACGTCCTGGCTGGGCGTTGGTGTCCAGAATGAGAAATGTTGAGGTATGAAAATATAAATTGAGCTATAAAGAGTATAAGACCAAAAGTAGAAATAGAAAGAAAGCAAAGATGACCAAAGACATGGGTTGATTAGTACTTTTATTACTTAGGAATCATACAAATAGTAGTATGTAATCAGGACTAGATAATTACCCAAAGTGCGTTATTTTGTGTCTACAATAAATCCATTTGCAACCAATGGATTTCTTACCTAGTGGTAATTATTATAACACCCAAGTTCCATTTTTTCATTAGGTAATCATACTTCACCTTCATGGTAGTTTCCCACTCAATAGTTCCTTTAACATCTGCATAAGCAGTTAGCTCAAAAATTTGTGAAACAACTAAATTGAGTGCAAAGTTTAGTTGCTCAAGATTTTGTAATGTTTGTTTCCTAAATTTGGTGGATCTACCTTCCAATGATTTTAGAAGCTCATCTGGTCAAACATCCTGCAGTGTGCTATAGTACCACTTTAGCCTTTTATGATGACTAGTTGGATTATTGTTTGTTTCACTAGGTCTTTTTATGGAGGTAGAATTATCTGGTGTTTTCCTTTTTAAGTCATGTTCCATTTTATTACCAAAACTTGATTCACAATCATGATTAAGAATCCAAATATTACTAGTATCAATTAATGTACCATCTTTTTAGAAATACATGATTTTATTATTTATTGTCACATCTCTACCTATGACAACCTTATTTGTAGAGATATCTAGTAATCTATATGCTTTGGATTTATCGCTATAATCCACAAACATGTACTTTTTACTTTTTAGCATCTAAAACACTCCTTTTATCTTCATGAATTAATGCTAAAACAATACTAAGAAAGATACACAAATCACTTACATAAGGTTTTCTTCCCGACCATGATTCTTCTAGAGTGATATCATGCACAACTTTACATGGAATCCTATCCAATATGAACAATGTAGTGTTGACAGTCTCTTCCTAGTACCAAAAAGGTACATTCCTACTTTTCACCATACAATGTGCCATCTCCACAAATTCTGTTGTGGAGTGTAAGGAGTGGTATACTACCAATGTATACCTTCCTTTGTTCTATAGTCATTGAATTTCTTGGAGACAAATTCTCCACCGTTGTTTGACCTAAAGACCTTAACCTTTTTACCTATATGATTTTCAACCAATGTTTTCCAAGCAACAAAATTAGTAAAAAATTCAGGTTTCTTCTTAAGAAAATACACCCACATTTTTCGAGAGAAATCATCAACTATTAACAGGAAATAAAGAGCGCCATATACAATGTTACTTTTCATACGACCATGAAGATATGCATATACTGCTATATGAAAAATTCCCCACATTGAAAAAATATTGAAGTTTTAGAAGTTATTGATTAATCAAAATGAAATGAATTAATTATTATGTATTCTAAAGTTATTTGATCAAGAGAAAAGACATAAAATTCCTAAAGTTATTCAAGAATTAATAAAGTACGTATTAGGAATATTATAGTGCTTCACATATTTATGTGTGTGAATAATAATTATGTGTGTAATTATTATTGTTGAGAGATTATTGTTAGAGTTGTTATAATATATTGTTTCAACAATATATTATTATATTTATTGTTATGTGTGGGTTACGTGAGTTATTCTCACCCCACATAATTAGGCTTGGTTGAGATTTTGTAGTTGGCAAGACTCCTTAGAATTAGGATGTCTTTTTCCTATATATGTGGTGATTCTGTATTTTGTAATTGACCTAGAATACATTGAATATACTGTGTGAAGAATATTATTCTGTGAAGTTTATTGTGCAAATCTGGTCTAGCTCCTTCATCTGGTATCAGAGTAGGGTTCTGATGAATGAGCACTGAGAAGAATAAGGGGGCAGTTGCGTTGTGCTTCGCTCCTAAGATTGATAAAAGAATATTTTGAAGTCAGTCCTCATGCATCTACCTCAAGTTTGAATTATCATCTAAAGATACACGTTGTCGAGCCTGTTGTTCATACGATCGGAGTGATTTGTTGAAATCAGACTTGGTCTTGTTAGTATTTCCATTTCATCCTTTCTGATTTCATATTGCTACAAAAGCGTTTTGATCGGCATCGCATCTCCGGGGAAATTGCATTTGTTTGGATATTTGACCGCAATGGACCGTAATGCTTTACATCTAACTCGCTCGACCACATCTCATCATGTTGCTTCTGTATGCATTGTAATTTCCAAATGGATGTTCTCAGTATATCCACAATTTACATGGTACAACACCAAGCAAGCCCATATATTTCTCAAAAGGATTCCTGTAATATTGACATCTATTGAAATGTAGGTTTTACATTATACATGCATTCAACTCAGGTTTTGAATATTCGCATGAGGAATTAACTCCTCTCACATCGGCCCCGGTCCAATACATTACTCTAGAAAGACGTCCCCACATTCAGTTTTGTTCCAGATCACGTCAGCTGCACAATTCAAGCTCACGACGACCTGGAGTATCACATCTCCTTTGTGCATCAGTTCATGCATTACAAACCTTTCAGATATCACCTCCACAAGTATGCATTCATCAAACATCAGATCTGGGCTCTATAGCTGTTCAATTTCCTGAGCACGCTCAGCTAAGTGATATGGAATGTTGTGACATGTTCGATCTATCTCTGCAAATTTCTCCGGAGTCGGGGCGAAACAACTAATATGCATTTTCTAAAATAGTAGTGAGCTGGCAGATTTCTCAAACAAAAACTGTATTAGCAGTTTGACTAAAGTTTTGAGTTTTGGTTCAAAGTTTGCATGTGCTGCCGTATGTATGTTGAAGTTAATATTTGAGTCAATGTTCCATATAATATTAAAAATCTAGTTTACGTTTTAGCCTTATTGTTAATACATCAAAAGTCCGCAAAATCCAAACTCCATATAGGTTATTAGTTTTTTCATTGCCTAAATACATATTCATTGTAAAAAAAACAAAAACAAAAGTCAATGTCGGTCTGCCAAAAGTATAGGCAGTTGAGTCGGCCTAGATTTGTAAATCAAGTATATGGTCTTTGTTATATCCTTAGTCTTTGATTTGTTCTATGACCACGTTTAGTGTTCGAGTATTATCGTGTGGTCTAAGTCTTAAAAACAATATTATTGTAAAAGTAATTCATTTATCGTGGAGTTGTATTTATTTATGTATTTGAAATTAGTTTCTTTAGTTGTTATTGTCATATCATGAAAGTCAAAATAATTGTTAGTCAATTATATAAGTCACCACAAATGTCAAATTTAGTGTCATTGTAAAAGTCTGAAAACTATAAAAAATTTACCTCACAGACGCATTATCGATGGAACGCGACGTCTGAAATAAATTAATGAGCCTCAAAAGAGAAATATGATGATCTAGCAACTTGTCAACCGGAGGATGGAGGCATCGGAGGTTGGAGGTCATTCAGCGACCTCTTGTCAGTTGCCAACGACGGGGCCGCATATTAGCTTTGGTGACATGTGTGTGTGCAGTTTGATTCTAGTGCTTCCAGTTACAAGTGGTGTGGTGTGTTCCTATTTGCAGTTTTCAAGAAGTGGAAATTTCACATTGAGGGGGGGAACATGATTCCAATGTTCCATTCCCAGTTTGTCAGCTTTTTCTATGTATGTATGAGCAACATATTTCAACAAAATTTCCTATGTTATTCCCTGCAGTGAGATGTGATGAGGGCTGAGAATAGTACTTTGCATATCATGATGTGGTTGTAGGTAAACCACTTGAAAACCTTCATTTGTGGTTTGTGATAAACCAATTGCGAAACCACCATTCTTGGTTATTGGTAATCCATTTGCAAAACCATCACTTTGTGGTTTGTGGTAAACCAATTGTAAAACCACCATTCTCGGTTTGTGGTCAACCATTTGCAAAACCATCCATGAGGTTTGTGATCATCCTGTGAAAATCACCAGATCATGAGCAGGTGCAAGTACAAAGGCAGGTTTTCCCCATGTTCGCACTAAGGGGGGGAATGTTAGGAATATTATAGTGCTTCACATATTTATGTGTGTGAATAATAATTATGTGTGTCATTATTATTGTTGAGAGATTATTGTTAGAGTTGTTATAATATATTGTTTCAACAATATATTATTATATTTATTGTTATGTGTGGGTTACGTGAGTTATTCTCACCCCACATAATTAGGCTTGGTTGAGATTTTGTAGTTGGCAAGACTCCTTAGAATTAGGATGTCTTTTTCCTATATATGTGGTGATTCTGTATTTTGTAATTGACCCGAAATACATTGAATATATAGTGTGAAGAATATTATTCTATGAAGTTTATTGTGCAAATCTGGTCCAGCTCGTTCAGTACGTATATTTAAAGTCCCCTTTAATATAGGGAGGAATGACTTGTACATAGAAACCCCTTTAATACATGGTGGATAAAATAAAAATAAAGTCTCGAAGAACATAGATGTGTTGAGAAGGGTAATTAAATAATTAGTGGATACCATTTGGAATATATATATATATATATAAATATTTGTAAAGTAATTAAGGTTGTTTTGAATGGGTATGTTGGGTGGGAAAACTACCTATGTGAGTATTACAAAAATATTAGTGGTGATTAAGCTAAAATGTAAATAAGAGTGTAATTTGAATGTTATAGCAACAATAAATGAATAACAATGAAATACATAAATTACACCCAAAACAACTAAGCAATAAAGTAAAAAACCTAAGTGCAAAGAGAGGGTAAGAAGCATTATCTGATTTGAAGTAAAGTCTAGATTGGATTGAAGCTTTGATTGGATGAAAAAAGAGGAAGAAGTATTGCACAGAACATTTATGATGGAGCAAGGTTATATTAGATGTCATTCTGACCATTGTGTGTATACAAAGAAATTTGAGGATGGCAGTTATATTATCCTGTGTCTATATGTGGATGACATGTTGGTTACAGGTAAAAACATGCATGAAATAAAAGTACTCAAGAAGTAGCTAAGTGAATCCTTTGCTATGAAGGATTTGGGGGCAGCTAAACAAATCCTTGGTATGAGGATATCTCGGGATAGGAAGGAACGAAAGTTGACTTTGTCTCAGGAAGAGTACATTAAGAAGGTCTTGGAGAGGTTTAATATGTAGGATGTTAAACCGATTAGGACTCCTTTGGCATGCCATTTCAAGTTATCAAAGGAATAGTGTCCCAAGACAGAGTAGGAGAGAATCTAGATTCCAAGGTACCTTACTCATCAATGGTTGGTAGTTTGATGTATGCCATGGTGTGCCCCAGGCCTAATATTGCCCATGTAGTGGGAGCGGTGAATAGATTTATAAATGATCCAGGTAGAAATCACTGGCAGACAGTAAAGTGGATCCTTCGGTATTTGAGAGGGACCATGGAACAATTTTCTGCTACAGTGGATTAGACACCACTTTGTGTGGTTATGTATATTCAGATATGGCCGAAGATGTAGAAAGTAGGAGGAGCACGAAAAGTTATGTTTACACTGTAGGTGGGATAGCAATAAGCTGGATTTCACGACTACAGAAGTTGGTGGCTTTGTCAACCATGGAGGCTGAGTATGTTGCTGCCACAGAGGCAAGTAAAGAAATGATTTAGTTACAACAATTGCTTGAGGAGTTGGGGCATAAGCAGGAGGAAGGAAAGTTACATAGTGATAGTCAAAGTGTTATACATCTAGCTAAGAACTTTGCTTTCCACTCTAGGATGAAGCATATACAGTTAAGGTACCATTTCATCAAGACAACTTTTGAGGAAGAAAAAATGAAGTTGGAGAAGATTCATACTAGTCATAATCCTTCAGACATGATGACCAAGGTGGTCACAAGGGAAAAACTGAAGCTGTGTTCAAATTTGGTTGGTCTTCACGGAAACTAGTGAAGGGTTGAGAATCTTGCTCAAAGGAAAACTAGTCTCCAAGTGGGAGATTGTTAGGTTGTGGAGCCTGTTTTCATGTGAGAAAGTGTTGAAGACTATACACTAATAGTATTGTACACTTTCCATAGTTGTCTCGCCGGCGTTTTTGGCCTTAAAACGTGCCCGATATATCGGGAAACATTTTTTTCTCATATAGGTAGGATTTTTGATCCATAGGTTTATGGGATGGTTTTGGCCCATGGTTTTGATAGCCATAGTTTTTTAAAGCTACTCAAGAATTTGTCTAATTATATGGTTTATGCATATGGTAGGTATAATGTAACATTGCAGATGTGTTTTGAATTCGGGTGTGAATTCTGTAGAGTTTGTTGAGTATAGCTCCAAACATATCTAGGTATTGTATTGAGAGAGTGGTGGCTTGTAATAAAATCTGAGCAAGTGATTCTTGGTGGACGTAGCCCAAATTGGGTGAACCACGTTAAATATTGTCTCTTTGTGTTGTGTTATTTTATTCTGCACTTTTATTTTAGATCTGTAATATTTTCTACATATTAGTTCCTATTGTTGCGATTCTATGAGGGATTATTCCACATATTTTATCCCTTATTTCCTAACACCAAGAGCTTTTATGGGATTGGTAATAAGTACTACGCCAAACATCCATGTTGCGTGTAATATATCTGTAAAATCTGTGATCATAATAAGAAAACAAGTGAATGTGCATGTGTGTATGGAAATATAATGATATACAAGATATCTATCTATCATGTGTAATAAGATGAACATGTAACAAGTAAATGTAAGCAAGAGTAAATGCAATCAAGATATGAAATATGTTGTGGATGAGGTGAAATGGAATGTAGTGTGAATAATAGGGCAACGTGCCCCTCCGAGTGGATTTGTATGTATGTAACGAGATTCATTTATTTATGCCCCCTCAGTGGTAAATAATAAACCCTAAATGAGAGTGTGTCATTGGGAAACGGTTTGAGTGGTGTTTCATCATGTGTTAAAAAGAGCAAGTGAATTTAAGCGTGGAGGGTTGATTGTATAATGATGATGTGTAGATGATATTGAATATAAAGTTGTAGAATTAGGTGATGATTTATCCTAAAGTGTGTATCATGAGGTGTGTGAGGAGGATGTCAGAAAGTGTGATGATGTAGCATAAAGTGTATATCACGAGATGAATGAATAGGAAAGCTAGAAAGGGGTGATGATTTAGCATAAATCGTATATCATGATGGATGTGAAGAAGGCACTAACTATGAATGTTGCATGGTAATAGGTTTGAATTATTGAACATGTGAGTTTGATGAGGTCCATTTGATATGTATATACTTAAAAATTGAGTATGGACCGTGAAACTAGAGTGTGTCATCGGGTAGTGTATTGTGTTTGTTATATGATACATAATTTTATAATTACACGAGGATATTGATTATGTCAAGTGCATAAAGTGTGTGAGGTTCATGTATATGGGATCCCCTCAACAGTCAAGTGTGAACCATAGCACAAGAGTGCATCATAGGGAAATGACGATATGAGCATGTGTGACATGAGGTGAATATAAGACACATGTTGATGCTAGGGGGATTAGCGTCATGCCCCACAAGTGTGTGAAGGATGAGAATAATCAAGTAATTTTATCAAAAATATCATCATTATCATAGCCAAAATCCATAGGTGTTGGATCAAAAACTTGATAAGAAATAGTGTCAGGTTGGTCGCGTAAAACGTTGTTTAAGCATTATTTGTACATGTCCATAGCTTACTCCTCATCAGTGAATGGGGGTAGTGGAAAACCATGTACGTACCAACGAGTGAGGTTTTATGAATAATTGAGGAATGATTCATTACAAATCAAGACATGACCAAATGACATGGGAAATGATACATCAACATTATTTGGATCTAATGTGTCCCCAAAGTAATTTAACCAAGACTATCCCAACATGAGTGGAGAAGTACAGGGAGCACATGTAAGAAATACAGTGAGATATAAGACTCACAGTCCATAAACAACAATGATGTGAACGACCCATGGCAGAGATGATGATCATAAGGTGGAGGACATATGTTGTCAACTGTAAAGCCTAGCTGAGTCAACCCATCATGCGTGCATATAGATTCAGATAAATTAGGATCGAATGGAATATGTTCCCAATAAGAGTCATTCATGAAAAGCATACATGTAAATGGTGGGCGTGCTAATAGAGATGGTCCATGTGAAGGTGCAGGGGATGGATCAAAGTCCACAGACTGGACAGACCCCCGATAAAGAATCATTGCAGTAGTAGTACCAGCTGGAGGAAATGGTGTAGATGAGACAATATCTATCATACAAATAACACCTTCAAGTGGTGGTGAAGTTGTGGTTCATCAGTAGTATCAATTCTTGGAATAGGAAGTTTAGTATTTGGATCATGGTCATAATATTTGTATGGGTGACGGTCACGAAAAAAAGTATATTCCATACCCTCATTTAGGAATTTAACACAGTGATGTACGATAGAGGGAACTTCTTGTATGACATGGCCTACAAAGTAAACAATTTTATGAAATGTGGAAATCGTTGATAAAGAAGACCGTGTTAAGCTTTTTTGATCCAATCGTAATAGGTAGAGTAATGTGACCTAAGCATGGACGATCAGATCCATCATATACTCAAAGATAAAGACATGATAGATTAACATTAGCTGTCAAAATACCAATCTTTTCAAGGAATGACATACGAAAAACATTGAGTTCATATCCATTGTCAATTAAAGTATGCTTGACACCCACATTGTAAATGTGAATCATGATGTGTAATGTTGGTTCATTGTCAAAAATAGTTAGATCGGCATGAAGATTAGATGAGAAAGCAATATGTTGAGAGAGGGCCTCTTTAAATGTTTTATATATTGAATTTGGATGCATATTAGCAGGAATACGAGTGGTAGCGAGAAGATTTTTGACTCTTTCTCTTAATTCAAGGTGGATGAGTAAGAAATCATTAATAGAGATACTCATGATGATAAGACCCTCTAGGAAGATGAGCAATAAAAGCATGAGGATCCTAGGAGCGTTAAGATAGAGTTCAGATTCACCAAAATGATTAAGATAAAACGTAACTAAGAGCCTAATTTGAATGCTATAGTAGCAGTCAATGAATAACAACGAAATACATATTACACCCAAAGTAACTAAGCGATAAAGTGAAAACCCCAAGTACAAAGAGAGGGTAATAAGCCTTAGGTGATTCAATGTAAACTCTGGACTGGATCAAAGCTTTGACTAGCTAGATAAAGAGGAAGAAGTGTTGCACAAAAACCCTAGAAAATGTAGAAGTGTAGGAATAGCCTGGATTGAGGTGCTTGGAGAGGTATAGGGGCACCCGCAAGCATCCTAGTCCTAATTCTAGGCATCTGGGTCCGCGGAAATGCTCAGAAAACCTCATCTAAGGTATCACAAGGTGTTCACCTTTAGTTTCCTTTCATCGCACTGAGGTCACACCAAGATCTTCGAGGTCACTGTAAACCTGTAATGAAGTATAAACTTATAAAACCCTCACACAGACATCAAATCCTAAAAAATAAAGATGCAAAATGAGGGTTCAGACTGTCCTCAACTATCAAAATGGTGAACTTACAACTGAGCGTTGCACTACATATCAGACCCAATGTAGTTTTGTGTGTGTGCGTGGAATTTTTCTTTAGGTTACTCTTGTGCGTGTTGCATTTGGATAATGAGCAAGTAACTAGATGTAGAATGTAATAAATGTGTGCATGGTATAGAATGAACTTCCCTCATATGAAGTGTGATGTAGAAAACCAGCCCTCGCGTCCCTCGTGATGGAGCTAAATGGATGTCATAGAGCTCTTAAATGGCTTGATGGATACAACCTTAGGTGGTGATAGATTGTGCTTAGTGCTTAGTCCTTTATAATGATCACATAACTTTATATTTATATGATTCCATTGCTTGAATTTTGTAATTAACCACGAAAAGGTCGACTACCAAAAAGATAAGATGATCAAATGGATATAAAGGACATAAAAAGTGTGAGTAAAGTACAAAAAGGACAGGGGCACCTAGTGTTGGCATTCTAGATGGTGTTGGTGTCTAGGATGACAAATGTGGATGTGTAAAAAGGAATATTGAGTAACTAAGGGTACAAGACTGAAAGTAGCAATAGAAAGAAAAGAAAGGTGGCTCAAAGACTTGGGTTAATTAGTACTTTTCTTACTTACGAATCATATGAATAGTAATGTGTAACCAGGTCTAGATAATTACCCAAAGTGCGTGATTTTGTGTCTACGGGTAGTGGGGACACTAACCTAATAACTAATTTTTGAATTTGATAAATAAGAATCAAGAATTGGCTTAGTGTGGTTGAGAGTGAATCTTGCAAGAGTGTTCTTGAGAAATGATACAGAACCCTATGCACTACAATGAAGTTACACTCCAACATAACGTGATAGATCCAACATGATCATCAAGATTCGAACAATGAAAAATCATGCAATAGAAAAATAGGCCTTCTCATACTCATAGATTAGAAAAAGGAGGGTATATATGGGAGTGTTGTTTAACTCTTGTGTCTGGAAAATCATTCCCTATAAGAGGGAAAGAAGAGTTAAGATTCCAAATAGGGAATGTAACTCCTATGATGCCACTAATGCATATGATAATGACAGATTCTATGACGGAATATGTAACTTTTCATATAACTCCTAAGACCAATGAAATTGGTAGGAGAGATGACTCGCCACAGGATGTGGATGAGACCACTAGGACGACGAGGTAAGTCACACACACCAACACCCCCCTTCATCGAAGCTAAGGAAGAGGTCATGGTAAGTCAGAATAGAAAGAAGACTCCCCTAAACAACTAAAAAAGATGTGTCAATGGGGCTTAGCTACTAAATTCCTGATAAGGTGCCCATGTATAAAAAACATCTCTCTGTAAAGAAGAAGAGGTGAATAAGGACTAGAGAGACCAAAGAATATGGGCAGCTGCAGCAGACCTCACCCCAAGAAGAGACCGTAAGTTAACAAACGTTACCTCGGTGAAGGGCTTGGTGAATATGTCTACAACCTAATCATTTGCTTGATAGTACTATAATTCAATGATTCCTTAATGTATCAACTCCCATATGAAGTGCGTGTGGATCTCAATGTGCTTCATCTGGTGATGATGAACCAGATTTGAGCAAATTGAGATGGTGCTCATGTTGTCACAGTAGATAACAGTAGGCCGCTAAAATTGAATACCAAACTCTATCAAGATTCCCTATAACCAAACACCTTCCATGGTAGAGTTAACTACTCCTCTGTACTCTGCCTCTATAGATGATATGAAAATGTCATTCTACTTCTTGCTATACCAATTGATAGGACTGGAACCGAGAGATAAATTATAGCCAGAGGTAGATTTCTGATGATCTAAGTCAACGACCCAATCAGAGTCTATATATCTAACCAACTCAATCTTTATCCCTCCTAAATAGTGAATGCCATCTGTATGAGTTTCATGAACATAGTGAAGGATCTGCTTCGCTGCTTTCTAATATAACTCATGAGGCTCCTGCATAAATCTAGACATGATCCCAGCAACATATGATAGATTTTGCTCAGTGTGAGATAGATAAATCAAGCTCCCAACCAATTTTTGATAAAGGGCACCATCAACCAAGGGAGTAAAGCAATAAAAACCCAACTTAACCCCAAAAAGAAAAGGAGTAGGAGAAGGCTTACAATTGGACATGTGAAACTGAGGAAGCAAGTCAAGGGAGTACTTAGGGTAAGAAATCAAAATTCCCAAGTCAGATTGTGAAATATGGATCCCAAGAAAGTAATGAAGCTAACCCAATTTAGACATGGAGAACTTGTTGGCCAAGGCAATCTTCATAGAATCGATGATAGAGGAAGAGATTCTCATGATCAAAAATTCATCAACATATAGAATGAGGATGAGCATGGAGTCATCCTACCATAGAATGTAAACATTTGGGTCAGAGTGACACCGAGTGAACCTTGATGCAAGTAGAAAGGAGTCCATCTTGGCATACCAAGCCTGAGGGGCTTGTTTAAAACCATAGAGAGACTTCCTTAACCTACAAACGAGGGAGGTATCATGGATATAACTCAGAGGTTGTTCAAATTAGATCTCTTCCTCTAGGTCCTCATGAAGGAAGACACTCTTGACATCCATCTGGTGGACTTCCCATATGTTTTCAGAAGCGATGGCGAGGTTCAGTCATATGGAAGTCATATTTGCAACCGAAGCAAAGATTTTTAGAGTAATCAACCCCAACTACCTGGGAGAAACCTTTGGCTACTAGTCACGCTTAATACCTCTTGACTTCTCCATTGGCACCATACTTTGTTCGGTACACCCATTTACACGAAATTATTTTTCTTCCTTTCGGAAGAGGGGTGATATCCCAAGTATCATTCTTCATGAGTGATAAATACTCCTCATCCATGGCAAAATCCCACTCAGGAATCCCAAAATACTCCCGAAAATACTGAGGGTCAGAAACGAAAGTGAAGAAGGAGTGGGGTCCAATGAATTCTAAGAGAGTATGTCTCTCATCCAAAGGATCTCCAATCCACTCTCCAGCACTCTGTAAATTTTTCCTAGCCCAAAGAGGACAAGGAGGATTAGGCTCAGAGTCAGAAGATTCTTCACTCAAGTGAGAAGGGACATAATCCTCATCATCACTACTATCAAAATTGTAAGACTTTGAAGTGCATTAGGGTCAGAGGAGTAGGAGGATCAAGAGGAGGAACACGCGTCAACAAAATCATCATCTGATGAGTCAGAATCTGAATTAGTGTAAAAAGAACCTCAGAGGGCAGAGAAGTAGAAGTTGAAGATGAATCGTCAAACTTCACACTTCTCTCAATATAAATCTCATGAGTAGTAGGGTTCAAAAATATATACCCCTTCACGCCATCAGGCTACCCTTCAAAATACAAGGTTTATACTGTGGTTCCAGGACTTGTGTTTCTTTTTGGGAATTTGGGCCACAAAATTGGATCTGAAGACATGAAATTTCTCTACATTAGGCTTGCATCCAAACTAGGCTTCAAAGGGTGTCATCCCTCTTACATACCTTATGTGAAACACAGTTATGAATGTAACAAGCACAGTTTCACTGCTTCACCCAATACTTGCGAGGAAGGGATTTCAAGTGAACCGTACAAGTGGCCATCTCCTTAAGCATTCGGTTCTTTCTTTCCATAACTCTATTTTCCAAATGGTTGTAAGCAATTGTATGTTGTAAAGAAATCCCTTCAGAGGTACATAAATATTTGAACTTATTGTTCACATACTTGCCTCCATTGCCCATTTGAAGAACCTTGATAGACCTTTCTAATTATTTCTCAGCAAGATACCTTAAATTCTTGAAAATTCTCGAAAAATTCAAACTTTAGCTTAAGAAAACACACCCAAGTGTAACACAAAAATCCATCAATGAAGGTTAGTATATATAAAGCTCTAATAAATGAAGGAGATGGGAAAGGGCTAGAAATTTCACTATGAACAAGATCTAAGGGACGAGTAGCTCTCCAGGATTTTCCTTTGTCAAAAATTTTCTCAGGGTGCTTCCCAAGGGCACAACCCTCACAAAGACCCTTAGAAAATTTGACACGGGGTAACCCATTGACCATTTTGTTTTGGCTCAATTATTCAAGGTAACAATAGTTAAGATGGCCAAAATGCTCATGCCATAGCTTACTAACCTCATCATCATGATTGAGTAAGGAAGTGGGCATCAAATTAGAAGTAAAGTGGGAGAAGGTATACAACTATAAATGGTGATCCAGCTTTTCCCTCAGCCACTATGTAGTCAGAGTTAAGCTCACAAATAATCACCAAGTTAGGACCAAATTCCACTCACATTCCTTCACCAAGGTGAGTGATTTGGTAAATTGATAGGAGATTGGTAGAGAGATTGGGAACACTCAACACTTGGTTAAATGTTCCACCATCCATATCTACCGATCCACTACCAAAAATTGACACTGTAGTGTCATCACCCAACATGATTTGGGACATGCCACATGGTTCGATGTTGGAAAACTCAACATGTGAAGAGGCCATGTGGTGTGAGGCACTAAAATCGATAATCCACGTTGATGAAGGAGTTTCTCTAGCTACAAGGGCCTTTCCTTTCTTCTTCTCAGATTTGGACTCATTTTCTTTGGAAGACTTGGACCTTCGAATGGATAATTTTATTTTATAGACTCAGGAACACTTATTTTATTCTTCTAAAGTAAATGATTTAAGCAATCAATTTTTTTTCTCATAAATTGATGCTCTTCATGGGCAAACTTATTGTAATAGGAACACTTACACTTTTTCTTCTTCGCTTTAGGCTTAGAAGTCGAAGCGTTTGTGTTAGGCTTGGTTTGGGCTTGGTTGGTCTTGGTTTCCTTCTTGGGTTGGTCCTTTTTCTCTTTCTTCTTTTCATTTTCTTTTCCTTACCCTTACTTTCCACAAGGGCATGTGACTTGGATTTTAGAGTCCCCATTTGAATGATTTTTTCATTCTCTTGAATGAGTTGGGATGAAAAACAGTCAAATGAGGGAATTTTCCAAGCACTTCCCAAGGTGGATTTCGTGTGGCATGGAAATTCAAAATGAAGATGGAGTATTCAGGACCTAACTTAGAAAGAATCAACAAGATTAACTAAGAATATTTCTTCTCCACTTTACATTCCTTTAGAAGCAATCTAGTATGGAAAAACTTTCAGAAGAATGCCTTTAGGTTTTCAAATTCCATAGGATTTAATCCTAGTAGTTCGTTCTCTAACTCATGCACTCTCATGTCATCTTGTTTCCCAAACATATCATCAAGAAATTTCCATGCTTCAGTAGGTGTATCAGAAGTTTCAATGTGGAAGATAAAGTTGGGAGAGACAAACATACAGAGAAGACGTAAGGATTCATCACAATAGTTGAACCATTTATATTTTTTAGGTTCATCATCAGGTTTAGTCTCTATTTCCATGGTGATGCGAAATAACCCTTTACTACTTAATTTCATTACAATTTTATATCTCCATTCGAAGAAGTTGAATGGTGTGAGAAAAGGTACTTTGGATGTATCCATGACGAAGAGAGAGAAAGAAGGAATGCAAAAGGAAAGAGAAAAAACACAACCACCCCAGAACAATATTATCACCCCCCTGAGTTTGACAATTTATAGTTTAGTGTGTTGATTACAATTAGATACGACTGTGCGTTGAGAACTAGTTGGTCACTCACCTTGCAATCAACATAATAACGTGCAAGAGTGGAGACCACAATCAAGGTTCATTGATAGCAGTAGTTTGACACAGTAAGTAAGCATGAAACTAGAAAAAACAAGAGAAAGGGATAAAACATAGTCATGTGTGAGAAATAGTGTCTCATGACGCAACAGAACCCCCCTTGCTGCAAGACTATGGTGGACACACTCACTAGTCCACAAGCAATAACAAAGGCTATTATAAAGCAAAAGATGTCTCGAAATGAGTCTAGAGGACCTCCAGGATGTACAGAAGGGCTCTCAAAAGGAAAAAAACTACTAGAAATGATACAACACACTCCAACACAAGATTAGTAGAAAAAAACCAATAACGCTTTAAAAATAAATTTTTGAATGTCACAATTAGACTATTTTAGAGCAAAAAGGACTAAAAAGGTTCATAATAACGTTAATAAATGATTATTTTAAACAATTAATCGAGATAAAAGAGCTTAAAATTTTAATTAAATATTTAATATAAAATTGAAGAGCTCCATATTAAATTAAATAAATTAATCCACCTTAAATTGAATTAGATCCTAATTAAATATTAACCTTAATTACCTAACATTAATTACACTTTATATTAACCACTTTATAAAATATAAACCCCTTTAAATTTTAAGACCTACCACTTATATTAATCATAACCCCTTATAGATAAACAAGCCCAACCAAAGCTTTAATAAACCCGACCCACATTAAATTTAATAAACCCCACATATGAATTAGACCCAATTAAATAAAAAACCACAACCGCATATATAAAAACAACCCCACTTATATTATTAAAGGGTGGATGACCAGCGTGAATAAAATAAAAATCCATTTAGGGCTCAAATTGCAAAGAGTCTAGGAAAATAGTGATAAGTTTAAATGGAGGGTCATAGGTCATGAGGGTCAATGGGGCAAAATGACCTATGACTGGAGGAGATCAAGGTCATGTTGGTGCATGCTGATGGGAGGGTAAGAAACAACGAAGGAGCAAAGGAAGGTGTGGGTTGAGGCTCCAATAAGGGCACAGAGGAGAGGCCATGCAAAGACCGGGTGAGCAATATCCTCCACATGGACCACTCAAAGGAAAAACAAATAGAGATAAGGCATGCAAGGAAACAATGAAATCAAAACATGACAAGGATGTAAGGTGACACACAATAAGGAAGGAACAATGAGAAGAGTTCAAAGAGGATTCAGCCTAATGGAGCAAACACAAAGATAAGCTCTAATGGAGGAAAAATAAGAAACAAACAAATTGATCCAAGCCAAAAGCCTCGAACCAAAAACGCAAGAGATAATGCAAACACAACGAACAAATGATGTGATAATAATGTAACGAAAACACTCAAATAATACCAAACCGATGCTCAAACTGTAAACAAGGTAAAACAAACCCAAACAAATGAAAGGAACCCTAACATGATGCTCAAAAATGCAACTCGAAGATGCAACGCTAGGTACGAGCATGGGTAACTGCAAGGGCCAACAATGAAGCTAGCTTTCCATAGGGAAATCAAGAGAGAGCTAATGTAGAGGTAAGGAACCAACAAACATAAAAAAAACGAGAAGGAGTTAGAGTAAAGGTCCAAAAAATATATTTTCTAAAAAAAATCACTTGCATTTAAAAAATGTGATAAGACCAAAAATGAATCCTACCTAAAAATAACGCTTTCCCACCAATATAAATGTAGCTAGATAAAATATGGTGGTGAAAGTCCTAAACCTGCACATATGCACAAACCCCCCAAAAACACACAAACTCCAAAAAACAAGTTGTTAAAACTGAGTTAGCAAGATTCCAAATAAAATGAATGAAAAAATGTATGAGGAACGATAAAACTAAAACTATAAAGTAATCAGCAACCCAAAAATGATGAGTGCACATTTACCAAACATCATATTTGATACCATGTGAGAGATGTTTCTATGAGGATCAATACTCATAACCCTGTGCACATCGATGAGGTTACACTCCAACAGTAACACGATGTTCCAAGTAATCATCAAGAATCAAACAACAATGGAAAATCACGCATAAGGTAAAACAAGTCTTCTCATTCTCATAGATCAAAAAAGGAGGGTACATATAGGAGTGATGTGTAACTCCTGTGCCTGGAAAATCATTTCCTTCAAGAGGGAAAGAGGAGTTATGATTCCAAATAGGGAATGTAACTCCTATGACACCACTGATGTATATGACAATGATAAATTCTATGACGGAATTTTCTATTTTTCATATAACTCCTAAAACCTATGAACTCGATAGGCAAGATGAATCACCACGTGATGTGGATGAGACCCATAGGATGACGTTATAAGGGGTTAAAAATAACATTTTTTTATAGTTTTGAAGGACAATATTTGAAGATAACAGTCACCAAAAAATTGTTTGACATGTATAGGTGGCCGTCAATTTAACCCTTGGGCATTGAAGAGGGGCACTCTATGGAGTCCTAACTGGGGTACGTTGAGTATAACCCAAGATGGTTCCTACCTAGGGCAAGAAGATAATTTATTAAATATTTCCTTCCTAATAATACAGTGATAACTTAAGGTGTTAAATCTCTGACATCACCTAAAACTTTCTTGAGGAACACACAGTCCCCATCCAAACTTTAAATAGATATGCACACTACTTTGTAACTTTTGTTAATTTAATAAACTTATACTTTTAAAAGAAAACCTCCTCTTGGATAGATAAGATTTATATTTACTTTGAGAAAAGTGTATAATTTACTTAATTCTTCTCTCTATTTTTAAAAGAAATTTATTGAACAAACTAAAGTAAAGTTAAAGTTTACATATACAGTAAAATTTCTCTTTAATTAATAAATTTAATTTTAAAAATGGGGAAAAAAATATTACAATTTGGTATAGCTAAAATTCCTCGAAATCTATGAGTTATTTTAACCATTTTATTGATTAAATTCATAATTATATTTAATTCCCCATTAAAAACCTACATAATTTCTTCTTAGTTAATATCACCCATAAAATTTATTTATAAATTTAACCACAATGTTAACTAGACTATTAACGCCAAATGTGAATAAATAATAAAATTATTCCTAAACCCATCCCCTAACTCATGCACTAACCTCTCACCCTATAATATTGGTCTTAAATTAATTTATACCCTTAATTCTTGGTGGGTATGTGAATAAAAGTGAGAGTGGTTGGTAAACATTGGGTAAAGTTTGAATTGGGGCCTACACCCTTTCCATGGTAGGCAACTCATTTAATTCTAACCCCAATTCTAACAAGGCCATGATATGGCAAATACTGTCGAAGGAGAACTGATTTTAGAGATGTGAGAAGGGAAATTATATATGCAAAACATTTAAACAAGTTCGAAATCAAATGGTCTTTTTAGAGTTAAGGTTTATGAAGTTAATATTTGGTATACATCAAAGTATGATGGAGATCATATGTGAGTTATGTGTAGATATGTTTGCAAAACGTAGGAGCATGCAATTGGATTGTGAAGTGTTGTATGTGTTATGTGTACAATATTTTTAATTGCAACATGTATATGTCCAAACTCATACCATCGTTGAGAATTAATTGAATACATTTATTTGATTCTTGTATAAATAGATTTCAAAATTGTAATGCGTAGAATATGAATAAACGAAAAATGAAAAATTTGGAAAAAGGTCTAAGATGTAGGAAAAAATGAAGAAACAATGTCAACTCTTTATAGAGATGTTATTAAAGTGAAATTTACTTTGTTCATATAAAATCACACAAATTTTCTTACCCCAATGTGCACAAATGTCTCGGAGGGCATATATTGCTAAAGAGGAAATTAACCATTAGGAGTGATGTAAGTTTTGGATACAGAGAAATAATAATTCAATAGAACACTATTATTTTTTTATTAGATATGGTAAAAAATGGGGATCGGCTCCCAGGGGCCATGACAAGACAAGGAACAAAAAACAAGCAAGAAGGAAATCTAAAATTCCAAAAAAGGAGTTAAACATGTTTAACTCTTACAATTAAGAACTAGACTTTGTATTAAGGTGGGAAAACTAGAGAGAAGGAGAAACAGTCCAGAACCATAAGTTAATTTTTTGGAGATCCCCCACTACTACCATCATGGCTATCTTTGATCACATCGCCCTCAACACCTTTGTCATTAATATCTTCCTTCAGCTCATCCTCGGAGCTACTGATGCGCAAGTTAAAGTTCCTTCTTTTAGTGCCCTCCTCCATCCCTTCTATCCCGTCGCTACGTTTTTTTACTTGGTCCTCCAGCTCCAGAAATTTCTGCTTGGACTTCACCTAAGCAATGACAATTTACTTGGAAGCATTGATGACATCCATCATTTTTTCCCTTTGACCAGCATTGGTTTCTTCCATCGCTTGAAGCACCCCTTCTAAGTACTGGACCTTTCTATTCAAATCCGCAAAACCCTTTAAATTACCATCCCGATTTCTTTTTCTCGAAGTGCTGGTTTCCCCATGACCCTCCTCACCCATATCTTTACTAGAATCCTCCCCCACAATTTTGCATTTTCCGGCCTTCATCTTGGTAAGGCAGTCTATGAGAGTGAGGTCATCCTCATCCGCATGCTCTTTCAGGGAAGAGGACAATAGGTTTCCTATTTTCAAACATTAGAAGAATGAGCCCTTCATGTAGAGGCATCTCCACTTTCTCCTAATGGAAAGCCATCAAAGAGTTAGTCATATACATAAATAGAAAGAAGGGGATGCTCACCATGACCTTATGGCAGAACATGTTCAGAAGGGTCATATGGTGAGTATAGATTTTTTTGTATTTTCCCCCAGAGTGATGTACTTCATGATTTTAAGGCACACCTCTCTCCAAATACCTGGAATGCACAACTTGGCAATACCATCTGTAAAGAAAGAACAACTTTCCTTGCTAACAAAGAACAACTCAATTTCCTGTTCTTCGCGGGTTCTATCCTTAAAAATTTTAAGCCCGTCCATTTTCATGTCCTTGGCCAGGGCGATGGTGGACTCAAACACCTCGATTTCCATCCCTCTAACCTCAAACTTATCCTCTTTCCAAGATTTTCTAAAATCCTTAGACAGGGAGGGATCGTGACCATGTAGTTTGGCAATGAAATTACTAAAACCCCCAATCCTAAGTTTGTTCCACAGAGGCTGATTGAAAGCTTCAATGCTTTGGCTAGCAGGTTCAACTTTAATCCTTTCACCCCCCATTTTCACCAGACTGAGCTTCTTCTATTAGCTACTAAAATTCAAAAAAAGACCTTCTTTCGCACTAGCAGAAATCTTGGAAAATAACATATTAAGTAATTTTTCACCGCCACAGGACTCACTCGTGCCAACATTATAAAACTTAGTGCCCTCTATCTCTACTAATGATCTCATTAATGTCTGTGGGTAGTTTATCAAATTTACACCATATCTTATAATCATTACAATTGATTCCATAATTGGCCATCTTATCGGCACATTTATTCCCTTGATGTAAGGTATGATTATAAGAAATGCTATAAAAAAAATTGAAGTTTCCTTTACATCATTGAGGATATTACCCATGGCCCAATTAATGGAACCATGATAATTGAGGGCATTAATTAAGAGGAGAGAGTCGCCTTTGATCTGGATGTCCTTGAAAAAAAATTCTTTAGCCAGCAAAACCCCCCAAAGAAGAGCTCTAGCTTCCGCCATGTTGTTGGTTTGGTGAACTAAAGGACCCGCGTAGGCAAATAGCCAATATCCTTCATTATTCCTTAGATTTCCCCCTCCCCCAGTAGGACCCGGATTCCCTTTTAAGGCTCTATCAAAATTTAACTTAACAACATTTCCCTCGGGCCTATTCTAACTTGAGATCGTTTTAGGAATGTGTAATTCCACCAAACCAAGGGAAAACTTGTCAAGAACTGTCTGCTCACTAAGCAAGCAGGGTTTCTTGACTTTCCCTTTAAAGATTTTAATGTTTTCCTTTATGGCATTCAAAGTTTTCCTTCTAACTTTCCAGAGAAAAGCTTTCTGATCGCGGAAGATACCATCATTCTTGGCTTTCCATAAACCCCAAAAAAAATGAGGGAGGGCAATATTCTAGGCCTAGATCAAGATAGGAAAACGGAAAGGGCTCTCTCATTGAAAGCAACAATCTTCAATCATCAAGGGCAGGATCCATTGGATATTGAACAGATCCAGAATAATAGAAAAGACATCATGGGAGAAGGAGCAATGAAGGAGGAGATGGTTGAAATTTTCCTCCTCTTTCTTACAAAGAGAACATCTATTGGGAATCTTCATTCCCTTTAACCTGAGATTGTCCACAGTCAGGATTTTATTCTAGATAGCCAACCAGAAAAAGATATTAATCTTTGGGGTGAGATCCTTCACCCAGAGTTTACCCCAATAATCCTTATGTAAATCATTCTTAAAATTTGACATGTAGGTTGATTTAACCAAGAAATTTCTAGACTCTTATTCTTTCCCTTTGATGGAGTCCTCATTAGTTTGGAACATGGGGATGTGGAAAGCCTTAAGTTTATTGTTGAGGACCCAGAAAGGTTGGATGTTTCCCACAAAATCTGGAGGAGGATCAATGATTTCCCATCTGACAGAATCTTCTTGGATCCAAAAGTCCCGAATCCAAAATTTTCTAGAATCCTTGTAGTAGAGAGCAACTTCTTTCTAGAAATTCAAGTTAGGTAAGGGGGAATCCTAAAGCCAATTATCAAACCAAAAATTGATTCTATAGCCCTTGCCAATTTCCTAAATCGTATGTTTAGATAATATTTCTTTAGAGGCCACAAAGGAATTCCAAAAAAAATACCCTCTAGGGAGGTTATTTTGGTTAAAAAAGGATTCCATTCTGCCTATATTCCACAAATATTTCATCTTTATAATTTACACCCAAAGACCTTCCTTTCTAGCAATCCTCCAGCCAGCGTTGGCAATTAAGGCATTATTCATAAGAGAAATGGTTTTTAGCCCCAAACCTCCACATAGCTTAGGTTTAGTAACTTTATCCTAGGCCACAAGAGGAAATTTGAACTTCACACGAGCTCCCATCTAGAGGAACCTCTTTTGGATTTTATCTAAGGCTTCCTTAATTTTATCAAGGAGCATGAAAAGAGACATCACATAAATTGGAATGCCTTGAAGGGAGCTTTGGAGCAGTTGAATCTTACCAGCTTGAGAGAGCAAGAGACCCTTCCAAGATGAGAGTTTACTATTAACTCTATCCAACAGAGCATTCCAAACTGTGAGGTTAGGCTTATTATGGATCAGGGGCATACCCATATAAGAATCTGGAAAATGTTTAATTTTGCAACCCAAGATGTGAGCTAATCTAGCTTGAACCTAATTCTCCACATTTATGAAAAAGATAGCACTTTTATGGAAGTTAACCATCTATCTAGTAATATGTTCATAATCATTAAGAACCTCCTTAAAATTTGAGGCCCATGGACAAAGGCCTTACCCATCATAAAATTATCATCCAAAAACTGATTGAGATAGATAGAGGGAAGACCATTTGAGATTTTAACACCCTGGATACAGTTGGAAGCCATGGAAAGTTGACAGATTCTACTCATGGATTCAGCCATTATGACATAGAGGAAAGGTGAGAGAGGATCACCTTGTCTCAACCCTCTACCAGCTTGGAAAAATCCTTTCAGTTTGTCATTGACCAGTACCGAGAAACTAGCGGTGGAAATGCAAGTCATAATCATATTAACTAAAAAGTTATCAAAACCCACCTTTAGCAGGATGGCCTGGAGAAAAGACCAATTTATCCTATCAAAGGCTTTATGCATATCCAACTTAAGAAACATAGCCAATCTTCTAGAGCTTTCAATGGAGTGGATGGCTTCTTAAATCACAATAATGCTATCAGTAATTTGCCTTCCAAGAAAAAAACCCCCATGATTCCCAGAGATGAAGTTGGGGAAAACCATATGAATCCTCCCTGCTATGATTTTAGTTAGAATCTTATAACTGGTGTTACACATGCTTATAGGCCTGAAATCCTTAACCTCATTGGCTCCATCAATTTTTGGCACCAAGACAATAAAAGTGTTATTCATTTGCCTCAAGAGATGACCATTGTTGAAAAACTCTTGGACCATATCAATGACCTCGTGTTTAATCACCTCCCAGAATTTTTGAAAGAAATAGGTAGGGAAGCCATCCGGCCCAGGAGATTTATCAAGTTCCATTTTAAATATCACAAAATGGATTTCCTCCTCCGAGGGGATTCTTAAAATATATCTATTCTCAAGAGGGGTGATAACTTCCTGAAAAAAATCCAAGACTTTGTTCTAAAACAACTCCTCTGACCTCTGCCCCTGTACAATAAATGATCTCATCTTACTCTCCTTTTGATTAAGTCTGACTGTATTTTGTGACTTTTGTTTGATCTGATATGAGTTAGGATGTAATTGTCCATCTTTTGTTGATTATGATTCTAACGTGTAAAAGCTTTGTAATTCCTAACAAAGTGTTTTGGAAACTCAATTTTGTAATAAAGTAGGTCACAGTCAGGCGAAGAATGAAGTATGAAGTGGTCAACATGTTTTTTAGAGCATCTGTTTCACTACAGCAGAGTTCTGGAACTTCTAAGCTAGTTCTGGAACTCCATTACACAGTCACAGGCTTTATCACCTAGTTCCGGAACTTCGGACTTAGTTCCGAAACTCTAGTACTTAGTTCCAGAATTATCAGAATTAGTTCCAGAACTCCTGCAGATAGCTCTGGAACTCTCTCATGGTTAAACCTGGAATGATTTCCTTTAGTTTGGAACTCTTCTAGAGTTTTGGAACCGATAAGAATCTATTCCAAATGGCCGGTGATTTGTCAAATCAATGATCCTATCAATCAGGAGTAGATTAGAAGACTTCTGACTCTCCATACTTGCAGATCTAGGATAATTATCACACAGCTGTATGTCCAACCATGTTCCAATTCAACATCTATTCTGGGTCTGATTCAGTTCCATCATGTCAGTGGAACAGTTACGGCCATAAATGCACCCCTGGAAGAAGTATATACATATAGACCTACATATAGATTATATATAGATATAGAATATATATAGATAGAGGACGAGATAGAGATAGATTGATACACAGATCCAACAAGTTTTTGTAATGCAGAACATTTTATCAATAAAATAGCCATTCCTGTTTTGAGAGAAAATTAAGTTGTTCAATCCTATTTCAAGGCGGAGCAAGGGCCCACTCCTCCAAGAACCAGGATCCTCATTTTTATTGGTATTTATATTTTTAGCAAATAGTTTAGATCTGTTAATTCTGTATCACTTTCAATTCCTTAAGTTAAAATCTGTTGTAGACTTGTCCCTGCAGGTGTTCTGGATTAAGTTCTTATTTCTTTGCAATCATTTTCCAAGCATTCTCAATTATGTGTTTATTTATGTAGTGTTTATTTCCAGCAATTCATTTACAAAGTGTGTTTATTTCCAGCAATTCATTTATGCAAAGTGTGTTTATTTTCAGCAATTCATTTCTACAAAGTGTGTTTATTTCCAACAATTCATTTCTGTAAAGTGTGTTTACTTCCAACATGTTTTCAATAGTTTGATTCCAATAAGGTTTTTAACCAAGAAGTCCTTAAGACATTGAAAAGACCCCCCATAAAATACTAAAATACCTACAATCAATTACTAGATTGCCAAGATTCTTCTTGTTGCATATAGCTTTAGACACACCCTTGGTTTGAATATGACATCAACAGAGAGTTGATTAAATGAAGGGAATAATGACACCCATCATTTTTGGCACCATTTCCGGGGAACCACTAGTTAGAATTTTCTAATTAGGTGTCAACAAGAGCAACAATCATACATTTAGTAATTGAAGAAATCTTCCCTAAGCTATCACAAAATTTATGAGTAGACCAAGAGACTCCAAGGGTAGATTTCTCCCAAAAATATATGAACAAGAATTACCATCATCCTCTAGTTTAAATAAGGAAGTTGACCAAGAATTGGAGGCACCATTATCCCCTGTAAGACAAGAAGCAAAATTGCCACCTTTGGAATTCTAGGATCAATCACTAGAGGGAAGTAGAGCCTTCAAGAAAAAGATTATTTCTCAAGATCCATTTAGAGAAAGTTTTGATTCACAATTGAGTAGTCAACCTCCTACTCCTGACTCTTCACCATCCCCAAAACAAATCACATACCACATTGATTGGGAGAAAGGACTAGAGAATACTAGAGAGATGGAACGAGAAGCTGAAAGATAACCTGATAGGACCTTTACCTATCCCATTCAGTTGGAGGATGATGAAACCACTATGAAGAACATTTCACCTACACACTTGCCCACATTTAGAGGAATGTCATCTGAGGATCCTGACCAATTTATGTTTGAATTTAAAATACTGTGTCAGACCTATGATTACAAGACAGATAATCAAAAGCTCAAGTTGTTTCCATCTACCTTGAAGGATGCAACAATGAGGTGGTTTATGGGATTAACATCTAATTCTATTACCAATTGGGCACAAATGGAAACTGCCTTCCTAGACAAATATCAAGATTACTGTAGAGGAAAAAATAGGAAGGAAGAATTTTTTTAAATCAAACAGGAAGAGGATGAAAATATGGAAGATTATTTGGATGGATTCCTCTTTGTGAGTAAAAGATGTGGATTTGTACTTCAAGAAGAGTTAAGACAAAACCATCTTTCTCAAAGGTTTGGAAGATGAATCTAGGGAAGCTCTTAACTTGATAGGAGGTGGAAACATTGATCAATTAAGGATGAATGAAATTAAAGACATTTGTAGAAGCTATTCTAGAACAAAGGGTGGACCTAGGAAGGGAAAATCAGTGAAAATTTGAATCCAGATATGAACAAACTAATGGATGAATTAGCAAATTTTAAAATAGACATTTTAGTTCAATTAACCTCTACTATGGATGGATTACAAGCTAAAGCAAATGCTAAGACTGAACCATTAGCCATGTATTGTCCTAGATGTAGGAAAAATCATGCATTAAGAGATTGTCCTCAGGATAAAATGGAAATGTGCCTTATCTGTGAATCTAGGGACCATGAGAGTAATGTTTGTTCTCTTCTTCCATTTATAAAGAATCAGCTCAAACAAACCAACACATTAGAAGAATTAAATTTTGTCCAAAGACAACCTACCCAAGGACAGTTCATGCCAAGGTCATCTCCTAATCCTTGGATGATGCCATGGGCTGCTCAAATAGTACCACAAAGTTGGGGACAACTACCTTGGGCCCCTCAGCCAACTTGGAATCCTTAGGATTGGGCAGGACAATCTTGGTATGCACAAGGACATCAACAACCATGGACTGGTCAAAATAACCAATATGCTTGGTCACAACCTAGATGGAGCCCTAGTAATTATACTCAAGGGAAAACATATCCTAATCAGAATCAACAAGCCATAATGGGTGCCCTAGCACAAAATTCACAAATTAAGAATGTAGTCCAAACGTAAATGCTAGCACAACTAGTAGCAAACCCAAGAAACAAACAAACAACTCCTGTCTATGGAACAGAACCAGAAAAATCAGTTGATCTTAACGCCATGGATTGTAAGGATATTCACACTAGATCTAGAAAAATAGTTGGCAGTCCACCTGTTATCATCACTGAAATGACAGAAGAAACTGAAACCCCTGGTCTAGTTGCCCCCAACAAAGATGAAAAAGAAAGAGATAAGGAACCAGAAAGAAACTCTACTGAAACTCCATTTCCAGAGAGGTTCAAAGAAGCTATAGAAATTAAGGAATCTAAATTGGTGTAGGAACTTAGGAAACTGAATATTGAAATACCACTACTACAAGCAATTAAGGACATTCCAGAATTGAACAAATTAATCAAAATGCTATGTTTGAAAAAGCCTGGAAGGAAGAAGCAGTACCCCAAGGACTATAAAAGTAGATGGGAAACTTACTAATTTTATTAGCAGGGAAGCTCCTACTTCCCAAATATGGAGATCCTGGAAGCCCTATTATTTCTGTCTCTATAGGGAATAAAGATATACATAACATTTTGGTTGATTTGGGAGCAGCTATAAATGTAATGATAGTGGACACTCTGAAAACATTGTTGTTAACAGGTATACAACCTACTAACACCATATTGTAGATGGCAGATCAGTCTGTAGCAAAACCAGAAGGAGTTATTGAAGATGTGGTAGTTATGGTGGAGTCATGGGAGTATCCAGTTGACTTCCTTATATTACAGCCAAAAGGTAAAACATTGGGTTATCCCATTATTTTGGGCAGACCGTGGTTAGCTACAGTTGCTGCCTTAATTGATTGCAGGTCAGGTGATATGACTATTTCAAATGGTAAGAGTTCTAAGAAAATTTCATTATATCCCTCTGCACGACCTTTTAATGATAATCAAGAGCAATTATGGGTTGATAATCCTGATATTAATGAGCAAAATTTGTCTTCGTTGGCCATGATCACATTGCAGGATCACGTACGAGAAATAGAAGATATGATTAACCCACCATTGAATGTACACCAATCATCCTTGGAGAAGTTGGGAATATTCTGAAACCTATGAAATTAGTTCCAGAACCTGCAAAATCTGTTCCAAAACCATCACAGTTAGTTCTGGAACCATCACAGTTAGTTTCAGAACCATCACAGTTAGTTCTGGAACCACACCAATAGCAATTCCCTGCAAATGAAGATAATTTCACTCCGGAGGAACGAGATTTCTTTGGGGAGAGGAAGAATCTATAGCTTCAACTTCACATATATCAGGAGATGATGAAGAATTTCTGGAAAGTAGTAGTGATGAAGAATTTGACCTACAACAAGATAAGTATCATAATTCTTCTTACTGTCCTTTGTCCAACATTTTGTCTCAAGGAACTTTTGGAGATGTTGCTACATATCATATGTTGTTGCCACATGCATGTCCACTAAATAATTTAATGGAACCCTTTCAACAAATCAGTTCATCATACATGGGAACCAAACATGTTGAGATTCAACCAGGTAAAATTTTGAATATTAATAGTTGGTTGAAGAACGATGAAGAAGCTAAACTGTTTGATGTTCTGAAAGATCATACTAAAGCTTTTGCTTGGGATTACAAAGATATGAAAGGAATCCACCCAAGTATCTACACTCATCACATCTATACTGAAAACATTAAACCAGTTAGGCAACCTCAGAGAAGGATTAATCCAGCCTTAAGGGATATAGTCAAACAAGAAATTGAAAAACTATTACAAGTAGGTTTTATCTACCCTATCTCAGACAGCCAATGGGTGTCTCCTCTTGTAATTGTCCCTAAAAAGAATGGAAAATGGAGAATTTGTGTTGACTATAGGGAACTAAACAAAGCCACACTGAGAGATTATTTTCCCTTACCATTCATAGATCAAGTCTTAGACAACCTTTCAGGTAAACAATACTTTTCCTTCTTGGATGGCTTTAGTGGATATAATCAAATCAGAGTTGTTGCTGAAGATCAGGATAAAACTACATTTACATGTCCATGGGGTACCTTTTCCTATAGGGTATTACCATTTGGATTATGCAATTCTCTAGCAACCTTCCAAAGAGCTGTGTTAGCAATTTTTGTAGACCTAACAAATGACTGTGTAGAGGTATATATGGATGACTTCATTGTGCATGGAGATACATTTGATGATGCCTTGAAAAAATTTGGACAAAGTATTGACAAGATGTGAGCAACACAACTTGTCTCTTAGCCATGAAAAATGTTTGATGATGGTTGATGAAGGGATTGTATTAGGACACCATATTTCAAAAAGAGGAATTCAGGTTGATCAAAACAAAATCAGAATTATTTCAGACTTACCTGTTCCTCAAACCCCCACAGATATCAAGTCATTTTTAGGACATGCTGGGTACTATAGACGCTTTATCAAGGATTTTAGTAAAATTGTTGCCCCCATGTTTAATTTTCTTACCAAGGACTGTGAATTTCTTTGGGATGAAAAGTGTCAACATGCTTTTGAAGAAATTAAAGAGAAATTAATAATTTCCCCAATATTGAGAGGACCTAATTGGGAGAAACCTTTTCATATCCAAACAGATGCCTCAAATAATTCCATTGGTGCAGTTTTGGGACAGAAAGATGAAGAAGGGAAAATGTATGCTATCTATTACCTTAGCAAAAATCTTACTCCCACTGAAAGAAATTACACCACCACTGAAAAAGAATTTCTTGTTGTGATCTATGCAATTAATAAATTTAGACATTACATTACAGGGTACAAAATATTTGTACATACAGATCACTCAACAATTAAATATTTAATGAACAAACCAGTGGTTGGAGGTAGAATAATTAGATGGTTATTGCTTTTACAAGAATTTGATATTACCATTGTGGACAATCCAGGTAAATCTAATGTGGTAGCTGATTTCTTTTCAAGACTAACCACTACAGGGGAGAAAGATCTGTCAAGGACAACTTTCCAGATGAACAATTGTTTGTTATTTCAGCTGATACACCTTGGTTTGCTGATATGGAAAATTATCTTGCAACAGGGAAGTTTCCTCCTTCTTTCACCAAGAAACAAATAAAGAAGTTAATCAAAACCAGTGCACAATCAAATGGTTAAATGGAATGTTATTTAAGTGTGGTCCTGATTTGGTTTTACGCAGGTGTGTAAGAGAAGATGAAATCTTTGACATCCTCTGGGAATGTCATGATGAACCAAGTGGAGGACACTATTCAGTGAAAAGAACAGCTCACAAGATACTTGGCACTGGTTATTATTGGCCATCTCTGTACAAAGATGTGAAGAGATATATCAGGCGGTGTGATCCTTGTCAAAGGATGGGACAGCCAACCTTTACCAATGAAATGCCTCTGCAACCTCAAGTAGTAATTGAACCATTTGAGAGATGGGGGTTGGATTTTGTTGGTCCCTTTAGTCCTTCTTCACAAGGGAAGGAACATATTCTTGTGTGTACTGATTATGTGACAAAGTGGGCAGAAGTGCAGGCTTTAACAAATGCCACTGAAGAAGTAGTTGTTGATTTCCTTTGGCACAAAATTATGGTAAAGTTTAGAGCACTAAGGAGCATATTTTTAGACCAGGGACCACAATTTATGTCTAATATGATCCAGGATTTCACAATGTATTATCAGATCAATCATAGGAAGTCATCTCCCTATCACCCACAATCAAATGGACAAGCTGAAGTAACGAACAGAGAATTAGAAAACATCCTTACCAAAATAGTTGAAGCAGGAAGAAAAGATTGGGTAAAGAGACTACCTGAAGTTGTTTGGGCTTACAATACAACTTGGAAAACTACGACAGGGTTTTCACCATATGAGTTAGTCTATGGGAAAAATCCCTTGTTGCCTATTGAGTTTGAACTACAGACATTGAGGACAATAGTCAAGGTGGGTATTGAGTTGGATGCAACTCAAAAGGAGAGAATCCTTCAACTCAATGAGTTGGATGAATTGAGGATGGAAGCACTTCAGTGAGATAATCCAAGATTAAAGGAAGCAATGGCATGATACACATATCAAGAAAAGGTAATTCAAGGTAGGGGACTGGGCATTACTGTTTGATTCCAAGTACCAGCAATTCAAAGGCAAGCTGAGAACCAGATGGTTAGGACCATATCAGATTGATCAAATATTTGACAATGGTTCTATTCAGCTACTTCCCATTGATGGCATAAGAAGAACACTCTTGGTCAATGGACATAGGCTAAAGCTTTATAGGAATCCGCCTACTAAGGATGAATTATTGAAAAAGATTGAAGAAGATAGAGAATTTGATCATATGGAAGAACCCAGTTCTTCCAAAATGATCAAATAATCAGATGAATAGATCCAAATAAAGGGAAGAGAATGAAAACCAGTAAATGGTGTTCTCTTCCCCAAAAAAAAAAAAAAACAATAAGGGAAGAGAGTGAAAACTAGTAAATGGTGTTCTCCTCCCCAAAAAAAAAGTTTCTCTCAGAGATCAATTGAAAACCAACAATGGCAGTTGATCTTCCCAAATAAATGGCTAATTCAAAATAAAAATATTTGGAATTCCAGCTGTTTTTCTAACCATTTTCCTTTTGTTTCACTTTTTAGGAATGATGAGTCATCATGACGGAGGGATTACATCATCAAGGATGGTAATTATATCTTTAACTTATTAAAGGTTAGATTAAAAGTTTGCATGTGTGATTAGATTTGATTTAAAAGTTGATATGATGAGTCATCTATTGTACATCATGATTAAAAGTGAGTAATCATGAGAAAGATATTAATGGAATAAATCGATAGTTATAATGAGTTATCATTAGTGTGGAACCAAAAAAGTGAAAAATAAGTTGCAGAGAAGCTTCAAGGAAGAAGCAGTGAATTAGGTTTGCATTATGCAGCTACAACACAGAAGTTTCATAGCTAAGTACAATAATTCTGCTGCAAAATTTGCCAGTTCCGCAGCTAAGCAAAGAGTTCTTCAGCCAACCCACACAAGATTAAAGAAGAACAAATTTTAATCACCTCTGTATCATGGGGATTAAGAAGAAGTCAGAACCAGAGGATGATACCCAACTCATTACAGATGAAGAAGTGGCAGCTATCTTCCATCAGACAGGATGGCTGGAATTTCTGTGAAAGTTTCCCAAGTATAACAATGAATTGGTAAGAGAATTCATTATAAATTTAGAGCAGTCCAGGACAAAGGTTAGAAAATTTTTTATTCCTTTTTCTGTGAATACAATAAGTAATGTATCTAGAGTGCCAATTGTGCATGTCCCAAACCCTGTCAGAGGGACATTAAAAGATCTGGTTGAAACCTTGCTGAAAAAGGGGGAAGTTGAACCCCAATATATTTACAACATGAAAGAAAATCATAAAAGGGGTCATAAGGGCTAGCTTTCCCAAACCCTTTGACAAAGTGGCATTTTGGGTAGTCAAGTATTTAACCTGTGATGGTCAATTTGGGTCGGTAGGAAGAGAAGTTATAAAGATCCTCATATACCTTAGATAAGGAGCTACAAAACAAGAATATATAGTAAACCTTCCAGAGTTTCTTTTTAACTCCATCCATATAATGGCCTAGAGGTATTCCTAGGGTGTGTGAACAATCAGACATCATGGGTTAGTGCATTTATTGTGCCAACACCATTTCCTTTCGAAGAAAAATGGAGAGGAAATGTGGGAGAAATTTCTTAACAAGTTTAAGCAGAGCCCTGATATTCTCAGGAGAGTAATAACAACTCCTTCTACTCCTACAATTAATTTGGAAATGGATGCCACTTCAGAGAAAAAGAAAGAACTAGGTGGAGAGGAAATACCAAAAATAAGAAGATCTGAAACAAGAACTAAAACTGTAGAACCTATTGTGCCTCTTGAAGAAATTCCTTCCTCTGTATTAGCTACAGGAGAGCCAATATATGTCTCTAACAGTAATAGTTCACCGAAGCAAGAGCAAGAGGTGAAAATCAGAAGAATCTCTAGGAGGAGACCCATTTCTGTACATTTTGAGGCTCCTAAAAGAAGGAAAATTCATAAAAATTCTAGAGAAATTCCAGAGGAAATGAAAGATCAAGAAGGGCTGGAAAAGGAATCTGCTGATATTTTGGGCAACATGGTCATGACTCCTCCTGGACCAATCCAAACAGAGATAGAAAAAGAATATGAGAGATTTGAAGAACAAGTTCTTCAAGAATTGGGTGAACCAACAACATTGTCACATGAAGAAGAAGAATTGGCATCTTGGAGACGAAAATGGAAATTTCCTTTGATAGAAGAAGAATGCTCAACTCCCCAAGAAATTTCAGAGAAAGAAGAAAAATAGCAGGTTAAACAAGCTCTATTTTTGTCTAGAGTAGAACTCATTATTAAAGAAAAGGACGAGGAGTTGAATTTTCTCAAACCTAAATTAGAACAAAGAGAAATGGTTATTGAGGAATTAAAAACTCAGCTCAATGACAAAATTGAGGAATTGACAAGAGCTAAACAGTAGATAATGGAGAAAGAGGAGGAATGTCAATATTCCAAAAAACAAACTGCTCTGTCAGCAGTCTCTACACAAACTGAATTAACTTATTGGCCACTTAGACAGCTATGGGATGATACTTATAGAGAACTCAGTGAAGCCAAGACATCCAATGAGGACTTGAAAAGCAAGATAGAAGAAGAGAAGAAAGCAAGAAAAGGATGGGAAGAAAAGTTTTACAAAGAATAAAATGACAAATTTAAATATCTTGTGAAAATACAAATGGTTTGCATGATGAGTGAGAAATTACTTGCATGCAGGAGACCTTCTCCTGCATATAGTGTATTTTTGGAGGAACAATTCATTCACTGGCAGTTGTCAAGGATAGCATGTGGTATTCCACATGAAATACAAGATGAAGCTGATTTCATAGCAGCTTATTCCTTAGCCAATGCATAGCAAAAACATCTTCTCTGCAAACTCTATCTCTGTAATTTCATGCTAGAAAAGAACTCGGGTTTTATGATCAATTTGTATGTAGGGGAGAGCCATCTTAATGCATTTTTTTCGTTCTCCAAAATCAGATTGCATGGAAGGAAAGGGAGTCAGAGCATCTGTTAAAGGCTAGTTCATCTAGTCTCTATATGAGAATTCATTATGATAAACCATCTGCCTTTGTTACACATTTCAGATCACATGAATTATTAATACCTTATCTTGCCAATTTGCAGAAAATTATTAATACCTTCACCTCTTATGAAGAGGAAAATTTTGAAGATATTTATGAGGCATGTTTGAAAAGATGGGAATTTCTCAAGGTGGCATTGAGAAGAAGGGAAGTAATATCTCCCACAAACATAATCTGGAGTTTACATAGATAAAAAACCTTATGTAAGCTAATTCCTCAAATCAATGAAAATCACATAGGCATATGGATAGGAATGAGAACAAGACCTCCACTCCTTCTCACCCCCATGTCACCATGGCAGAACATAGAACCACAAGATCCTACTAAATTTGATGTATGGCAAAGGAAAGTAGAAGCAGAAGTAGGGTATAGTACATGTGAATTAAAGCATTGGGATATTCAGTATCAGCCATTTGACCTAAGCAATCAAATGGAATGCAAAATATATAACCCCAAATTTGAAGAGTTAAGTTTGTAAAGGGACTTACAAACAAGTATGGGGGAAATGATGAGGCCAGAATATGCCCATTAAATATAAAATAAATGATCTCATCTTACTCTCCTTTTGATTAAGTCTAACTGCATTTTGTGACTTTTGTTTGATTTGATATGAGTTAGGATGTTATTGTCTCCCGAAAACTACTCTTCGTTTTCATAGCCAAATTCAAATTTTTTGAGCTCATGCCCTTCGTTGGTGTTTAAGCCAAGTTAGACATTCAAGAAATTAGCAAAAGTCGTGCCCTAGAGCTATTTAAACCTCTATTTTGCTCGTTTTTAGGAATCCCCCTTTTCTCGGTCTATGCACATAATATACTCTTTGTAACCTCCATTTTTTATTGAAATTGTTCACTTGTTCTATGGCATGGGTCATCAAATCATTGTTTTGCCTCCATGCCTCTGCTTCATGAAGGAAATTCGAAAATTGGACTCAAAATGATGAAGTTTTCTTCCTCTGCATATTTTCCACAGTCGGGATCACGGGTGTCATTTCACCATCAAATTTTGACCCCAATGATTGCAAGTACATAGTTAGATCCTATTATATGGGGAGGAATGGGATTTTTGGTGAACTTAACACCTTTGGTCACTTTTGGCAAAAATGGTAAATTTGCACCGTGGCCCCGAACAGGCTATAAAGGTAAAAGTCAAATTTTGAGCCCGTAGAGAAAAGTCAAAGTTGAAGCCCACAGGGGAAAAGTCAAAGGTGAAGCCCACTGTTGAAAGTCAAAGCGGATGAGCAGGCCATCACAGAAATTTTGGAATTTTAACATATTCCCAAGAGTAAAGTAAACATTCTAGAATGCTCTGCGGCTCTGCCAAGGTCTCGGGCTCGCCGTTGAAAAGTCAAAACGGAGGAGTGGAACAATGGAGAACTTTGATTTTTTGAGACTTTTCCAAAAAAGGTTTAGATGCTTAGAAAAGAGCCGCGACCCCACCTCCAACAAGAACGTGCCATGTTTCCTAGTCAAATTGGAGTAGCGGGCCGGTGGAGGAAATTGATTTTTTGACCCTTTTTCCAAAAAAGATTAAAATGTTTAGAAAAGAGCCACGACCCCGTCTCCAACCAGAACATGCCATGTGTCCTAGTCAAATCGGAGCAGCGGGCTAGCGGAGAAAATTGAGTTTTTGAGCCTTTTTCAAAAAAAGGTTAAAATGTTGAGAATAACGTCGCGATCCCATTTCCAATAAGAATGTGCCACGTGTCTAAGTTGAAAAGTCAAAGCGAGGTTGCGGGCCAATTTGTCCCAAATTGCCAAATCTCATGAAAATCACAAAATGTGAAAGGCTTCCCCTGTAACCACTCCAATCCCTTCCTGTGACGTGGACAGCCGAATTTCAAAGTTAGAGGAGCAAATCAAATGGTCTATATTTAAACTGGAAAATCGAATGTAACGGTTGCTTTGCAATATCTGGTTTTTAACCCACCATAAGTGTTTTCTTCACAATAGAGGAATTTGAAAAGGTGTTGAGGATTTGTGAAGTTGTAACGGTTTCTTGTGAAGAATATAATGACTTCTCAATGTCATTCCAAGGGCTGACGATTGATTTTAAAAAAGACTAGAGTGCTCTATACCTAGAAAAGATAGAAAATGCCAAATTGCTTCTATTTGCTCTTCTTCCTCGAATTTCTTCCATTCTCAAGCTATGTACATACTCTACTCGAGCTTCAATAATAAAAGAAGGAATTTTTTCCTCTTTGATTGAGGAATTAATTGGTACTTTGCGACCAATGAGTTTCATTCCGTCTTGTAGCTTCTCCTATGGATTTGTCTTTCTTCTAACTATAAATGCATGTAAATGAAATTTCTAATTAATGTGTGTGGGCATATGATATTCTACTCACAACATTAGTTTTCTCTTACTTCCATTTCCACTCCCCTTCTCCTTTCCAAGACAAAGTTTCTTCTCTAGTGAGAAATTGTTAGCTTTGCCATAGGGTTAGTGGAGTGCCCCTGTTAGATCTCTGGTTGAAAGGCCACTATTGAAATCCACTTTTTCATGCATGCACATACGGAAGCTGCACCGTTTAAGTAGAGGACTTAGATTCCCATATCGTTGGCTTGAAATCCACCAATTTTTCCATAAGACAAATTTTCTCGCCAACAGTTTTTGGCGCCCACCGTGGGGCAGATTTTACAGCATCTGCACCTAAAATTGACCTCAGGGTCTTAAAATACAAAAAGAGATTCTAAAATAAAAGCTCTGGAGATTGAAATAATCACACAAACTACATGGATGTAAATCATGGCTATTCTGGGAAATCCTCCTATTGAGAGACTTGATTTACTCTTTCACATCCAAGAAGACATTGCTTCTGATCTGAGAGAAGCTATTTGGCATAATAGATAAAGTGTCAATCATTACTTCATTGCTATAAGGATTCTGGACCTAGAAGAGGAACGTGTTGTCGAATTGGAAAGGCAAAGACAAATTCTAGCACCCTAGAGGAGAGCATAAACTTTCAAGCTGGCTGATAGAAGATACACCCAGCAACTGAGATAAGGAGGACAAGTTGATCCCACATTTGAAGAGCTTGAAAGAGAGGCAAGAGTTGAAGAGGAGATAAGGGCTCAACTTGAAGAAATATAAAGAATTCAAATTGAAGCAAAAGAAAGAGAAACAACAGAAGCAACCTTAGCAAGACCGGAGGCTAGAAACAGGAATAGAATGGGTGATCATGAGTGTGAAGTACACAGGCCTAACATACCATGGGGAAGAAATACTGGTCCACTTGCTCTTCCACAACCACTTCATGATCTCCCAAGAGGCTCAAGAAAGAACTTCCCAAAATTCAAAGGGGATGGTTCTTAGCTCCCAGAAGAACATGTAGCAGTATTCATCACTGCTTGTGGAGTGTTAAGAGTTGAAGATGAAGATGTTTCAGTTAGGCTCTTTTTGGAGTCACTCCAAGAAAAAGCTGCTGAATGGTTCTACATGTTGCCCCAAAGATGCATCACATGCTAGGAAGATATAAGAAGTTCATTTGAACATAGGTTCAAGAGTACAGAAGATTGTCAGGATTTGTTGGTCCAATTAGTTCAGATGAAGAAGGAGACCTCTGAATCAATGAGAGATTTTGTAGCAAGGTATGATAGGTTGACACGAAGGATCCCAAAAGATGTGGTACCCTCTGAAAATAACTTGAAAATGTTCTTCATCAATGCTTTTCCATCAGAAGTTGGTTTCTTCCTCAGAAGAGCCCAACCAAGAACATTGAGGGAAGTTAAAGACTTTACAATTGAGACTGATGATGATCTAATTCTTTCTGGAAAAGTGAAAGGACCAAATGGGAAGAAAAAAGGTCAGAGTTCAAATTCAATCACCACTAATCCAATGTTTCAGAAAATGGCAAATGACCTAGTTGCTTTGAAGAAGAAGCTGTCACAAATCACAATGAGGAATGCTCCAAGGAGACTAAATCCTCCTAATAGACTAAGAATTTATCCACCTCCTTGTAGGATTTCCCTTGAAGCACCACCGGTCAATGCCATCTGTGACACTGGGGAATTAGAAGAAGGAGAAAACATTGAGGAAACTGAAGAAGAAAGCATGTATGACTATGAAAACTATCTTGAAATTGAAGAGGTTGGCATGCACAATGGCCTAATTGAATACGTTGTTGATGAGGAGGAAAGTGATGAAGAAGCTCCAAGTTTTTCATGTGCTATTTTCACTCGTGCACAATCCAAGAATGGTGTTTCAGCCTCAGCAGTTGTAACAGATGATAGGAAGAAAAAAGAATATTGCTCTCCAAAGCTTCCACAAAATAAGATCATCAGTAGAGGATCACCATTACCATCTTCCATGGAATCGGCCAAAGAGAAATGAGATTCACTAGTTGTGAAGGACCATGTTGCTATGCTAAGTAAGTTATCCGATTCTTCTCCCAACTCAAAAGTTGTTAAGAGCAATTCTCTTCTAAATGTTGGTTTTGCAAAAACATCTAAATTTCAATACAAGGCTATACCCTCACCTCCTTCCAAGCCAATTGCTACATTTGAAAAGGAGAACCCAGCACCAAAAGTAACAAAACCCCTGTCATTTAAATCCTCCCCCACTACTGGAACCTCTTCCTCATCTACCATATCTCCATTTGACTTTGTGGAGCATGCAAGCAAAACCAAAGTTCATCTCTCTGAGATTGAATACCTACAATTACATCCTGCCCAATTTGACAGATTCATCAAGGCAGTTCGTGGTAGTAACCCTTTTTCTTCAAGCCCAAACTCTAAAGGCCTATTACCCACACCATCCATACCACCTTCTCAAAACATGTTATCCCTCATTGCCTCCAACACCAATAGAGTTGAGCCTTTCTACCTGTCACTTCTCATCAAAGGCTTCCAATTGAACAATTACATCATAGACTCTGGAGCCTTAGATAATGTGATGCCAACAAAATTTGCAAATGCTCTTGGCCTCACTTTGACCCAGGTAAATGGTAGATGATATTCAATAGAATCCAAACAAGTTCCATTAGTAGGAAGAATCAAGGGTGCTTAGGTTGCACTAGCTGATTATCCAGACAAGAAGATACTTCTGATAATCTTGGTGGCAGACATCCCAGCCTCTTATGGTATGTTGTTGAGTAGAAGTTTTTGTAGGAACCTAGGTGGAGAAATAAAAATGGATTGGTCATTTGCAACTATCCCAGTGAAAGGAGAAATGAAGAAGTTTTTGCTAGTCAGGAAAATGAAATTCACAGTAAGGAAATCCGATGATCTAAGAGCTAACATCCTCTTTCAAGATTGTGGGCTAGGAAACTAGTTCCTTACATCACAAAAGCAAGAGAACTTGCCACTCCTCATGGAGGAAGAAGAAGATCAGATTTAGACAATGGAGTTTGATGGTAGTCATTCCAAAGCAGGTTCAGGAGCTGGTGTAGTATTGTACTCTCCTTCCAAGGAGGTATATCCTTTTGCCTACAAGCTGCAATTTGACAATAAAAATAATGCAGCAGAGTATGAAGTGTTACTCTTAGGCATGAATCTAGCAGAGGACATGGGAATCAAGAAGTTAAGATGCAAAGGTGATGCAGAGGTTGTGGTAAAACATGTCCACCAGCAATATCAGGTGAAGAATCCCAGACTCAGGCACTATACAAACAGAGTGTGGGACTGCATTGAATCCTTTGATGCATTCACCATTGAAGTTATCCCTAGGGAAAAGAATGAAAAGGCTGATTCTCTAGTAGTGTCAGCTTCCTTAGTGACACCTCATCCTTCTTTTGGCAAGGATAAAGTGACCATTGAGATGGTGTTCAAACCTAGTGTACTAGACAATGCAAATCACTGGCAGGTCTTCCATGATGACAATCAAATCCTAGCCTTCTTAGAACAAAGGGATAACTTCAATAATCTTTTCTTTGAAGGAAGTGAAAACCCACACCGTGAATCAGTCCCTAAAGAAGAGAAGGAAGGAATTGAGGGAATTGATGAAGAGGGAGTAGTCAAACTGAAATGAAACAAAATCCCCAAAGGCCTAGTTTCTTTGGAAGATCTCTTTGACAAGCATGACAGGTTCATCCAAGAGAAAGAAAAATAGTCTTCTCGGTGTCCATCTGATTTTGATCAAGAAAACATTGGCACTTCAGAGAATCCAAGGATGGTTAACATTGGTAAATTCTTCTCACCAGAAGAGAAGAGAAGGTTTTTTGCTCTGCTAAAAAAGTACTCAGATGTCCTGGCCTATTCCTATGATGAAATCAAATCTTTTCAGCCAAAGGAAATACATCACTCCATTCCTTTGAAGCAAGGAGATAAGCCCTTTAGGCAAAAACAAAGGCCCTACAACCCAAATATTTCTGATGTTATCAAATAATAGGTGACAAAGATGCTCAATGCTAGAATCATCTTCCCCATCCACCATTCAACATGGGTGGCTAACATTGTGCCAGTAAGGAAGAAGAATGGGGAAATAAGGATTTGTGTAGACTTTAGAAATCTGAATCAGACATCTCTTAAGGACAACTACTCTCTTCCAGTTATGGGTCATATTTTGCAAGTAGTCACTAGATCTGAAATGCTCTCTTTTCTTGATGGATTCTTAGGGTACAACCAAATCAAGGTGGTAGAAGAGGATTGCAACAAAACAGCTTTCACAACACCTTGGGGCACTTTTTCCTACAGCAGAATGCCTTTTGACTTGATCAATATTGGGGCCACTTTCTAGAGAGCAATGGACTTGGCCTTCAAAGATTTGAAATATTACATTGTCATTTACCTTAATGAACTCATGGTTTTCTCAAAGAGGAGGGGAGATCATATCTGTCATTTGGAGCAAGTCCTTGCAAGGTGTAGGAAACATGGCATTTCTCTAAATCCAAAGAAGTGCATTTTTGGAGTCACATAAGGTAAGTTGTCGGGACAAATTTTGAAAAAACATGGAGCACACATTGATCCTAAGAGGATCAAAGTTATCCAAGCACTAGCCTTACCAACCAATAAGAAGGGAGTTCATTCATTCTTTGGAAAGGTAAACTTCCTTCATCATTTTGTTCCTGAGTTTTCTGAACTAACTAAGCATATAACTTCCATGATGAAGCTTCAAGAAAGTTTCAAGTGGAATAAAGGAATGAAAAACAACATTTGAGGATATCAAGAAAGCCATTGCCAAAGCTCCAACTCTTGTATCTCCATATTTCAACAAGGAGTTCATCATGTATTGTTATGCATCAGAACATACACTCTCTGTTGTCCTTGTTCAAAAAAATGATGAAGGTTTTGAATCACCCATTGCTTTCATGAGTTTTCCTTTGAAAAATCATGAGCTAAAGTACATCCAATTGGAGAAGCATGCCTACACAGTGGTTAAAGTTGTTAAAAGTTTTAGATTCTACATTCTCAATTCCCATACAGTGGTGATGGTCCCTAGAAGTGCAATCAAGTCCATTTTGACTCAACAAGATCCTGGGGCTAAGAGAGGAAGTTGGATTGCAAAGACCCAAGAGTATGACTTGGAGATTAGACCCTCTAATCTAGTAAGAGGAAATGGTTTGTGCCATTTGATTTCTGAAGATGAAGCTCTCAGGGCTCAGTAGGGAGAAAAGGATGATGTTTTATCAACCTGTTCAGGTCCACAAGTGCTCTTTGTCACCACTACTGATGAGTGGTATGTTGATATTGCTTACTACCTCACTTATGAAGAATTCCCTCCTCATCTTGATTACAAAAAAAGAAGAACCCTCAAGATGAAAGCAGCCAAGTTTGTGATCTGGAATCATGCACTTTACAAGAGAGGTCTAGATGGTTGTTTCCTCAGGTGTGTGGATAAGGAGCAACAACAAAAGTTTCTCAGGGCATATCATGATCAAGCTTGTGGTGGACATTTCTCAGCAATGGTCACTGCACATAAGATTCTTAGGGGGAGATATTATTGGCCCTCCATCTTTGCAGACACTCAATATTGGGTTTCCAAATGTAAAGCATGCTAACAATTTTTTTGAAAACCACAACTAGTTGCATTACCACTCAGGACCTGTAGTGATTGAGGAACCATTTCAGCAATGGGGGCTAGATTTCATTGGTGTTTTGAATCCTCATTCAAGTGCAGGGCATACTTATGTACTCACTGCAACTGATTACTTCACTAAATGGGTGGAAGCCATTCCAACCAAGCAAGCCAGCTCTGAAACAGTCTGCAACTTCATCAAGGAGAATATCATTGTCCGTTTTGGAGTACCACAGAAGATTGTTGTAGACAATGCCACCTATTTCTCTTCAAAGGAGCTCACAGAGTTTTGTTATGGTTTTGGAATCTCCTTATCTCACTCTTCTGACTACTATCTATAGGGAAATGGTCAAGCTGAGTCAAGCAACAAGAACATTATGACTATTGTTCACAAGTTGGTAGATGAGAATCAAAGGAACTAGCACAAGAAGTTATATGATGCATTGTGGGCCGATAGGATCACTCCTAAGAAGGCAATAGGTATGTCACCTTTCCAAATGTTTTGTGTAGTTGAGGTAGAGATTCCTCTCATAATTGAGATGCCAGCTCTCAAGTTTCTGCAAGAAATAGAAGATGGTCAATACAAAGACTCCATTGACAAGAGGATCCTCTTCCTGGAGAAGCTGGAGGAAAGCAGATGCCAAGTGGTGGATAGAATTAAAGAACACCAATTGAAAGTGAAGAAGATATTTAACAAGAGGGAAAAGGCAAGAGAATTCAAGGTTGGAGACTTTGTCCTGCTATGGGACAAGAGAAGAGAACCAAAGGGCAGCCATGGAAATTTTGATTCATTATGGCTCGGCCCATTCCAAATTCATGGAGCTTGTGGTGAGAATGTTTTTCTCCTCTCATACTTGGATGGAACGCCATTGGAATTGCCCCAAAGTGGGAAATACTTGAAATTGTATCATCAATGAAAGTGGGTTGTCCCCCACCTTGTACCATAGGTGATTTTGTAGGTGTGTTTTTCCCTTTTCTGTTGTGTGGTTTTGGTTTAGTTTTGTTTGGTTTTTGTTGTGTGTGGTTTGGCTTGTGTGTTTCCTCCTTCTTCCTTTCTTTCTCAGAATTGTACATAAATATACAAGGCCCAATGGATAAGGCACTGGTCAACGTAATATGTTTTGAAACTTGAGATTCTGGATCCTCATGTCGTGCCCTAGCCATGCCCAGTTCACGCCATGTCCCCAAGCTAGAGCCAGTTGTTGTCTCCCAAAAACTACTCTACATTTTCATAGCCAAATTCAATTTTTTTGAGCTCATGCCCTTCGTTGGTGTTTAAGCCAAGTTAGAGATTCAAGAAATTAGTAAAATTCATGCCCTAGAGCTGTTTAAACCTTTGTTTTGCTCGTTTTTAGAAATCCTCCATTTCCTGGTCTGTGCACATAATATCCTCTTTGCAACCTCCATTTTTTATCGAAATTGTTCACTTGTTCTATGGCTTGGGTCATCAAATCATTTTTTTCCTCCATGCCTCTAGTTCATGAAGGAAATTCGAAATTTGGACTCAAAACAATGAAGTTTTCTTCCTTTGCATATTTTCCACAGTCGGGATGACGGGCGTCTTTTCCCCATCAAATTTTTACCCTAATGAATGCGGGTACGTGGTCAGATCCTATTGGATGGGGAGGCATGGGATTTTTGGTGAACTTAACACCTTTGGTCACTTTTGGTAAAAATGGTAAATTTTCCCCGCTAGCCTCGATCAGGCTTATAAAGGTAAAAGTCAAATTTTGAGCCTGAAGAGAAAAGTAAAAGTTAAAGCCCGGAGGAAAAAAGTCAAAGGTGAAGCGCGCTATTGAAAATTAAAATCAAACGTGAGTGGGCCATCAGGCCACTTTTGGAAATTTAACCAAATTCTCAAAAGTAAAGTAAAAGTTCTAGAATGCTCCGGCTCCGCCAAGGTCTCGAGCACACCGTTGAAAATTCAAAGTGGAGGAGTAGAACGGTGGAGAACTTTGTGTTTTTGAGCCTTTTCCAAAAAAGGTTAAAATGTTTAGAAAAGAGCTGCAACCCTGCCTCCAACCAGATTGTGCCACGTGTCCTAGTCAAATCAGAGCAGTGGGCCGAAGGAGGAAATTGAGTTTTTGATCCTTTTTCCAAAAAAGGTTAAAATGTTTAGAAAAGAGCCGCGACCCCGTCTCCAACCAGAACGTGCCACGTGTCCTAGTTAATTCGGAGCAGCAGGCCGGTAGAAGAAATTGAGTTTTTGAGCCTTTTTCCAAAAAAATTTAAAATGTTGAGAAAAGGGCCGCAATCCCATTTCCAATAAGAACGTGCCACGTTTCTAAGTTGAAAATTCAAAGCAGGGCTATGGGCCAATTTGTCCCAAATTGCCAAATCTCATGAAAAAACACAAAATGTGAAAGGCTTCCCCCGTAACCGCTCCAATCCCTTCCTACCATGTGGATGGCCCAATTTCAAAGTTAGAGGAGCAAATCAAATGTAACGGTTTCTTTGCAAGATCTGGTTTTTAACCCACCATGAGCATTTTCTTCACAACAGAGGAATTTGAAAAGGCATTGAGGATTTGTGAATTTGTAACGATTTCTTGCGAAGAATATAATGGCTTCTCGATGTCATTCCAAGGGCTGGCGATTGATTTCAAAAAAGACTAGAGTGCTTTCTACCTGGAAAAGACAGAAAATGCCACACTGCTTCTATTTCATCTTCTTCTTCGAATTTCTTCCATTCTCAAGCTATGTACAAACTCTTCTCGAGCTTCAATAATAAAAGAAAGAATTTTTGCCTCTTTGATTGAGGAATTAATTGGTACTTTGCGACCAATGAGTTTGATTTGGTCTTGTAGCTTCTCCTACAGATTTGTTTTTATTCTAACTATAAATACATGTAAATGAAATTTCTAATTAATGTGTGTGGGCATATGATATTCTACTCACAACATTAGTTTTCTCCTACTTCCATTTCCACTCCCCTTCTCCTTTCCAAGAAAAAGTTTCTTCTCTAGTGAGAAATTGCTAGCTTTGCCACAGGGTTAGTGGAGTGCCCCTCTTGGATCTTTGGTCGAAAGGCCACCATTGAAATCCACTTTTTCATGCATGCACATACGGAAGCTGCATCATTCAAGTAGAGGGACTTAGATTCCCATAGTGTTGGCTTAAAACCCACCAATTTGTCCACAAGACAAATTTTCTAGCCAACAGATGTAATTTTCCATCTTTTGTTGATTATGATTCTAACGTGTAAAAGCTTTGTAATTCCTAACAAAGTGTTTTGGAAACTCGGTTTTGTAATAAAGCAGGTCACAGTCAAGCATTTGGAGAGCATTTGTTTCACTACAGCCAACATGAAGTATGAAGAAGCCAACATGTTTTGGAGAGCATTTGTTTCACTACAGCAGAGTTCCAGAACTTCTAAGCTAGTTTTGGAACTCCGTTACACAGTCACAGGATTTATCACCTAGTTCTGGAACTTCCAGACTTAGTTCCAGAACTCTAGTACTTAGTTCTGGAACTACTAGAGATAGGTTTGGAACCCTCTCGATTAAACTTGGAAAGATTTCCTTTAGTTCCGGAACTCTTCTAGAGTTTCATAACTAATAAGAATCTATTCCAAATGGCCAACGATTTGTCAAATCAAAGATCCTATCAATCAGGAGTAGATTAGAAGACTTCTGACTCTCCATACTTGCAGATCCAGGATAATTATCACACAGCTGTACGTCCAGCCATGTTCCAATTCAGCATCTATTCTGGGTTTGATTTAATTTCATCATGTCATTGGAATAGTTACGGCCATAAATTCACCCCTGGAAGAAGTATATACATATAGACCTACAGATAGATTAAAATATATATAGAAAAGATAGAGGAATATAGAGATATAGGACGAGATAGAGATAGATTGATACATAGATCCAGCAAGTTTTTGTAATGTAGAACATTTTATCAGTAAAATAGTCATTCTTTTTTTGAGAGAAAAATAAGTTGTTCAATCTTGTTTCAAAGCGGAGCAAGGGCCCACTCCTCCAAGAACCAGGATCCTTGTTTTCTTTGGTATTTATATTTTTAGCAAATAGTTTAGATCTGTTAATTCTATATCACTTTCAATTCCTTAAGTTAAAATCTGTTGTAGAATTGTCCCTGCAGTTGTTCTAGATTAAGTTCTTATTTCTTTGCAATGATTTTCCAAGCATTCTCAATTATATGTTTATTTATGTAGTGTTTATTTCCAGCAATTCATCTCTGCAAAGTGTGTTTATTTTCAGTAATTCATTTCTGCAAAGTGTGTTTATTTCCAGCAATTCATTTCTACAAAGTGTGTTTATTTCCAACAATTCATTTATGTAAAGTGTGTTTACTTCCAACATGTTTCAATAGTTTGATTCCAATAAGGTTTTTAACCAAGAATTCCTTAAGACATTGAAAAGAACTCCCATAAAATATAAAAATACCTACAATCAATTACTAGATTGTCAGGATTCTTCTTGTTGCATATAGCTTTAAACACACCCCTGGTTTGAATATGACATCAACAAAGAGTTGATTAAATGAAGGGAATAATGACACCCATCAATCAGCTAGGAGTTTTTGTTATTTATCCTTGAAAATCGGATTAAGACCAACGTTCTCCTTAAGTTCCTCAATATTTCTGAGATATTCAACAATTCTACTTTTTTCATGGAAATTATTTCCAAAAGTCTCCTTGTTCCATCTTTTAAGATTACTTTTATGTGCTTTAGTTTAAAACAAAATATGAAGCTAGCAACCCCACAAACCTGTATATCCCACCATCCCGGAATCTTTTTGTAAATATTCCGGTGGTCTAGCCACATCTTTTCAAATTTGAAAGGCCTAGATTTTTTTAGATGATTCATTCCCAAATTGAGAAGAATGGGATTATGATCCGAGCCAATTCTGAGAAGAGTTTTTAGAGAATAAAGTTGATTGATCATACAAATATGGCTCACCACAAATCTTTCCAATCTTATCTGAATGAGCTCAGATCCAGTCCTTCAATTTACCCAAGTAAACTTGGATCCCTCTAAATCTAAGTCAAACAGACTATTACTAGCTAGGAAGTCAACTAAATTTTTCATACTTTCATAATAAGAGATCAAACCCCCTCTCTTTTCACCAAGGGAAAGGGGGGTATTGAAGTCTCCTCCAACTATCCAATCTTTATCCTTAAACAGTAACCTAAAGCTAGAGAGATCCTTCTAGAAATTTCGTCTTTCACTGAGTTTATTGGGAGCATAAATGTTAGAAACATACCAGGATTTTTTCGAGATGATTTTTGTAAAACTCATAACCACATGGCTAGGGGAGGAAAGGATTAGAACTCCATGCATCGAACTAGGATCCCAAATAGTAATAACACCTCCTGAGGCTCCAAAGGAACTATAGCCTTCCCAGTGACTATCTTTCCAAATTTGTCTCCCCACCTCTTTAAATCTATCCATGCTAATTTTTGTTTCTTAGAGCATGAAAATATCCGTTTTAGCTTTAACTCTAAGATCCTTACCAATTCTGTGTTTATTGGGATTATTCGAATCCCTAATATTCCAAGAGAGGAGGATCATTTAACATTTCTTATTATGGAGAAGCAACTTCCCCAGAGTACCCTGAATGTCAACTTCTACTTCCCTCCTGGATTTAGTCTCCCTTAATTCCTTATTACTTTTCCTACCAAAAGGAGTTGAGTCCTTACCAACATCAGCTCTGGAGGTGCGTCGCGTGACCGGTTTAGATTTACTAACTAGGGTCTTGGGAGAGACTGCTAGTTTGTAAGTATCAGCAACATAGTCTGCAAGAATTTCAAAGCCATTAGACATGGGTAATAGTTCTTCTTATCTCTGACCAATGGAAGAAACTTCATCTAATGATGGTCCACATGCCACTTGCAGTATAAGAGTGTTACCTTCCAAATCTTGTCTTGCCCTTTCCCCTGATTCAAGAATCCCCTCCTCAAATTCTAGGTTTTCATTCTCATTCTCATTCTCATCTTCAACTTCAAAGTGATTGGCTTCAAGGAAACCAGAGACCACCAGTTCCTTGCAGGGGGTGTTATGATGGCTCGAGGGAATTACTTCTTTGACCACCTTCTGGATGTTAAGAGGATCCTTTGTCTCTACAAATTTTTCATTTTTTACAATCAGCCTCCATTCCTTTGCCTCATTATTTGTCTTTTGTGGACCAACAACGAGATCATTTTTTTCTTATGAAGAGAACAATTCATGTTATCATGACCCACCTATTTACATTTTCTACAAGCAAAGGGGAAAAGATCATAATCAAATATCTACAACCAAACCTTTGTAGAAGTCAAGAGTTTGATATTACTTTCTAAGGGAGCATCTTGACCCATATTGACACATAATTTGGCATGGGTTAATCTAGATTTAGCATTAGTGACCGGATCTGAAGCTATCAGATTTCCTAGGCTTTTAGCAATGTAAATAAGGACTTCTAGCTCCCAAAACTCTAGGGGTAAGCCCGGAAGGTTGACCTAAATAGGGAACTCAGAGACAGATGTCACAAATGGGTTAAAAGTCAGTTCCCATTTTTGAACAACCACATGAGATTTTCCAATAAACCAAAGACCTCCAGAAAGAATCTTTGCCACCTGATCTTTCCTAGGTAAAGAAAAAAGGAAGAAACCATTTGCATAAGCGGAAACCTCAACTTTTTTGTTAGAAGCCCAACGTCTCTTAACCCAACCCCTAAAGTATTCAATATTTGGTCTAGAGCCAAGGCATGTTACAAAGATAGTGTTTTCCATAGAGGCTTTTGTTCTTGCCAAATGAGTCTCAGGGATTTTAAGGGATAAGTTACCTTTCTCCTTAGACAGTTCCATCCCCTCCAAAATCACCTTGTCAAATATTTTAGCGACCAAACATTCATACCACGTGCTCGAAACCCCATCCTTTTCCTTATTGTCCTTAGGAGCAACAAACACGTGATCGTTAACCTGGTGTCGGGGGACCATTCAGTTTGTTGCTCTATTTGACCCACTGGAGATTCCTGCTCAAAACCTTCATTTGAAATTTCCAGCAAATTCCGCTCCCACTCCTGCTCCATACCATTCTTTGTTTTGTTCAAATTTTAAAATTACAATAGGAGAAATCTTCATTCAACAATACAATCATTAAATCTAATTTCTAGCTATATGAAAGGAATCAACTTACAAGCATAGTCACCAAAATGAGTTCGTTGAAATAAGGGTCAAATTTTATTTAAAAATATTTAAATGTATCTTAATATGAAAAATATCTAACTTACAAAATGCACACTACGGAATAGTCTGAAACTAGCAGCGGTCGAGCAAGAGCAACTTAAAAAAATTAGAGGAGATTTCTTCATTGGTGACACAAATAATCTCTTTTCATTGCTCATTTCTTATGACTTGTGCAAAGCAACCCTATATTTTGTTCAAGTAAAAAAAAAGGATTTCTCAAGCCTCGGTCTGTCATACTTGCAGAGCTTATGAATAAAAGATGATACCCAATAACCACTTCCCCCAAATAGAGTTCTCAAAAGTAACTACAAAGCAATCATATATTATCAAGGCATAAGCCACAGGATAAATGGAAAGACACTGACCACTAACATTTATAATAATCAATTCCTTGAAAAGATTAAAATAATTTTTGCTACAAAAAACCTTGTAGCTTCAACACAAAGAAAAATTTAGGAATTTCAAGCAAGCAAAATGTGGGAAGGTGTTGGTTAGCTATGCAAAATGCAAAAAAATCCACGAAAGTACAGATTGATGTGGGAAAATTGACAGCAGAGTCCAAACGAGCTCTACTACTTTAAAATAAGAAGTAATTTTCCTGTAAAGAACAACAAATTAGTATTAAAGGTTAAAAAAATGATTAACTGTATATTATACAAGACAATTAATCAAAAGATGAAGAATATACCATTTTTTACCCCTTATCCTTACAAATCCATACAATTTCCATCACAAGTAAATGAAAAAACCTTACTTTCTGCTTTAAAACATAAACAATGAAGCATATCTCTTCTTAAATTTCACTGGATTTTTTTCCAGCGTGTAAATAATTTAGAGCTTTAAAAAGCGCACCTCTAAGTAAACTTGAGAATTTGCATAAAACTAATGTAGAGCACCGAATCCTTGCACTATCCGTCAACAAAAATACCATAAAGTTAGTGGTAATTTTTAAAAATCTAAAGCAGATTAAATTCCGTAAGGGCCTAAAAAATGAAATAGATATGCACAAGATTTAACTAGGAAAGCTTGTTACTGAAATTTTTCAAAGTGGTAGGAAATTTTTAAACTGCACATTCAACGGTTCTACTACTCATTTTCAACATAAACGATGGAAATTTATGGGCTCCTAAAGGTTGAACATCCTATTTTCATAGGGAAAAAAATTGTTGGCTTCTTTTTGGTGAGGGATCCAAAAAAATTCACATCTAAATTAATTTGTTTATATTTTACTTAGCATGCAAACATTTACCTTGTGTGATCATTGAAAAGCGTGCCAACATCCTTTCAGAATTTTTTGGGCTCCAATTTTTATGTGGTTTTATATTTTCCCTATAAACACAACAATGGAAGTACAAAACAAGTGTAAGTTGACTATGTCAACAACTGTATCCTACTTTGTTAGATCGCGTAAAAGCTAATATGTGTCACTTTCATGATGTTATTACCTAATTTTGTGTCTTGAGACAATTGTCCTTATGTAGCCATACCTAATGTAGGTATATGAAAAATGCGTGGAAGGATAGACATTGCTGGCATGGTCCATATTTTGTAGATACAATTTTTTTTGGAGAGCCCACAATTAATGTTAAAACACACTCTTATCTCATTCACCGTAGCTGATGTATGGAGATGGTCTGGACTGGAGGTTGGGAAAATACTGGTATGGAATGGGAGTTCTGTGTATATGAACTTATAAAAAATGTCTTAGAAGGTTCGGTTCCATATCCACTTGGAAATTTGCAAAAGCTGAGATATATGGATCTTTCTTCCAACTTCTTGTCACGTACAATACCAATCTCTTTCAAAATGTTGAAATTCTGTCATTTCTTAAATATGTTCTTCAATTGTCTAGCAGTAGATGAGGATGAAGGAAGATATTTTACAAATGGTAGTGTAGTGATAGGAAATGATGACGTGTTGGGATCAAATATATTATCCTTGCCTGCATATGTAAGGCAAATTAACGTTTTTAGTTTTCCATTTACATAATATTAATAATTTTCATTTTAAAAATGGTGGTTACAGACACATATTTATTTTATTTCATTTCATGTTATTTCATAACCAAGGAGAGAGAAAAAGATAAGGAAGAGAGAGAAACACTATTTTGCCAAAAGTTCAATTTCACACAATAAGTCACATGATAAATTTTCAAACAATTATTTACAAGTGTCAACAAGTTTCCACGATGTTTTGGTTACCCTCTGGAGGTCCTATAACATTTCTTTTTTTACATTTTCTTACTAGTTGTAGAAACATTCAATTAAGGCTTGGACGCTAAGAAACCACTTTCTAACGTTTTCATCTAATGAGTAAGTCACACCATGAGTAATTTTTTTATGTATCCACCTGTACACCAAGAATTCATAGGAAATGACAGATATTAAGAACTGAGTGAACGGTTTACGACTGGCGGCCAGTTTTCTGAGTCCATCAGTTGGAACTGGTCTAGTTGCAAATGATCAAAAGTTAGCTCGAGGGACTCATAAAACCACGTCTAAAACTAATGTTCATTAGACAAACACACAACATGAGAAAACTTCCTACAATTTCTCCCTATTTATGGATAATTCACTAGAGTTAATGGGACTGAGAACTAGAAAACAATTTTCAAAGGGTGAAAAGTGTTTTTCTAGAGCCACCAGTCGTAATTTTTTCAGTTTGACCTAGTCAAATTGTGACTTGATGCCTACAAAACTGCCTTTCCAGACTATCAAAAAGAGTTTTTTTTACCCAAAATGAAGGTTCCATGCAATTGTCTAGTAAGAATACTAGATGTTTTGTGAAGGTGGATAAAAACTATCGTTTTCCAAGATTCAAACAACAAGCCGATACAAAACCCAACTTTTTAATTTTTAACTTCTTCTTAAAAGTGCAAAACGAGATAACAGAGCTCCTAAAGGAGCGATGAACGAAACAAAAGTGGGAAGATGAGGTCGATCTAATGCTTGACATGACTCTCTACATAACAAGGAACACATACGGTGCTTGACATCTCTTTTACAGGGTTAGGAAGGTTGTTTTATAAGTCTCTATATGTGGTGTTTTTCCAACTTTGCAAGTAAATGAAAAAAAGGTTGTGTTTAGTTAAGGAAACATCTAACTCTCGACAATATTAGTAGACACAAACCCCTAATTTGGATACCTGAGTTGCATTGTATGAGGTTACAGTGGCAACCACAATTGATGTTAAAATGGTAAAACAATTTCAAAAATCACAAGGTGGGGTTTTATTGCTTTACACTATTTAAGTTTTGTTACATATATAATTGTAAAATTATTCAGTAGTTTAATTTTTCTAATATAATGCAAATGAAGAATGAAATTACAAAAATTATAGAAGATGAAGGTAAGGAGACCATGCCTTGAAATATTAGAGTCTATAGTGCAAGTGGTGCTCCAAATGGTTTCACCAACATTCTCTCTCTCTCTCTCTCTCTCTCTCTCTCTCTCTCTCTCTCTCTCTCTCGATATTTAATGAAAAAAATACAATTCATTGTACAAAATACACTTTGGTTTTGAGCTTAGGGTTAGGCTGATTGCACTTAGCTGAGAAAAATGATATTCCTCCAAATAAAGCAGTAATATTAATTCATCAAACAATATCTCCTACCCAAAATGAGTCTCATTGCTAAAAAAACAGTCTCTTGTCCACTCTCCACACCTGTAACCTTACTCGCCGAAGATTCTCAAATCCATCCTAAGGTGATCTAAAAGCAAGTTCAGGCTCTCCTTCCATAATTGATGCTAATTGAGTATGCTATTAGATTCATCTGTTGTGTAATGTGCTCACTACGAAAATGACGCGCAATAAGAGGCTACAATAGTGGTTGATATAGAGGCTCAAGTAGCTCCGAAACCTCATTAAATGTTCTACTAACAAGCAATGCAAGACATGACTGCACATTCTTTCTAACCATTAATGTTGCATTTTGATTGAATAGCTCTGCAACAAGAAAATCCACAACTCCTTGGAAACTTTGCCTACATGGTTCACTATTTGCCTCACCAACATTATTCACATCCATTAGAAACTGTGGAAATACTTGACTTGTCTCTTCTTTCTCCCATTTAGGTGCAAACCAGGAGGATGCAGGCAAGGCATGTGGAATTTGAATTTACACCTACCAATTGCATTTTCTTGAAAGTTTCTAAGCCTTTTCAACAAACCCATTTTGTACATATCTTGTTATTAGGGAATTCTACGGGACTCCATTTTTTTGAGGTATTTTGTCACGCAGTTCACGTGCCTCGCTATGCTTCCACATTTTTCATATGTTTTTACAAAGGCCATTGCAACATCAAATTTTGATAATATTCCTCTATCTTTTACGCTATGTTGGATGCCTATACCCTATTCCAAATGTCTCGTTTTTACACAGGCTAGGAGGAATGTTGACAAAGGCTATGAAGCCTGGTTTTTGCATCGGCCAGTAGCATTTTCTTGAAATTTTCTAAGCTACTTTGTGTATTTGTAGTGGCCATTACAGTTCACAAGGTGACATTTTAGGGATACTCAAATAGTTCACAACCAATCACATGCTTCCACATTCTACATACACACCTATGAGAGCACTTGCAACTACAACGTCTAACAAAATCCCTGTATCTTTTTGCTTCTATGGACGATTATAACTTGTTCCAAGGCTTGCATAGTGACAAGGGTTAAGAGTGTATTGTAGAGTAAAAATATCAGGTTGGAGACCTTTTTGTTGCATAGGTGAAGCACTGTAATCGTCTGTGAGGAAACCCATGCCCCCCTGCATTCTGCCATCTCTGCAACTATCTAAAATGCTAAATTTACAATGTTTCCTTGGGTTTCTACGTGGTCCATGCCTTCAAATCCCAAATAAAATCAATTTTTTTTTTTAATGTCAGGGAAATGAAAGGTTTCACTTGTCATTGTGGATGCCCATGTGCCTTGACATGGGGAGGGGGATCACCTAATCCCTTCACATCCAACTCCATGCATCCCACCTTTTTCTATCTTTTCTAATTCTTTTATTTTTTATTATTTTCTTCTTGGGTACTACGTTTCCCTTCCTTTATAAGATCATCATCCTCGATATGCAACATAATTCCAAGGATATCAAAAGTGATAAGCAATGAAGGAATCTGATGATGACAAGTTCCATCTAGGGATAAGATCTCTATCATTAGAAACCGACCATAAGGAAGTCATGAAAGTTTAACAATTTCATAAACTCTAAATGTTCTGTGAAGATGGGTAGTTCTAGTTTACCTTATTACTTATTTGTTTTTGTTTTTTTTTTGTATTTCTTAATCTCAAACTCTTAGTATTTCAATTCTTAGGATTTTAGTTGTCTTATGTTTGTAGGTTCCCAACAATAATTGGTCTCAAGATGTCACACAAATATTAACACAACACAAATAACCCATGAGAAACCTTGCTACTTACTTTCACGACTGTATCACATCACAAGAACTTAACCAAACCATGGAAGGAACATACACGATACACACACCATAGTACTTATTGCACATTCCTTCGACACAATAGTACTCGTAACATAAGCAAACTACAACAACATGGAATTCCTAACATGTACACATACGAAGGTTTCACAAAACTCCAGACCATTTTTATAGCTACATAGTATCAAGTTGGAAACAACATCACAAGACATAGCCCAGACTCACAAGAGTACACATATACCATAATACTAGTACCATACACCTCCCAGAACATCACAAAACAACTCCATATACCTCTCAAAGCATCACAAAACAAATACACATACCTCCCAAGAATCATAGAACAAATTCATATACACAAATCTCTTATGACTCCCTAAAGTCTCTTATGCCTCCCTCAAGTCTCTTATGTCTCCCTCAAGTATTTTATCCCTCCCTTAAGGAATAAAATAAAGATAAATTTTACTTTTCGCTCCTATAAATGAAGGTGATGTTGCCTTTATTGAAAACCAAAACTATATTTACATCTGTATATTCAAATTGTGTGTGGAGGGTGTTTTGGAACATCAATGAAAAGAAAAGTGAATGAGGGAGATGGAATGGAATGAAGGAAAGGAAAGGAAAGGAATGAATGGAAGGAACATGCAATATTTAGGTAAAAGCAGAGACTAATATTGCATGGAGAAAAATAATAAATAACTAACACAAATAAAATGGAGTTTGCATTAGCTAAACAAGAACTATTAAAAGGGAACACACATGAGCAAGTAGATAATCAGAGCTTGATCGTTGTGAACTAGAATAAACATATTAATAACGCTGATAATAAGATCTAAGACAATATTTGCATGCAAGATTCAAAAACTAACATCTTATGAACATAAGAGCATCAAATGCTATAAGAGACAATGAATGTGACACAAAGTTCATATTTCATTAACTCCAAAATGTTTTCTCAAAAGAACACAAAGTTTCTTTCTTTGAAGTAAAGCTTGCATACAAAAAAAAATTCTTCTCCTCTCTCAAATTCACACTTACAAATGAGCCCCTGACTTCCTTTTATAACCCAAAAATTGGTTACAAAGTAGTTAGGATTTTACATGAACATTAAATAGGGCATCTTAAGTGACTTTGACTTTTTCAACAACTTTATTAAAAATAACTAAAAATAGAAATCACTTAATTTACCCAAAGATCTTCCAAAATTGAGTTTAATAAAACCACTTTATAACTAAAAACAATGGGTACATGTGGACCCCACTTAAATGACTTGGACACACAAATAGACATCTTAGTCAGCAATGCCCCATCTAGATCAAGATACCTAGGATCAGTGCCTTATCCATTGGGCCAAGAGTCTGCCTGTCCCAGTCGTACGAGAATGAACTCATTGACCGTGCTCCAAATCCTCTGGATAACGAGACAACTGAGCTTGAAACTTGAGTAGTTCATCCACCTTTTCGTTTGAGCAACATCCCAGTGCGATCAATTTTATCCTTATTCGCCTTCACATTCACAATTACACACAATTCTCCACATGCTTTGAATACCTTTCCATGGTGAATTATTCATTTGTCGCGAGACCGTAGTCATTATGCCACCTTGGTTTGTCAGAATCCAACTTCTGATCTTTCGCCATTGAGAAGATCTCCCAAGAGTTGAGATTGCAATTCACTCCCTGAAATTATGTCTTTTGTCATAGTCACTATCCCGAAGTGTTTCCATTCAAATTCGCTCACGATCATCTAATTTGAGAATGCTCCAACTTTAAGACTGGTCGATGAAGTATCGCGCTCGCTACTAACTGAGAATTGACAAGGATACACTTGAATGACATGACCTTGTTTGATGATCTGCACAACTGAACTTGTCATTGATTTTGGTTTTTCGATGAATAGATCCTTACAATGATTAAGTGAAGACAATTGATGTAGACAAATTTCTCCCATTATCGATCGCTACCGATAATAATGACTTTTGACTCCGAAGAGACTTCTGCCAATAACTGTGACCTATACCGCTTCGGAGCCATTGGAGTTGAATCGCCACATTGTGCAGGTGTCGTGGTGTATCCATGCAAGTGATGACTAATTCAAAACAAGCGTCAGGAAAGTTGTGACTCACCTTTGGTTGATATGTGATTGTAGATCGACCTATGTCGACGTGTCCCAAGTTGGTATCGATGATGTTCTCATACTCTGAATGAAGTGTCGAGGTGAGTAGAATGCCTTGGAATCCATACCGCAACATCATTTTGTTTGAAGATGACATGATTGTTACATAAACGTGATTTTAGGCTATTACTTCCTTCTTACAAAACTGCACAAATTGCCTCTGAAACTGCCCTGGGAAAAATAACAAATCTTGTTATGAGAAACTCTCGCTGGATGAGAGAGTCTATTAAGGTACCAAAAGTTTTTGGATCAGAGAGTTTTTTCCCAAGTCAAATCCTTCAATGAAATATTAAAGATCAAAGTTGACTCTTCTGAAACTACTAGGAAAATGCAAGTGTAAAACTGCGAAAAATCCCATTTGGTTTTAGCCTAGAAAAAATACCGAACGTCACCCTAGGAATCTACAACTTGGCAAGGGATCATATGAAGTTGGGGAGAATCCAAAAAAATAATTAATTTCTCTTGATGAGCATCTGAGTTCAAAATATCGACTCTCAAAGTCAGTTTCCTTGACAGGCTGAAAACTACGCGCACAACGAAATCAAACAAATTGCATTTTATTTGGGTCTGTGAAAAATATCAAACGAGGTGTTGTGCATTTGAAATTTGGCAAAGTATTACATGAAGTTGGGGAGAATTCAACGAACTAAACCGTTCTTCTCGACAATCAATCAGACTCGAAATAAAAGTTCTCAAAGTTGGCCTTCTGACATGTTGAAATTGTGCGAGCAACAAAATTTAAACAAATTGTGTTTTATTTGGGTCCGTGAAAAATATCAAACGAGGTGCTGTGCACTTGCAAATGAGTATATAAGTACCTTAACATGACTAAAATAGTGGGTAATGATTGGTTTTTCATGAAAATCATCCAGCTTTGAGATATCAAGCTCCAAAGTTGACTACTTGGACAGATACAACCCGCAACCTTCATTCCGCACCCCCACACTGTGTTAATCAATTTCTTCCTTTGCTCAACCTATTCGTGACCTTTGCTTTGACTTGCATGGCTGTATGAGCTTGTTTCTTGACTGCATGAGATTTATACTCTTTACCCAACGTGCTTCTTTATTCTGGCTTTGGCTTACTACCTCCCTTGCATGGCTTTTCTGACAACTATTTGCCTTTTTATTCAACTTGCAAAGTAATGGATCTTCCTGACATCTGGCTTTTCTGAAACTATCTTGCCTTTTTATTCAACTTGCAAAGTAATGGATCTTCCTGACATCTGCAAGTGATGGGTTTATGGTGAAACGTGGTCTGCTACTTTCTCCTTGAAAGGGCGTGGAGCTTCTTTGGACAACTATGCATGTGATTCTTTACCTCTGACTGAGTGGTGTTCCCTTTAACTAGAGTGGAAAATCAATTCCAGCACTTGGGCATACATACATACATACATACATACATACATACATACATACATACATACATACATACATACATACATACATACATACATACATACATACATACATACATACATACATATATATATATATATATATATATATATAATATTTAATGCTGCAAATCTGTGTTGAATGTTTTCCTTGTATTAGTGCGTAGAATGTTTAGTTTATCCTCCACCAATGCGTGGAAATTGTTGCTTTTGGACTGTTTAAATATATCTTTTCTTTTCCAGGCATACGTGGATCTAGTCTTTCCTTTCTTTGGCATGGACAACTTTTCATTTGGACTATTCTTTACCTCTCACACGTGGGTTGTTTCAATGGTTGGGTAGACTCTTTATTTGGCAGTGTGAACTGGTCTTTTCTTCGTGCAAATGCGTGTGGACTTTTATTTCTTTATTTTATTGTTATTCTTGGAAATGCATGAAGTTTCCTTATTCTTCCTTTTCAAAACCAATGTAGACTGCAATTTATCTTTATCCCCACGTGTTTATTTTATTTTATTTTCAAATGCGTGAGTCAACTCCTCTCAAAACCAATGTAGACTTTTTCTGATCCCCACGTGTGGCCTCTGTTGCAAAAAACAAACAAAAATTAAAACAAATATGCGTGGAATTTGCAAATTGTTGGATTTCCTGCCTATTTCTCCTTTCAAAGTGGACTGTTGTTTTTGGGCATGCGTCGAAAGTTGCTGTTTTGTTTTATTTGACACGTGTGGAGTTGTGGGCTTCCTTCCAAAACCTGAATTTCTTTCTCCCTCCAATGTAAGTTTCCTCTTCTTGATGCGTAGACATGCACAAGAAATAGACTTGGCCTTGAAACCTGTTCCTTCTGATGCCTATGCGTGGACTGTAATATTTTGTTGTGCATAAAGAGATGAATTTAATTTTACTTTAATCCCTTCCCTCCGTTGGTGTGGGATGAGTCTCTCACTGGTGTAAATGGCCTTCATTGCCTTTAACATGCTTTGAATCTCTTTCACTGGTTTATTACCTGAGGGACGTGATAAAAATATTTCTTGGAAACGCTTCTACAAAGGAAATAAGAAGTTAGAAATATTGAAAGCTTCGAAGTGTTTTCACATGACTTTTTCCAATGAGTTTGACGGAGAAATGATTATGAGGATTGAAGAAGCTTCTGTAACCGTTTCTTATTTCCATTGGAATAACCGATTTTCCCTTTCTTCGGTAGTGGGCATTAATTGCCACGGAAAGATGGGAAAAAAAACTTGGTCGTTTGTTAGCTGCAATGGTAAAGTAGGCTGACAATTCCCATTTATTTCCCCATATGGGAAATTGGGAGATCTTTTGTCAGTTTGCCATCCGGTCAAGTTGACAGTCCGTCGGAAAAATTCCACAAGTGGAGAAAAAAGAAGAATTTACTAGGAAAGGAGAAATCCGGGTACGAGAAGCCAATTTGGCATCCCTGACAATTAGAAGTTGAAACTTAATTTTCCCTCAACAATAAAGAAAAACTTGTCGATTGATTTTTAATAAATATTATATTAATATTTATTTAATTAAAATCCCAAAAATCAATAAAATTGATTTTATCAAATAAAGGGTAATAAATTAATTAAATATTAATTAATTAATTATTAATGGAATTTATGACTTGGTGGGAGGAGTTCTCGTCCAAAATGAACAAGATCAGAATGATCACAAGAACGAGACGATTACGATGAGGGTGATAAAACACGCAAAAGAATACTTTTGAAAATTTTCAAAATTTTCATGCTTATCAATTTTGCGAAGTCAAAATTAGTTTATAAAAAGATGACATCACTTTCATATCAGTCATCAAGGTAGAACATCAGTTGTTTGTAGACGAGCCACAAGAAGAAGATTAGCTTACAGACAATCACCTTTTCCAGGAAGGCTTGTAATAAGACTTCCTTATTGAAGTTGGAACTCAGAGCAATCGGCAAATCCAACGGATCAGACATTGCTCAATCAAGTACTTGGCTTCATTGGATCCAAAGAAGGAGCCATAACATGTCAAGGTTACTTCTACGCATGAGGATGGGCCTTGTTGGGTTTTTAAAATGATACCTTAACAAACCATAGTCAGAGGACAGCAAGTCCCTCCTCTTTAATTGAAGAGGTTCCCTTATTGAAAGCAAGCAACATAACTTATATACAAATGTACAACTTTCAAAGTGTGGATTCCTGATACTTTGAAATGTTTAAGGCCCCAAGATCATCAATATGAAAGAATAGAAGAATTAAGGAGATGAGAGAGGAAGAACATAATAATACCTTTAGGGAACATAGATAGCATAGTATAACCTTATACGTATTGAGCTAGGTAGATGCAGATTAGAATCATTCACTTTCATAATAGATATAATTACACAGACACAAAGTTCCAGAAATCATATAAATAAGAACACAAAGTTTCTTATCATAAAATATGGATGATTCACAAATTTTTAGACAAGGAAAGAAGGAATAGCAGAGGAAGAAAGGGAAAAACTTTTGTATTGATTACTTTGAATCTATTACATCTACAGAGTACCAGGATCCAACCCTAAAAATGGCATGGAGAATCCACTAAATAGATTTCAGGAATGGTTACATTCGATTACAAAAAATAACGAAACTGATTCAAGAAACCGACGTCTAAACTTCTCTAACGCCTTGGCCATTTCAATACGAATATGCCCGTTAAATGTACAATAAATGATCTCATCTTACTCTCCTTTTTATTAAGTTTGATTGCATTTTGTGACTTTTATTTGATCTGATATGAGTTAGGATGTAATTGTCCATCTTTTGATTGATTGTGATTCTAACGTTTAAAAGCTCTGAAATTCCTGACGAAGTGTGTTGGAAATTCAGTTTTGTAATAAAGCAGGTCTAATCGGTTGAAGAAATGAAGTATGTAGCATTCAACATGTTTTTGGTAGCATCTGTTCCAATACGGCTTAGTTCCGAAACTTCCAAGCTAGTTCTGGAACTCCATTACACATTCACATTCATCACCTAGTTCCGGAACTTTCGGACTTAGTTCTAGAACTCCAGTATTTAGTTCCAGAAATTTTCAGACTTAGTTCCGGAACTCCTGGGTATAGCTCTGGAACTCTCACGGTTTTGATCTTTAACGATTTCCTATGGTTCTGGAACTTCTCTGAAGTTCTGGAACCGATGGAAGTTTATCTATTCTAACCACATCCGGTGATTTAGCATCAACAACCCTTTCAATCAGGAAAGGATGAGAAGATTTCTGATCAGATCCAGGGATAGTTATCTTACAGCTGTCTGATCAGCCACAATCCGAGTCAACATCTATTCTGGGCATGATTTGATTTCATCATAATCATAGAGACAACTATGATTGTAAATGTATATATAAGTAGACATGCAGTAGATAAATAGATAGAATAAAAGAAGATAGATATAGATATAGAATAAGTAATATAGATCAAAGTACACAGATCCAATATGTTTTGTAATACCGAATGTTTTATCAATAAATAGCCATTCCTGTTTGAGAGAATTCTAAGTTGTTAAATCCTGATTCAAGGAGGAGCAAGGGCCCACTCCCCCAAGGACCAGGATATTCATCTATTTGGTATTTATATTTCCTAAGAAAATAGTTTAGATCTGTTAATTCTGTATCACTTTTAATTCTTCTAGTTAAACTCTGTTGTATACTCATTCCTGCAGGTGTCTAGATAGATTCTTATTCTTCTTGCAACCATTTTTAAGCACTCTAAGTTGTGTGTTTATTTCCAAAAGCAAGTGTGTTTATTTCCATTCTGCAAAGTGTGTTTCCTTCCATTCTGCTTTCAGTGTGTTTCCTTTCAGCAAAGTTTTCATAGTATGATTTAAATAAGGTTTTTACCAAGAAGTCCTTAAGACATTGAAAAGATCCCCCAGAAAATACAAAAATAACTACAGTCAACTACTAGATCGATAGGATTATTCTTGTTGCATATAGCTTTAGACACACCCCTGGTTTGAATATGACATCAACAGGAAGTTGATTAAATGAAGGGAATAATGACACCCATCATTTTTGGCGCCATTTCTAGGGACACACTAGTTGGAATTTTCTAATTAGGTGTTAACAAGAGCAACAATCATACATCTAGTAGTTGAAGGATCTTCCCTACTATATCATAAAATTTATGAGTAGACCAAGAGACTCAAAGGGTAGATTCCTCCCAAAAACATCTTCACAAGAATTCATAACATCCTCTAGTCCAAATAAGGAAGTTGATCAAGAATTGGAGGCACCATCATCCCCTGTTATACAAGAAACAGAATTGCCACCTTTGGAATTCTTAGATCAGTCACCTGAAGGAAGTAGAACTTTTAGGAGAAGGATTATTTCTCAAGATCCATTTAGGGTGAGTTTTGATTCTCAATTGAGTAGTCAACCTCCTACTCCTGATTTTTCACCTTCCCCAAGGCATACCACATACCACATTGATTGGGAGAAAAATTCAGAAAATATTTTAAAAATGGCACGAGAACCTGAAAGAGAACCTGATAGGACCTTTACTTATCCAATCCAATTGGATGATGATGATACACCAATGAAAAATATCTCACCTGCACATTTACCCACATTTAGAGGGATGTCATCTGAAGACCCTGACCAATTTCTGTTTGAGTTCAAGGTACTATGTCAGACCTATGACTACAAAATGGATAATCAAAAACTCAAGTTGTTTCCATCCACTCTGAAGGATGCAACAATGAGGTGGTTCATGGGATTAGCATCCAACTCTATTACCACTTGGGCACAAATGGAAACTGCCTTCCTAGACAAATACCAGGATTATTGTAGAGGGAGAAATAGGAAGGAAGAATTCTTCAAAATCAAGTAGGAGGAGGATGAAAATATAGAAGACTATTTAGATAGATTCCTCTTTGTGAGAAAAAGGTGTGGATTTGTACTTCAAGAGGAGTTAAGTAAAACCATTTTTCTTAAGGGTTTGGATGACGAATCTAGGGAAGCCCTTAACTTGATAGGAGGTGGAGACATTGATCAATTAAGGATGAATGAAATTAAGGAGATTTGTAGAAGCTATTCCAGAACAAGGGGTGGACCTAGAAAAGGAAAATTGGTGAAAAGTTCTGAATCCAGATATGAACAAACTAATGGATGAGTTAGAAAACTTTAAAACAGACATTTTAGTTCAATTAACCTCTACTATGGATGGATTACAAGCTAAAGAAAATGCCAAAACTGAACCATTGGCTATGTATTGTCCTAGATGCAGGAAGAAGCATGCAATAAGAGACTGTCCTTTGGATAAAATGGAAGTATGTCTTATCTGTGAATCTAAAGACCATGATACTGATGCTTGTTCTCTACTCCCAGTCATAAAGAATCAGCTTAAACAAACCAGTACATCATCCACAATAGAAGAATTGAATTTTGTTCAGAGACAACCTCACCAAGGGCAGTTTATGCCAAGATCAGTTCCTAATCCCTGGATGATGCCATGGGCTACTCAGATAGTACCACAAAATTGGGGACAACCACCTTGGGTACCTCAACCAACATGGAACCCTCAGGATTGGGCAAGTCAAGCTTGGTATGCTCAGGGACATCAAAAACCATGGGCTGGTCAAGGAAGTCCTTATGCTTGGTCACAACCTAGATGGAACCCTAGTAATTATGCTCAAGGAAAAACATATCCAAATCAGAATCAACAGGCCATCATGGGATCCCCTGCACAAAATTCACAAACTGAGAATATAGTCCAAATGCAAATACCAGCACAGCCAGTAGCAAACCCAAGAAACAAACAAACAACTCCTGTTTATGGAACAAGAACCAGAAAAATCAGTTGATCTAAATGCCATGGATTGTAAGGATATTCAAACTAGATCTGGAAAAATAATTAGCAGTCCACCTGTTATAATCACTGAAATGACAGAAGAAAATGAAACCCCTAGTACTATTGTTCCAAAAGAGGATATAAAAAGAAAAGAAAAGGAGCCAGATAGCGACACTACTGAGACTCCATTTCTAGAGAGATTTAAAGAAGCTATAGAAACCAAGGAGTCTGAATTGGTACAGGAACTAAGGAAATTGAATATTGAAATACCACTGTTACAAGCAATTAAGGACATTCTAGAATTGAACAAATTAATCAAAATGTTATGTTTGAAAAATCCTGGAAGGAAGAAACAGTACCCCAAGACTATCAAAGTAGATGGGAAACTTGTTGATTTATTAGCAGGAAAACTTTTACTTCCCAAATACGGAGATCCTGGAAGTCCTGTTATTTCTGTCTCTATAGGGAATAAGGATATACATAACATTTTGGTAGATTTGGGTGCGGCTATAAATGTAATGACAGTGGACACTTTGAAAACATTACCATTAACAGGTATACAACCTACTAATACCATATTGCAGATGGCAGACCAGTCTGTAGAAAAACCAGAAGGGATTATTGAAGACATGGTGGTTATGGTGGAGTCATGGGAATATCCAGTTGACTTCCTTATACTGCAGCCAAAAGGTAAAACATTGGGTTATCCCATTATTTTGGGTAGACCATGGTTAGCTACAGTTGCTACCTTAATTGATTATAGGTCAGGTGATATGACTATCTCGAATGGTAAGAACTCTAAGAAAATTTCCTTATATCCTTCTGCACGACCTTTTATTGACAATCAAGAACAATTGTGGGTTGATTCTCCTGATACTAATAAGAAAAATTTGTCTTCTTTGGCTATGATCACATTGCAGGATCATGTAAGAGAAGTAGAAGAGATGATTAATCCACCATTGAATGAGCACCAGTTGTCCTCGAAGCAATCAGAAATAGTTCTGTTTTGGAACCTAGACCATAGTTCCGAAACCTATGACCATAGTTCCGAAACCTGTTCTGGAACCGCCACATTTAGTTCTGGAACCACCACATTTAATTCCGGAACCACCACATTTAGTTCCAGAATCACAGCAACAATGGTTCTCTGTGATTGAAAATAATTTCACTCTAGAGGAATGAGATTTCTCATGGGGAGAGGAAGAATCAGTAGCTTCAGTTTCAAATACATCAGGGAATGGTGAAGAATTTCTGGAAAGTAGCAGTGACGAAGAGTTTGACCTACAAAGAGATAAGTATCATAATTCTCCTTACTGTCCTTTTTCCAGTATTCTGTCTCAAGGAACTTTTGGAGATGTTGCTACATATCATATGTTGTTACCACATGCATGTCCACTAAATACTTTAATGGAACCCTTTCAACAAATCAGTTCATCACACATTGGAACCAAGCATGTTGAGATTCAACCGGGTAAAATTTTGAACATTAACAGCTGGTTGAAGGATGATGAAGAAGCTAAATTGTTTGATATTCTAAAAAATCATACTAAATATTTTTGCTTGGGATTACAAAGACATGAAGGGAATTCACCCAAGTATCTGCACTCATCACATCTATACTGAAAACATTAAACCAGTTAGGCAGCCTCAGAGAAGGATTAACCCAGCCTTAAGGGATATAGTCAAACAAGAAATTGAAAAACTATTACAAGTAGGTTTTATCTACCCTATCTCAGATAGTCAGTGGGTATCTCCTCTTGGTATATTAGTTCCATTGAAAAACTATTACAAGTAGGTTTTATCTACCCTATCTCAGATAGTCAGTGGGTATCTCTCTTAAATTGTTCCTAAAAATTATTTTAATGGAAAATGGAGAATATGTGTTGACTATAGGGAACTGAACAAAGCCACACTGAGAGATTATTTTCCCTTACCATTCATAGATCAAGTCCTAGACAACCTTTCAGGTAAACAATACTTTTCCTTCTTGGATGGCTTTAGTGGATACAATCAAATCAGAGTTGTTGCTGAAGATCAGGACAAAACTACATTTACATGTCCATGGGGTACCTTTTCCTATAGGGTGTTACCATTTGGCTTATGCAATGCTCCTGCAACTTTCCAGAGAGTTGTACTTGCAATCTTTGCTGATCTAACAAATGATTGTGTTGAGGTATATATGGATGACTTCACTGTACACAGAGATACATTTGATGATGCTTTGAGAAATCTGGACAGAGTGTTAACAAGATGTGAACAACACAATCTGTCTCTTAGTCATGAAAAGTGTTTAATGATGGTTGATGAGGGGATTGTATTAGGACACCATATTTCAAAAAGAGGAATTCAGGTTGATCAAAACAAAATTAGGATCATTTCAGATTTACCTATTCCTCAGACCCCCATAGATATCAAGTCATTTTTAGGACATGTTGGGTACTATAGGTGCTTTATCAAAGATTTCAGTAAAATTGCTGCCCCCATGTTTAATTTGCTAACAAAGGACTGTGAATTTCTTTGGGATGAAAAGTGTCAGCATGCTTTTGAAGAAATTAAAGAAAAATTAATCACTGCCCCAATATTGAGAGGACCTAATTGGGAAAATCCATTTCATATCCAAACAGATGCCTCAAATAATTCCATTGGTGCAGTTTTGGGACAGAAAGATGAAGAAGGAAAAATGTATGCTATTTATTATCTCAGTAAAAATCTTACTCCCACTGAAAAGAATTACACCACCACTGAAAAAGAATTTCTTGTTGTGATTTATGCAATCAATAAATTTAGACATTACATTACAGGGTACAAAATATTTGTACACACAGATCATTCAACAATTAAATATTTAATGAACAAACCAGTGGTTGGAGGAAGAATAATTAGATGGTTATTACTTTTACAAGAATTTGATATTACTATTGTGGACAATCCAGGTAAATCTAATGTGGTAGCTGATTTTTTGTCAAGACTAACCACTACAGGGGAGCAAGATCAAGTCAAGGATAACTTTCCAGATGAACAACTATTTGTTATTTCAGCAGTTACACCATGGTTTGCTGATATGGAAAATTATCTTGCAACAGGGAAGTTTCCTCCTTCTTTCACTAAGAAACAAATAAAGAAGTTAATCAAAACCAGTGCACAATTCAAATGGTTAAATGGAATGCTATTTAAATGTGGTCCTGATTTGGTTTTACGTAGGTGTGTAAGAGAAGATGAAATCTTTGACATCCTCAGAGCATGTCATGATGAACCAAGTGGAGGACACTATTCAGTGAAAAGAACAACTCATAAGATACTTGGCACTGGTTATTATTGGCCATCTCTGTACAAGGATGTGAAGAGATATATCAAGTGGTGTGATCCTTGTCAAAGGATGGGACAACCAACTTTCACCAATGAAATGCCTCTTCAACCTCAAGTAGTGATTGAACCATTTGAGAGATGGGGATTGGATTTTGTTGGTCCCTTTAATCCTCCTTCACAAGGAAAGGAATATATTCTTGTGTGTACTGACTATGTGACAAAGTGGGAAGAAGTGCAGGCATTGACAAATGCCACTGAAGAAGCAGTTGTTGATTTCCTTTGGCACATAATTATGGTAAATTTTGGAGCACCAAGGAGCATAGTTTCATATCAGGGACCACAATTTATGTCTAATATGATCCAATATTTCACAATGTATTACCAAATCAATCATAGGAAGTCATCTCCTTATCACCCACAATCAAATGGACAAGCTGAAGTAACAAACAGAGAATTGGAAAACATCCTTACCAAAATAGTTGAAGCTGGGAGAAAATATTGGGTAAAGAGACTACCTGAAGCTGTCTGGGCTTATAATACAACTTGGAAAACTACAACAGGGTTTTCACCATATGAGTTAGTCTATGGGAAAAATCCCTTGTTGCCCATTGAGTTTGAACTACAAACATTGAGGACAACAGTTAAGGTGGGTATTGAGTTGGATGCAACTCAAAAGGAAAGAATCCTTCAACTCAATGAATTGGATGAATTGAGGATGGAAGCACTTCAATAGACAGAGATAATCCAAGATCAAAGGAAGCAATGGCATGACACACATATCAAGAAAAGACAATTCAAAGTAGGAGACTAGGCATTGTTGTTTGATTCTAAGTACCAACAATTCAAGGGAAAATTGAGAACCAGATGGTTGGGACCCTATCAGATTGAGAAGATACTCGAAAATGGTTCTATTCAGTTACTTCCCATTGATGGCAGCAGAAGAACACTCTTGGTCAATGGACATAGGCTAAAACTCTATAGGAAGCCTCCTACTAAGGATGAATTCTTGAGGAAGATTGAAGCAGACAAAGAATTTGATCATATGGAAGAACCCAGTTCTTCCAAAATGATCAAATAACCAGATGATAGATCCAGAATAAAGGGAAGAAAATGAAAACCAGTAAATGGCGTTTTCTTCCCCAAAAAATAAAAATAAAAAAAAAAAAATTCTCTCAGAGGTCAATTGAAAACCAGCAATGGCGGTTGACCTCCTCAAATGGCTAATTCAAATAAAAGGGAATTCTTTGGAATTCCAGCTATCTTTTCTAACCATTTTTTTGTTCCACTTGTAGGAATGATGAGTCATCATAACAAAAGGATTACATCATCAAGGATGGTAATTATATCTTTTAACTTATTTAGGGTTAGATTAAAAGTTTGCATGTGTGATTAGACTTGATTTAAAAGTTGGTATGATGAGTCATCTATTTATACATTATGATTAAAAGTGAGTAATCATGAAGATGATTTGGATGGAATAAGTGGTGGCATAGTTATCATGAGTAATCATTAGTGCAAAATCATGAAATAGTTGCAGAGAAATTTTGAGGGAGAAGCAGTGAATTAGGTTTGTGTTCTTCAGCCAAGAACAGAGGTTCCGCAGCTAAGAATAGAGGTACCACAGCTAAAATCATCAGTGTCGCAAATAAGCAAGAAGCCCTATAGCCGATTTGCACGAAAACAAAGGAAATCAAATTTGAGTCAATATGGGGATTAAAAAGAAATCGGAACCAGAGGATGATTCCTAGCTACTTGCGGATGAAGAAGTGGCATCTATCTTTGAGTAGACAAGATGGCTGGAGTTCCTGAAAAAAAATTCAAAGTATAACAACGAATTAATAAGAGAATTCGTCATAAACCTAGAACAATCCAGAACAAAAGTTAGAAATATTTTTATTCCTTTTTCTATGAATACAATAAGTAATGTGTCTAGGGTGCCAATTGTGCATGTCCCACATCCTGCCAAAGGGACCTTGAAAGAACTGGTTGAAACCCTACTACAAGAAGGGGAAACTGAACCCCAATACATTTACAACACAAAGAAAATCATAAAAGGGGTCAGAAGGGCCAGTTTTCCCAAACCCTTTGATAGGGTAGCATTTTGGATAGTGAAGTATTTAACCTGTGATGGTCAATTTGGGTCCGTAGGAAAAGAAGTCCTGAAGATGCTCATATATCTGAGATATGGAGCCACAAAAACCAGGAATACATAGTAAACCTTCCAGGGTTTCTTTTTTATTCTATCTAGACCATGGCCCAAAGGTATTCCTGGGGAAGAAAAATGTTGGGACAATCAGACATCACGGGTTAGTTCATTTGGTATGCCAGCACCATTTTATGTCAAAGAAAAATGGAGAAGAAATTTGGGAAAAGTTTCTTGGCAAGTTTAAGAAAAACTCTAATATTATCAGGAGGACAATACTAGTTCCATTTTCTCCTTCAACTAATTTGGAAATTGATTCCCCTGGAAGCTGAAGGAATGTGGAAAGAGAGAATATACTAAAAGAAGAATCTAGAAAGATCAAAACAACAGAACCCTCTGTGCCTTTGAAGGAAATTCCTTCTTCTGCAGGGGCTACAGGGGAGCTAATATCTATCTCTGACGGTGATATTTCACCCATGCAAGAGCAAGAAACAAAAGTAAGAAGAAGCTCTAGAAGGAAATCCACCGCTGGGCATGTTGAAATTCCCCAAAGATCTTTGAAATCATTCTAAGAGAAAAACACAGGATTTATGATCAATTTAATGTTGGGGAAAGTCATCTCAATTTTGGTAGCATGGCCATGACTTCCTGCAAAAGCCAATTGAGATGGAAAAAGGAAAGGAGATTCTAGGATTTTATTGAAAGCATCAACTGGTCTCTACATGAGAGCTCATCATGGTAAAAAGGTTTTGCCTTCATCATACATTTTAGAACTCATGCCTTTGATGAAGAAAAACAGATTCAAGACAGACTTATTTTTCTAGACAAAAAATTATATTGATAGATTTACCTCCTATGAGGAGGATAAGTTTTAAGATATTTATGAGAGATGCTTGAAAAGGTGGGAGCTTCTTACGGTTTCCTTGAGAAGAAGGGAAGTAATATCCCGTACAAATTTGATTTGGAGTTTAGAAAGAGAAAAAGTTTTATACACAATAATTCCTCAGATCAATGAGACCTATGGGAAAATATGGATGGGAATGCAAACAAGGCCCCCTCTACTTCTCACCCCCATGTCTCCTTGGAAAAATAGAGAACCTCAAGATCCTACTCAATTTGAAGAGTGGCAGAGGAAAATAGAAGTAGGAGCAGGGTATAATACCTCTAAGTTTAAGCATTGGAAGATCCAGTTTAGCCATTTGATCTGAGCAATCAAATGGAATGCAGAACATATAACCCCAATTTTGAAGAATGAAGTTTGTAAAGGGACTTACAAACAAGTAAGTTTGGGGGAAATGATGAGGCCAGAATATGCCCGTTAAATGTATAATAAATGATCTCATCTTACTCTCCTTTTTATTAAGTTTGATTGCATTTTGTGACTTTTATTTGATCTTATATGAGTTAGGATGTAATTTTCCATGTTTTGATTGATTGTGATTCTAATGTCTAAAAGCTCCGAAATTCCTGATGAAGTGTGTTGGAAATTTAGTTTTGTAATAAAGCAGGTCTAATCGGTCGAAGAAATGAAGTATGTAGTGTTCAACATGTTTTCGGTAGCATCTGTTCCAATACGGCTTAGTTTCAGAACTTCCAAGCTAGTTCCAGAACTCCATTACACAATCACAGGATTCATCACCTAGTTCTGGAACTTTTGGACTTAGTTCCGGAACTCCAGTATTTAGTTCCAGAATTTTTGGACTTAGTTCTATAACTCCTGGGTATAGCTCCGGAACTCTCACGGTTTTGATCCTTAACAATTTCCTATGGTTCTATAACTTCTCTAAAGTTCCGAACCGATGGAAGTTTATCTATTCTAACCACATCTGGTGATTTAGCATCAATGACCCTTTCAATCAGGAAAGGATGAGAAGATTTCCGATCGCAGATCCAGGGATAGTTATCTTACAGTTGTCTGATCAGCCACAATCTGAGTCAGCATCTATTCTGGGCACGATTTGATTTCATCATAATCATAGAGACAACTATGATTGTAAATGTATATATAAGCAGACCTGCAGTAGATAAATAGATATAGAGAGATATAGAATAGAGATAGATAGATAGAGAATAAGTACACAGATCTAGTATGTTTTGTAATACCAAATGTTTTATCAATAAATAGCCATTCCTATTTGAGAGAATTCTAAGTTGTTAAATCCTGATTCAAGGAGGAGCAAGGGCCCACTCCCCCAAGGACCAAGATATTCATCTATTTGGTATTTATATTTCCTAAGCAAATAGTTTAGATATGTTAATTCTGTATCACTTTTAATTCTTCTAGTTAAACTCTGTTGTATACTTGTTCCTGTAGGTGTCTAGATAGATTCTTATTCTTCTTGCAACCATTTTTAAGCACTCTAAGTTGTGTGTTTATTTCCAAAAGCAAGTGTGTTTATTTCCAAAAGAAAGTGTGTTTATTTCCAAAAACAAGTTCTTTATTTCAAAGCTTTCAGTGTGTTTCCTTTTAGCAAAGTTTTCATAGTATGATTTAAATAAGGTTTTTTACAGAAAAATCCTTAAAACATTGAAAAGACCCCCCAGAAAATATAAAAATAACTACAGTCAACTACTAGATCAAAAGGATTATTCTTGTTACATATAGCTTTAGACACACCCCTGGTTTGAATATGACATCAACAAGAAGTTGATTTGACTTTTCAAAGCATCAAAACACAAAAAGGGCCCACCTATCCACTACCGCTTGAAACATGGCCACGTGTCCCTTTACGGTCATGTTCTACATTTTTGTGTTTTTGACTAAGTCCCTCTATTTGGCGAAGGCTTTATGTCTGACCCAGGACACGTGAAGGCTTCTCGCTCATTTGGAGACTCTATTTTGACCTGACCCTCGGAGGTGCGCCAATTGGATACATGGAGAGATGGCACATGTTTGGGACCTTTTTTTGGATTCTCCCCTCAAAAAAGTGCCAAAGGGACACGTGGGGCTTTCCGCTGGTTCTCCTTTCCTTAGCCAATTCAACATCCAGCTATGCCCTTCCTTTGACTTTGACCACATGACGAACCCACACACACTTGGGTACCCACTCTTGATTCTTCCTTTTAAGTTGCATCAAAGAGACACGTAGAGACTTCCAATGGTTCTTTTATACTTATCCAATTCGGGCCTACTAGCCACTTGACTTCTGTTGGACCTTAGACACATGGACAGTTGTCGCTCATTTGAGTTTCTGCTTTGGATTTTCCCTCTGAAAGGGCACCAAGCTGACGCGTGGCTCCTTCCGCTGGTCTTGGACTCTTGAACGGCTAGCTTTTTCTCTTTTTTTTACTCTAACCACGTGGCAAGCTAGTGCTCATTTGGAGTCTTTCCCTTGGTTCTCACTTCTAAAGTTACGTTGTAGAGACACGTGGAGGTTTCGGCTGACAATCCTATAATTAGTTAATTAAATAGTTGGCTCCGTCCCTTTTTCAGACCTAGGACATGTGGAGGGCTGGTGCAAGTTTGGGGAACTACCTTTGGCTTCGACCCTTAAATTTACACTGATAAGACACGTGCCACCATCCGCCGAATCTTCTATACTTAGCCGATTCAGGCTTGTTTTGTCTTCTTTCCAGACCTAGGACACGTGGAAAGCTTAGCTCATTTAGGGACTATCCCTTGGGTCCTACCCTTAGAGTTATGTCATTGAGACATGTGGAGGCTTCTGCTACCGCTTGTTTTAGCCAATCAGGATCCTTCGGGCCACGGGGCCAATTTAACACTTTTACAACAAATAATAGAAGTGACAAGTTTAAAAGATAAACCCGCCACGTTACATCCAATCAGAGATGTCCACGTACTACCCGTGGATGTTGGGGCAAAAATTGACAGGGAAGATATGCCCGAATTTCAAATTGTTCTCCATGGAATGAAAAACTATAAACAATACCAGGCTCGACGTGATCCATAGCCAAAGAGAATGATTGATAACAAAATTTGAATGAAGGAAAATATTTTCAAGCATCCAGATGGGGAAATAGAAAATAATTCAAACTGCGAAGACAGAAGAATTTTCAATTGAAAGTGTGAGAGTAAAATTGAGCACCCAAGACTTCAATGCCTGGATTACTCCAAGGCATCAACTCAAAATTCTCAAAACTTGACTTCAAAAAGAGGGGAATTTTGAGCGTGACAATAGGCCTCAATGTACCAAAGATCAACATTAAAGCCTCCATGATCATAATAATGAGTAGCTTGAGGAGGTATTTTCTTTGCTTGATGTTGATACTTTGGATAGTTCCATGATCTCCTTTGATATTAGAGATGGAACATCTAATCTCTACAAGGGATTTTATCCTCATTGAAGGAGAAAGGGTATCTTGTCTCTTTTTTTACCAATTCATAGAACGTATTTAGGAGTCCCTCCAAGGATGAATGCTCATCGAGTGGAGGGGAGCCAAGATTCTGCATAATCTTACTAATTTCTTCGAAGATGACACATGCATGCTCCTCACAAGACTCGAGCTCTAAAATTGTATCTTTTATCATTTAATACCTGGCATTCATTGTGTGAGACGACAAAGGAGATAAATTATCAATGGCAGATGTGAACACATTCTTGTTCACGAAGGAGTTAGAATCGAGACCACTCATCTCATATATCAATAGGAAAACATTATCCCAATGGGATATTTCTTTCTTGATCTCAACCTTTGTCATCTTCACCTTAGAAACAATGGCGAGGGAAAAAATTTATAGAGAGAGGATCTCAAGAAATAGTTCCTTCCATTTTTTTATGATCTTCTCCACCCATTTGTCATTGGATCTTCCCTACCTAGTGTACCCTTGATCTCTCTTAATCACTTGGGGATCAAAGCTATGAATAGGGGAGATAAATTTGACAAGAGGAAGTAGTGTTGCATTGGGCTCCAGTAATGACTGAACATAAGCATTGAAGGTTCTCACATGCTCCTCAAGTTTTTCCACGATATACTTATTCTATGCATTCCTCATGAGGAATCGAGCTACAAAATCTTTGAATAAATGTATATCTTCCTCATGTGTGGCCTGCCCCAAGGAAATCCTAGTCATCGCATAATCATCTGATATCATCTATCCCATGGGTTTATTCACTTTAGAACGTGCAACTTCCACATACTGAGATCCAGAGGTTTCAGTGAAAAATCAAGAATTTTTTTGAGATTTCTTGGTACACTTGATTTTGTATGTAATTTGAGATGGCCTCAAAGTTAGGTGTCATTTCTTATTACACCATTCTTGATTCCCCTCAAAGTAGCTCTTGCATCCATGGGAAAGTATCAAATGACATGGACACAAAATCGGGCATGAAGGAACTCTCAGGTGCCTGACATGAAACTAAAGCCCCGTCGAGATGAGATGACTCAACTACCTTCGAGAAAACACTTAGATCTTGGGGATGATTAGGAGATTAAGATGGGTTGATTTCTCCCATCTCAAGTGGCTCAATAAGAATCCTTTTGATTTCTAGCTTTGAACAAATCCTCTTGGGGGAATAACTTCAATGCATTATGTCTCCATTAATTTACTTTTACAAGACCATTATGAATGAGAAGAATCGATGGCCTTATCGGGATCCCTAAGAGGAGAAGTGAAAGACACTTGATTGGATGGAGCCAATAGACCACCTGATTCAATAAAGGAGACCCTTTTCTATTTGAAAAAATCATTAGATCTTTGAATCATTATCGTGGTTTTTTTATATCTCCATATTATCGGATGTTCCACGAAGTGGGAGGAAGGGGAGATGATTGCACTGCTTGATACTCATGATCAAATAAGTTTGATCCATCATTATTCATCCCTTCTACAAACCATTCAAAATTAAAATCCCTCATTTGATCTACAGTCATTCTCATAGAGTTTTGCCTTCTAACCTCAAACTCTTTAGTAAAGTTGGCCAAATAGTATTCAATCTATGTAATGTGTTGTAAACTTGATAAATGAAAATTTTTAGGGTTCTTCCTACTATCAAATTCTATCTGGGATACATAGGAATATAGATTGAAGGCTGTGACAGATGCTTCAATGTTTGTTGCATCCGTTGCACTTTTACATGAATAGATTCACAGGGAGACAGGGAAAGATACACCCTTCCTCTTCACACTTTTGCACCTGGTGTTAAAGTGTGAAAACTACCTACAAAACTCAATCATTATGATCTTGTCACCTAGATACCTTGATAACCTGCGATGTGCAAAATCATGAAATTTGGTACAGAGAATGCAAAAAAAATTACTTAAATTTCATAATCTATAACTCTCTACCATTCAATCAAAAAATCATACAAATATATAGGATAGACAACTCTTATATTCACAGAGGTTGTTTTAAAGACACTCCCTACATACTTATTTATGTGAGTTTGGTTTAACAACCAAAAATGCGGTGTTGTTGTTTGATTCTTTGAGTTTAACAACACCCTTAAACGACGTTTTCCATGTTACATCCAAGGAGGAGGTGTGCATGAGTATGATTACAAGTATGTCATGAGAGTGTTTAATGTTGCAAATTTAAACAATTACTAAGCTTATCATTTGTGTCGCATGGATCTAGTGGAGTATAAATAGGACATATATATAAAGATCCAGAACCATGAAATGTTGTTTCGGCTGAAGCAATATCTAGAAAATGACTTGTAATCATTTTGTGAAAAGTTGTTTCTGCCAATCTTTTTTTTTGTTTATATAGGATTAATTTATTGTGAGGATTAATAATTATTAAGGGTAAATATTTGTCTAAGACAACATTGTAGTTTCATCTCTTATTACTTGGTATTTTCTAGGATTTATATCTTGGGGGAGAGATAATACCGTTTATATCATTATATTCAGTTTAATTATAATCCATTTTAGTAAAATTTAATTTATAATTTATATTTGAATGAAATAATAATTTCTAAACTGGAAATCGAAATTAAAAAATAATTTATGAAGGAGGATCTGTAAAATATCTTAAAAATTTACCAAAAGCTTGGCTCAATCTAACTCCTTATCGTGAAGTGGGCTTAACGACATCGATGTATTTGAATAAAGAATATGGAATGTCTTACATATCCAACACCCCCATGGGGGTTGTGGATATGGCTGAGTGGATCTACCAAATTCAAAAAAATGTGAATACATTAGCTCTTAGTTCATTGATTAAAGAGTTGATTATGAACATTATATCTACAGACAAAGTCGATTTGTTTCCCAAGCTATTTGTTGAAATTTGTAATAATTTATTTATTTGAATTATAATTATGTTTTCATTGATTAGTTATTTTATAGATGAAATTACTTAATTTAATCGTGACTACCATGAATTATAAAACATTGTCATGTATCTTATATTAAATTTTCTTAATTTTTACTACACCGAAGGTGTTTTTACAATGGGGAAGGCATGGTGGGGGTTTAAACAACAATCATAGATATAAATAGAGGATAGGGAGGGGAAAATAATGTCAAAGGATGACCCATGTGGAGCTGTCGATATCCTGTGGCTGACATTGCACAATTTAACCATGAAGATAGTGTCACACCAAAATTGGCTCTTGATTATTTGAACATCACATGCTTCCCCTGATCAAAAGTTGCTGGACCTGCACAAGCTGCGAGAAGACCAACATAAGTACCTTGAATCGGCCTTGAAATCATAGTTGCACCTGCACCTTGCATTCTAGATAATATCACAAGGGAATCTACACATTATTACCCATTCTGAGCACACTCTGAAATCATTGAATTCCATGAAGCTTTATCTCTACCATACATTATGTGAAACAATCGGAAAACATCATGCATCATCCCACATTTGGTGTATCCTGCAATCATGACAGTCCAAGAGATGACATATCTATGAGAAATTTTGTTAAACACTTGGCATGTAACCTCCATGGTACCATAGGTGGTATACATATGAATAAGGGCAGTGAGCAAGACCACACCTAAGTGAAATCCAGCAATAATCGCACGGGCATGTAATTGTTTTCCCCTTCCACCCCACACACCCTAATAACTCTTGCCAATATGAAATGGTCAACCTTTTCCATTGTCTTTGTCATATGCTTATAGAGGGTAATAACCATGTCTGAGTGTCCTTGGTTGGAATATCTTGAAATCATAGCACTCCACCCCATTGCATTCTTTTCACCTTTGTCGAATAAACGACATGTAAAATCCAACTTTCCATTTTTGGAGTACATAATCACCAGTTTGGTTTCTAAAATTGTGTCCATATCCCCTTTTCTTTCAATCATTTGGACATGACTCTGAAAGAGGGATATGCAAGAACCGATGTCAAAAACAATGCACCACAACGAAGTTGCACTTCAATGGTAACGTCAACCTCCAACATAATAAGCAAGATTCGAACAATGGAAAGAATATGCAAATAAGAAACCAAGTCTGCTCATCCTCATAGATCGAAAAAAGGAAGTACAAGTAGGGGTGCTTTGTAACCCCCATGCCTAAACAAGGAAAGAACCTCAATGATGCCACTGATGCATATGACGTGACTGACGCATATAATGCCACTAAAGGAGGAGTTACAATTATAAATAAGGAATGTAACTCCTATGACGCATTGACACAAATGACAGTGATAGATTCTATGATAGAAGCTGACACTTGTCATTTGACTTCCTAAGACCTATGACTCTCACAAGGCGAGATGACTCACCAGGTGATGTGGATGATGACTAGGCATGTCACGCACACTAACACCCCACCTTCATCGAAGCTGAGGAAGAGGTCATGGTAAGCCAGAACAGAAAAGAAGACTCCCCTAGACAACTAAGAAAGATGTGTCAATGGGGCCTGGCAACTAAAGGCCTAATAAGGTGCCCATAGACAAACAACATCTTTTTGGAAAGAAGAAGAGGAGGAGAAGGAGGACTATATAGCCCAAAGAAGATGGGCAGCTACAGCAGACCTCACCCCAAGAAGAGACGACAAGTGAAGAAATTTCACCTTAGTGAAGGGCTTGGTGAATATGTTTGCAACATGATCAGCTGTCTGAACATATTGTATGTCGATGATGTTTTAATGTATCAACTCCCATATGAAGTGCATGTGAATCTCAATATGTTTCGTCCACTGATGCTGAACTGGATTTCTACAAATCGAGATAGTGCTCATGTTGTCACAATAGATAATGGTAGGCCACCGAAAGTGGATGCCAAACTCTGTTAAGATACCCTATAACCAAACAGCTTCTGTGGAAGCGTTAACTGCTCCTCTGTACTATGCTTCTGTCGATGATATGGCAATGGCATTTTACTTCTTGTTGGACCAAATGACAGGACCTGAACCAAGAGTGAAATTGTAGCCTGAGGTAGACTTCTGATGATCTAGATCACTAGCCCAATCTGAGTCTGTAAATCCAACAAAGTCAATCTCAGTCCCTCCTAAGTAATGAATACCATTTGTGTGAGTGCAATGAACATAGTGAAGGATCCACTTTGCTGATTTTAAATGCAGCTCATGAGGCTCCTACATAAATCTGGACACAATCCTGACAACATACGATAGATCTGGTTGAGTGTGAGTAAGGTAGATTAAGCTCCCCACCAACTACCGATAAAGGGTACCATCAACCAAGGGGGAAGAGCAATCAGAAACCAACTTCACGGTGAGGACTTGCAGTCAAACATGTGAAACCGAGCAAGCAAATCAAGAGAGTACTTAGGCTGCAAGATCATAATTCCCGAGTTAGATTGTGAAATTTGGATCCCAAGAAGGTAATGAAGAAATCCTAATTTAGACATCGAGAACTTGTTAGCCAAGGAGATCTTCATAGAATCAATGATAGAGGAAAGAGCTACATGTGATCAACAAATCATCAACATAGAGAACAAGAATAAACATGGATTCATCCTACTGCAGAATATACACATTTGGGTTAGAGTGACACCGAGTGAACCCTGATGCAATTAAAAAGGAGTCCATCTTGGCATACTAAGCCCGAGGGGCTTGTTTAAGGCCGTAAAGAGACTTCTTTAACTTACAAACAAGGGATGGATCATGGACATAACCCAGAGGTTGTTCCATATAGATCTCTTCTTCTAGGTCCCCATGAAGTAAGGCACTCTTAACATCCATCTAGTGAACTTCCCATCTTTTAGTGGCAGCGAATGCAAGGGTCAGTTGAATGGAAGTTATCTTCGCAACCTAAGCAAAGGTTTTTGACTAATCAACCCCAGCTACCTGGGAGAAACCCTTAGCTATAATTCGTGCTTTATACTTCTCAACTTCTCCATTGGCTCCATACTTTGTTCGATATATCCACCTACATCGAATAATTTTTCTTCCTTTCGGAAGAGGGGTGAGATCCCATGTGTCATTATTTATAAGTGAGGAATACTCCTCATCCATATCAAAATCCCACTCAAGAATCCCATAAGCTTCATAGAAAGATGGTGGATTAGAAGCAGAGGTGAAGAAGGAGTGGCATCCAATGAAACTTAAGTGAGTACATCTCTGATCTGAAGGATCTCCAACTAAATCTCCAACACTTTGTAAAGTTTTCCTAGCCCAAAGAGGTCTCGAAGGTTCAAGCTCAGAGTCAGAAGATTCTTCACTCAAGTGAGAAAGGACATAGTCCTCATCATCACTACTGTCAGAATCAGAAAACTCGAAAGTTTGAGGATCGGGAGGAGTAGGGAGAGGAGGAACTCGCTCAACAACATCATCATCTGATGAGTTAGAATCTGAATTAGTGGGAAAAAGAACCTCATTGGAAGTAAAAGTCAAGGATAACTCATCAAACTTCACACTCCTCTCAATATAGAGCTCATGGGTTATAGGGTTCAACAATTGATATCCCTTCACGCCATCAGGATACCCGACAAAGATACAAGGTTTGGATTGTGGATCCAATGCCTTGAGTTTATTCTTGGGAATCTGAGCCATAGCCTTGGTTTCAAAGACTCGAAAGTGCTCAAAATCAGGCTTGTGTCCAAACCAAGCTTCAAAGGGTGTCATCCCTCTTACTATCTTGTTTGGAACATGATTCTAAATATAACAAGCACAATTCACTTCTTCAGCCCAATACTGCGGAGGAAGGGACTTCGAGTGAACCATACAAGTAGCCATCTCCTTTAGAGTTCAGTTCTTTCTTTCTACAACTCCATTTTAGGAAGGGTTGTAAGCAACTGTACGCTGCAAAGCAATCCCCTCAGAAGTGCAAAAATCCTCAACCTATTACTCACATACTCACCTCCATTGTCAGTTCGAAGAACCTTTATTGATTGTTCTGCTTGTTTCTCAGAAAGAGCCTTAAAGTTTTGAAAATGCTCAAAGACTTCAGACTTAAGCTTAAGAAAATATACCCAAGTATAACATGAAAAGTCATCAATGAAGGTTAGTATATATAAAGCTCTAGTGAAAGAAGGAGATGGAAAGGGGCCAGAAACATCAATATGAATAAGAACCAAGGGACGATTAGCTCTCCAGGATTTTCCCTTATCGAAGTTTTTTTCAGGGTGCTTTCAGAGGGTGCAACCCTTAAGAAGGCCTTTAGAAAAATTAACTCAGGGTAATCTATTAACCATTTCATTTTGGCTCAATTGTTCAAGGTAATGATAATTTAGATTCCCAAAATGCTCATGTCATAGCTTGCTAACCTCATTTGCATGAGTGAGAAAGGAATTGGGTGTGTTGGTTGGATATTTTGTCAAACCAAAATATGAGGTTCAACCACAGTATATGAGATTAAATCCCTCCTCAAAGACAGGTGAGGCTGCCTGCTTATTGCTAATCTAAAACACAGTAAAAACGATATATACAGTATTCACACTAATCTAACCATTGGGGGTGGGATGGAATCCCGAAATCCACATTCACACGATTCAAGGATATTTCTTTCGTAAATGAACTGGGTTAGAAATTGTTACAATGAAAGAAGCACAGTAGAAAGGAAATGAGAGAAACGTATTTTCTTTCGAGTAAACACAGAGCACGAAATAATCATACGAGCTTTAGATCACAGATATAATGTCTGAAATAATCAGAAACACTAAGATGTTATGCAAAGAATAGCTTAAGATCATGAACATAAGAACACTGTCTTAAGTAAGATATATTCCACAACACAAAGTCTGTAAAATGATATCAACTCCTATTCTTCAAAATGATTGAATGAAAACACAAAGTTTTTCTTCTTTCCAATAGCCCCCAAATATTCCAAAAAATCTCGACCCTTTGGAATGCATAAGCATTCCTTATTTATAACAAAAGAAGTAGAGATAAAATAGGGCAGATCCTAAAAAATAGCGTTTTAACAAGAGTTCTGTTTTGCTTGATTCTCACGCAGGAGATCAAGTCAAAATATGATTCAAAAATGTGACGAAACAGAAATGAAAAAGACATGTCGATTTCAAGATTGAAACGACATGAAACGTTGAGACTTAATCTGAATCATCATCCTTTGCTCCTTCCTCTTTTTCTTCCTCCAGCTGAGACTGTTTGCTCTGAAATTCCTGGAACTTCCGAATTATGCCTTGCATTTCATTTTCATCAGGCGCAGTGGAATGATCATTCCAAATTTCACAAGTTTCATGAGTATCGCTGGTATTGCCGGGAAGCTTTTTCAATCCTCTGCTGAGCTTTCTTAAGGCCTCCAAAGAATGTTCAACCCTTACCAACCGATCCATGATCTCAAGGTCAAATCTGCTTATTGGTTCATGTTGAACAGACTCTTGGATTTGCTTGAAGAGATCATCTGCTGATAGGATACCTGAGTTCCCAACTGACACCTTTGGACAAATCTTCAGCAATTCTTCTTCCAGATCACTTTTCCCATCAATCAATTTATCCCTTGATTCTCTCAACTTACTGCAGGCTTCATTGAGAATCTTTATTTTGAACCTGATGGCCTTGGTCAGCTGGAAATGCTTATCTGTATGTGGGAGAATACCTTCTTCCACCAAGAGATGTGCTAGTATTTGCTTTAACACCTGGAGAGCTTCAAAAGTCAAATCAAGATGTCCAATTTCCTGAGAGAATTCTTCATCCATCTTCTCTCCATCCTTCTGAATGTCTCCCAAGGACTGATGAACTTGCACCACATCTTGAATTACTTCCTTCCCCTATTGGAGCAACCTTTGAATCCATTCATCAACCACCCTTCCTTTTTTAGCAATCTTCTCAATCGTAGGTACTGATGAGAAATCGAATCCGACAGAGACAGAAGAAGGTGGTATGGATTCAAGGGGTTTTGAGAGTTTAATCAAAACCTCTGTCAACTGCTCCACTTTTTCCTTAAGCTCATCTCTGCTGTCCTTTGTTTCTTTCAACTTTTGGCACAATACATTTATGGAATCCCGTGCATCTTGTTGCGCCCCTTCTGCTGTCACTTTCCCTAGAGCCACCCTGGTTACCTGATAATCAGAGGCTGTTATATCCTCTCTAGTTTTGTCAGCCGAGGGAGTGGCAATCTCTGTGAACTTATCTCCTAAAGCATCCACCAAAACCCTTGAAACTGTTTTGGGTTTCTTGGCTGATTTCGTAGTAGGAGCCTTGAGTGAGCTGAAATCAAAGGCTGGTAGGGGCACAATCACCTTCCTCTTCCTCGGAGTTTTCTCAAGTAGCCATTGTGGCGTATCAGAGGGAGTTGCCATGGTTGCAGAAGCTGGTATCATACCCTCAAGGGGAGAAGATTCTACTAGTGGAGGAGGAATAGTTACCAACGTGGTAGTAGATCCAATAAAAAGAGGCACAGGAGGGGGCGTGTTGGTGATCACTTGGGTACCAACAGAGAGGGGTGAAAGTCTAGAGTAAATACTGGCCATTACTGAAGAAGTTGATGGAGAATAAGGAGGTAGGAGTTGCTGTGAGGAAAGAGGCACAGATCCATACTCCAAAGCCTTGGATGCAAGAGATAAGGTCTCTTCAGTTGAGCAATCAGCAAATGGTGAAACCAGAAGCTGGCTTCCTCCTTCTTCCAAATTAATTTCTCCTATTTCTGGTGGTTTTGGTGATTCTGGCACATTCACCGTTTCTACTGGAGAAACAATTGAAGAGATTTCTCTTTCTTTCCTCTTTTTGACAATCTTGACCTTTATAGGCTCCCTAGAAGATTTTCTGTCCTTTTCCTTTTTAGAGGGCCCCGCCTCTGAAGCAGCCAACTTTGAAAACTTATCATCTTTAAAATTCATTCCCCAAGAGGAGAGCCATGCTTTGGTGCGAGCAAGGATTAGAGCCGACCTATCTGTAATAGAGGCTTTTTCGCTGGATGACCAATCAATAGGTGGGAAAACATATTGATCCTCCTTTAGTCCATCATAGGAAAGATCCAAAACACTTTCATTGTCACCAGTACCTTCTGGTAAATCAGCAAGCTCCAGTGTTTGAATCTCAGCAATAGTCAATCTGCTATTATCCTTTCTGCGAACAGCAACCTCATTACGCAGATCAACCCAAATATCCTCTACGTTTGGCCTGTGCAGATGCTGGGTTCCATATGCTCTGAGCACTCCTCGGATGTAAAAACCATCTCGAGGCTTCATATGATTTTTCAATTTGTCCTGAAGGTCGTTGACAACATTTTTGGCTTTCACTACTGTTGAGCAAGTATATCTCCCCAATAGAAATTGGGAAGGATACAACAGCCTTATGTTTGCTTTGTTGGAATTTATGGAAATCCAACAGCTGCCTAACCAACTCCATCAATATCAGTCTATCCCCTGGATATCAGGGCAGGTGAAAAGGATCTCCCGAGTACATGACCACCCGAAGATATGTAAACTTCTTGAATTGTAAGAAGATACATCCCCATTTAGAAACTTCAGCCCAAGCCTCATCTGAGACTCTTGTCTTCCTCAGCTCAGGGTTTATCCTGCAGATATTTTCATAGAAGAAGGCATCATTCACCCTCCTGAAATAGTCTTTGGACCACTTCTTTGTCAATTGAGGGAAGTATTGATACACCTGGTTCGCCATTTTGCTTCCCTTAGTATCCAGCCCGGGATAGTTCCTCATCCCGGCTGCTGCGTATGTGACATATGAAGACATATAAAATTTCCCAGTTGACAAGACCGTTGTCATTTGGGAATCAATCTCATTGCTGATGAGAGTACCCCAGTCGATCCCTTGCTGATTCTTCTTGATGGTGATCATAAATTGATACATCCATCCTTGAAATACATTCGATTCGGGCAAACCAAAAACCCGACTCAGCAGGGTGATGATGTCATTGATTTCTTGGATGAAATCACTCCTGGGGATAATCCTTGGAAATCTAGAGACAGCTGGTTTGGGCTTGATCAGGAACTTCTTGTTCACATGTTTGATGCAGTCTTCCTGATCGTTGTCCCAGGATTTCTGAGCTGACTTGATGTCCAACTCTCCATACTCGTCAAAATTGGGCAGTTTTAGGAGATCATCAAAGTAACCTCCATCCAATTTGATCACTACTTCACCTGATTGACTTCTCACAGAACGAGACGCTGAGTCATAATTGGATACACAAGCCAAGATGAATTCTGGACACTGAGCAGACATGGGAAGACCCGCTACGAGAGGCAAGCCACTATCGGCTATAGTTTTCATCCATGGAGTTTGGGAGGAACTCCTCACCCTACTCCAGAAATCTTCAATGTCTATATTTCCGAGTTCGGTGTCTCGGATGTCGTAGTTGCAATCAATATACGATGGAGATTCCAGCTTTTTAAACTTGTATTTCATTCTGCCTGACTTCTCGGTCTTTTCCTGAGATGGACCAGGGTCCGACATGAAGGACGTCGAAGGAAGAAAGTTTCGAAGCTCAGAAGATGCTGCTCACTGTGAGAATTCTGACCTGCTGGATATGCTAGAAGAACGGAAGAGTCTGACACTGGCGAAGATGATGTAGGAAAATCCTAAAAACCCGATGGGTTGAAACTCTCGAACTTCTAAAAAACCCGATACGTTTGATAATGTCGGAACTTTGGGAAAGCCCGACACTGCCGATGATGTCGGAAACGGAAGAAAGCCCGACACTTGTGTTGATGCCGGGAACTCTGGAAAGTCCGACACGCCAAGCCTTCAATATACTTCGGGTCTTCGACACTGCATAACAGCCTTCAAAACCCGAGAAGAGAAAAACAGGGTTTTTCGTTGAATTTCAAACATGCAATCTCCTTTTAACCATTCATGTACCAGGCACATAATAAAATTTTGAGGAAATAGCACCAAATGGTAATTTAGAAGAGATAAACCCTAAAACCTAAACCCCTTTTTTCAAAAGAACTCCAAAAAGAAGAAGAATAAAAATCTTTCAAAACCTCTGTCAACAAAATGGGAAGAATTCACGCGCAATCAATCCATAAAAACTAGGAACAAAGAGTGGAGAGAGAAATACCTTCAACCAGAGAAAGGGAAGATCGAAAAATGGCGATTCAAATGGGCACAGCTGAGCTTTCGGGTTTCGAGGTTGGAAGAGCATGTACGAAAAATCCACGAGTTAAAAATACGTCCGGTAAAAATGACGTGGAAATCCGTGTATTTATAAGAAAAATTGTAATTAATACACTTCAGCTCGGCACGTGCCAACTCACCGACAACTCGGCATGAATGCCATGTCAGCATGTTAGAGAGGTCCGAAAACCCGACACAAGGGGGCTTAGTGCAATTCGGGCTTCGGGTTTCGGGAAACACGAGACATAAAGCATGAGATGTTTAGATGCTTCACAGCTCCGAAAACCCGATACAAAGGACTAAATCAGACTTCGGGTATCAGGAAACAAGTGACACAAAACATGTTTTGAATAGGTCATGTTCCGATGCGCCGGAGGTCCGAAAACCCGATTTACTCAATATGAAGCGGGTTTCGGGTTTCGGAAAACAGGCGACACAAAGCATGTTAAAACTCATGTCGAACTGTCGGACAAACCCGAAAACCTGAATTTCTCAAAAAGAGGCCATTAGGCAAAATCAACTCCAAAAATTTCGTAGGGGTTATCTAATCATTTTGTCGTGAACTCAAAACGGAGATAACAGGGCGTCAAATCAAAAGAGAAGTGGGAAAAGGTATACAATCGTGAACGGTGATCCAGCCTTTCCCTCAGGAATAGTGCAGTCAAAGTTAAGCTCACGAATGATCACCACGTTAGGACCAAATTCCAGTTGCATTCCTTCACCAAGGTGGGTGATTTGGTAAACTGATAGGAGATTGGTAGAGAGATTGGGAACACTCAACACTTGGTTAAATGTTCCACCTTCTATCTCTACCAATCCACTACCAGAAATTGACACATGAGTATCATCACCCAATGTGATTTGGGACATGCCACATGGTTTAATGCTAGAGAATTCAACCTATGAAGAATCCATGTGGTGCAAGGCACCATAATCAGTAATCTAAGTTGATGATGGAGATGATCTAGCTATGAGGGCCATACCTTTATTCCTTTAATTTTTAGACTCCTTTGCTTTAGAAGAATCGCACTTCTGAGCATTTTGTTTAATGGATTTAGGAACACTTATTTTATTTTTCTCAAGAAAATGAGTTAAGTGATCAATTTGTTTTCTCAAAATAATGATGCTCATCGTGGCTAGAATTCTTACAATAGAACACATTTAACTTTTCCTTCTTTGCTTTAGGCTCATAAGTCGAAGTGTTACTGTTGGGATTAGCTGGGGGTTGGTTGGTCTTGGTTTCTTTCTTAGGTTGGTCCTTTTTTCTTTCTTATTTTCATTTTTCTTACCCAGTATTTGCCACAAGGGCATGTGACTTGGATTTTAGAGTCCCCATTTGAATGAGTTTGTCCTATTCTTGAATGAGTTGGGACGAAAAACTGTCAAATGAGGGCATTTTCCAGGTACTACCCAAGGTGTATTTCGTGGCGTGGAAAGTTGAAACGAAGACAGAGTATTCAGGACCTAACTTAGAAAGAATCAACAAGATCAATTGAGAGTCTTTCTTTTCCACTTTGACATTCCTTTAGAAGCAGTCTAGTGTGGAAAAACTTTAGAGAAGAAGGCCTGCAGGTTTTCAAAGTCACTAGGATTTAACCCTAGTAGTTCGTTCTCCAACTCATGTCACTCTCATGTCATCTTGTCTTCCCAAACATCTTCATCGAGCTTTTTCCACGCTGCATTAGGTGTTCAGAGGAAGTCTCAGATGTGGAAGAGCAAGTCAGAAGAGATGGACATACAGAGAAGACCTAAGGCTTCATCACAATGGTTGAACCACTTATATTTTTTAGGTTCATCATTAGGTTTGGTCTCTAACCCCATGGTGACACGATATAACCCTTTACTTCGTAAAACCAATATAATTTTATATTTACATTCAAAGAAAGTTAAAAGGTGTGAGCATTGGTACTTTAGAGATATCCATAATGAAGAGATAGAACCAACGAAGGAAGAAGGAAGGAGAGAGAAAGGAAACAACCACCCAGAACAATATCACACCCCCTGAGTTTTGGCACTTTATATTTTAGTGCAATGATTACAATCAAATATCGACTGTGTGCCGAGAACCAGTCTGGTCACTCACCTTGCAATCAACGTAATAACGCGCTAAGAGTGGAGACAACAATCAAGGTTTGTTGAGTGCAACAATTCGACACCATAAGCAAGCACAAGAACGAGTGAAAAAAACAAGAAGGGGAAGAGAAAGCTTTGTGAGAAACAATGTCTCATGTCACATGAAAGAATCCCCTTTGCTGTAAGACTGTGGCGGATGCACTCACAAGTCCACAAGCAATAAAAGGGATAAAAAAAAGCTCAAGATGATTTGAAATGAGCTGACACAAGCAATACAAATGACACCCTCTAGAATGAGACACTTTATTAAAATAGTGTGATTTAAAAAACTGATAATCCCATCATCTAGTGTGCGAATGTACATGCAACCTAGACAAAAAAAGTCGAGTAATAACGCTTAAAATTTACTAGTCAAAAGTTATAGCAAAAAACATGATTCCCGAGCAACTGATGGGAAAATGCTAATAAACGTGATTGCAAACGGATTGAAAATGTTTCCTAAATCACATGCAAAGGGTGTTGATATGTATGCTCGTTGGAAATGGCATTCAATTTTAGATAGGGGTTATTTTAATTGCAAGAGGGGGATTATCCTCTTGCCAACCCCGACCTCATCCTCCGTCTTAAATCACTCGAAGGAAGGAAAATAAAACAAGAAAAATACCCCAAATTTGAAAAGTTTACAATGCCAATTAAAAAAGATTTACACCTTAAAATTTAAAATCAAGGTGACTTGGATTTACCAATAATCAATACCTTAAAAAAGGAATGATAGAGTTTCCAACTGAGTTACACGGTGACCACTAGCTCAGTGGAGAGCCAAAGCACTGAGCTAGAACACCGAAGAAGCCACTTAGTAGGAGTTAGGTGAAAGGCTCGGTTGGGATTTAGCTGAGCAGTGTTGGCTAAGTGAGAAGTGAAATGCCATGTGCCAAGCAGGTAGAGCGGGAACGAAGGGTGCAACCGAGTGACTGTAGGTCAAATCGCATGTGTAGCTAAACGCAGTCCAAGTTGGGAACGTGTCAGCCTGAGACAGGCTCAGATACATGGGAGCTAAGGGCGTGCCAATAGGAAACATTGTGTGTAGAGTCGTTGGAGAGTGTAGTTCTGAAACAAGACTGGGCTTAGCAGATACAATCTAGGAGATTCCACAACTCAACATTTGTAGCCGTGGTTCTAGGATTGCACTCTATAAGGAAACACAACACAAGGAGCTCTGAGGAGGCAAAATGAAAGCTTCACGGAGAGCTTCATGCATGACCGTAGGCACAATGCAAAAATAGATGGAGTTGCCAATGTACGGGAAGATGGAATCGAGAAAACAGGTGTAAGGTAAAACACGAGCTCCAACAACAAATAATGAATGGTCAAGAAGATCATGAGATTTCAAACTGGAAGGTACTCGTAGGAATATGTCCACTGCACCTAAAAATCAAATGCAATGAGAATAAGCAGAGTCAATGATCCAAGAACAACACGAACTCACTGAGGGTTTGAAGGAGACTCGACCATGCAGGTTTTAGTACATGAGACAAGCATTGAGAGGTGTTGAGGATCTAATGTGAGAAGATGAATCACAAACACCATGCAGCAAAACCAGGTAAGGAGAGATGCTCAAGAACTAAGTTTGAAGAGGTGTCAGGAGCAAATAGCGAATCGCTAGAGGAGCAGGTGCAGTTGAAGCAGGAGATCGGTAACATGGTCGAGCTAGATGGTGACTAAGCTTGCCGAGCTTAAGTAAAACTCTTGAGCTCTCCAAAAAAACACTTTAATAACCTGTAGGTTGCAAAAAGGCACAGTAAAAACGAGCAACAGAAGATCAAACTCTGAACCTGTAATCAATCAAAAACATCTATGTTTAACCCTAGAGAAATTGGTAAAAGACACTAGCCAAAATAAAACCTCAGAACTTACAACTGTTGAAACCTCAACATGAGGTGAGCAACTAGCTAATTATTCCAAAGTAATAACCCTTGAAAAAACTTGCACGAGGAAATAAGAAGAAACCACAAGAAATAATGCAAACTTTGTGTGGGACAAGTAAACCTTGTTAGAGTGGACGTTTTACCAAAAACTCCCCATACCATCTAAGAGGGATTCACAAGATTACCGATGAGTAAAACAATGCAACACAATGAAGTTACACTCCACTGGTAAAGTCAAGATCCAATGCATCATTTAATTTCTTTGATCTCAACTTTTCAAAATGAAAGAATATGCGAGAATCTTACTTTTTGAAAACTAGGTCACTCATCCTCATTTGAGTTAAACTTATGATGGTGTGATACGAAATAGGGGTTTTGGTGTAACCCCCATGCCTAAACAAGGAAAGAATATAAATGACGCCGCTGACAGATACTGATGCACCAGAAGGAGGAGTTATAATTTCTCATGAAGAGGAATGATAACTGCGTTGAGTGTCTTGACACAGCTCATGGTAAATGAAAAGGATAGATTAGGGTGATAAGTCAGACACTATGTGCATGACTTCACTAAGACCTAACCCTAACTCATCGTACCCATGTGAGATGACCCTCACCATATGTGATGTGGAGGATACACTGGATGTTACTGCACACCAATAGTGCACTTCACTTATGCCCCTCACCTTGATTTTACTCGCGTTTCTTATAATCATTGGATTCTTTTCCCATCTCATGGGGGAGTTCTACCTATGGTTTTATTAGCATCCTACTTGTCGCAACAACACTTCAGTTTGGAAGCATTATTAGGAGTACTTGTCTAATGGCAGGTTTCAACATCATTCTTCTCGACATAGTAATTATACAGGCTGTGTTGAATTGCCTAATGGTGGCATTATGACATATCCTATCTGAATGTTATCCACTAGTACACTTTGAGAGCTCATTTCTTGATAATCGTAATATTTATTACCCACTTGGTAGGTGCTAATTTACTGGTGAATAAGTGTTGTACATAGAAGTTTGCATGATTCTTATTGTGGGTCAGCATGAAAGTTGTACCATGTGTAACCTAGGGATCACCATGTGGGTTTGGTTACCTCTCTAGAAGGATATGACTTCGTTATCTCATTGCTATAAGATAATCCTTTCCGTCTTTAATGTTCTTATTCATGGACTTCCAAGGCAAGGGAAGATTGCATGATGCCCTTAGAATTAAACTATGTCAATTGTGCCACTTCTATTTTCTAATCATCGTTTTGCAAAGAATGGATCAATTACATGGGGTTCTAATTAATACTCATACCTAGATATGTTCACAGCTCGTAAATATTCAGGTGGTTCACCAATATTTCCTGATTTTCATGCTAGTGGTTTACTTGAGGTCTATATGGGCATTGGAGTAGGAGTCCTTTCTCAAGATATTAACAATGAATTTCCTTGGGCAACTCCTATCTTAATCCATCATTCACGATACTCAATTAGCCCTCTTCTTGTGCTCAGGAATCCTATGTTGTTCACAGTTGCAGGACTTATTCATTTAGATGTTGTACTCACTCATGCACTTGGTGCAATGACATCGCTAAGAGTTTTTATGTATCCTTTCACTCGCAGCAAAATGTAGGGTACATGCTTGGAGTAAGGACCTCATGCAAAAGAGGTTCATATGACTCCGATGGCAAAAGAGTTTTACATATGGTACACTTGTCGACATGGGTGGAATGAAGTTCTATTGAGAATATGGCCTACCAGATGCATATTTCAACAAGTTTCTGTATAATGTGGACCATGCAACTTTCTTAATACTAGTTTATTTGGTTTAATATGTGTGAGCCCTGACCCTTTGACAGATCTTATAGTACTTCGTAGGATTTATAATCATAATAGATTATTAGGGATAATAACAACATGTACATTAACATATTTGATCCTCTTCTGAATTCGTTGATTGACTACCATCAATTTAGACTTGATTAGAGATCTCACAGGTGGCATTTAAAATGATGCGATTAGGAAGGTCATGAGTTAACTCTCTTACTTTAATTTTTTAAAGGTCATATTATGTCCTCCTCGAAGTGGATTCAAACTATCTTGCTGAAAAAATTGAGTTACATCGGTCCTTAAGGAGTCCCAAAAGACATTGTAAACATTGTCTTAGGCACTTAACAATCAATTATTCATAGAATCGTATTAACATCTTTTGTGCATCTTGGCCCACCCATGATATAAGTCCATGGATTTGGGATATCTAGTCTGACAATAGTATTGATTTATCATATGCAAATTCTTCTCAACTTGCTGATCCATACTTCACATTTGGGGTAAAAACATTTTTCAATCCAATTCAATTTCAATTTTAGATCTTCAACAACAATATCCTTGATTTAGAGGAGTCAGGCAGAATTTTTTCTCATTTAAAGTTGTGTGTGAGGTTAGTCTATCTGTATGGGTTTCATGTACCTTCTATCGAGGTACACCAAATCTCATAAATCATTTCTAGGAGTGTAATTTGTAATATGTATTGTCATTTTTATGCTACCTTGAGGGGATGTCCCCTAATTTGCTTTCTCAAGCCTTGGCGAGTTTATTAGAGATTCCATGGAATCTAAGATTTTTACCAAAGTCTTGAAACTTCCATTGTAGAAAGCTGATGCCACTAACCTTTTCAGAATTGAGGCTTCTAGGGGAGGTTAATGTTAGCACCTGTTGGTCCGAAAATCTGTCCCATGGACAGATCTATGGATAGACGAGCCAACAGTGTGCAGGGCATAGCCCCTCTTTGAGTCAGCAAAGTGAAACTGGTTTATTGCTATTCTACCAGCAGGAATCTATGCAAGTCTCACAGATTCTGCCTTCGGGGGTTTGGGATCTCATCCCAGTAGGGGTGTTTCCGACTGCGAAAAGAAAGGAAAGGAAGAGGGGATGAAGAAAGAGCAGGTCCGAAGGAAGAAAAGAAATGAATTCCAAAGCAGAAAGGTCAGAAGATTTATGTTTTGTTGTTGGTAGTAAACAGAGCCAAACCTACTTGCATAAACAAACAAAGCAATACTGATGATGAATAAATGACAAAAAAGGTAGATATGAATCTAACAGAATAAACACATACAGATCTAACATAAGAAAGGTCTGATGCATAACACAGCTATTCAGCACAAAGTCTCAATATTTGTATTACTGTTTTCTTCTGTTACAAGAAAGCTCAAAGTCTTTTTTCTTCACTTCTATTTTTCATCTGAAAGATATTCATCCATGCCTCCAATACTACAAGTATTGGAGTACTTATAGAAGAGGAAGAGAAAAGAAGGCAAAAAGGAGCCAACAACTATTTACAAAGATATTTACAAAATATCTAAAAGTCATGTTGACTTTTTACAACTTAATGGATGACATCATCCATGATGCAACATGGATGACGTCATCATTTACATCAACATACTTTAGACATTTCCAACAAGAAAGACAGAGAAGATAGAGAAGAAGAAGAAGAAGAAGAAGAAGAAGAAGCAGCTACTATTCGTCATCGTCATCTGGTGGCCGAAAGGGGGTGGACTGCTTTTGTTGCTGCTCAGGTGACGAGATATGGAACTGAGAGCGGTATTCCATGAACTTGTTGATTATTGGCCCTAGTTGATCCTGGGAAGGATCCTTGTGCCTATCACTTATCGCCTCACAAGTCTCCCGCTCATCTATGAGCTTCTCTGGGAGTTTGGAATAGTCCTTTTCCGCCTCAATGAGGAACCCGATGAAGTCCCTACAGGCCAGCAGGTTGTTGATAGATTCTGTGTCAAATGTGACCTCTGGCCCCGTTCCTTGAGAAGCGATCTCCTTGAAGATCCAGGTGGTTTCATCAGCTTTCCTTAAAGTGAAGGAAGGAGTAAGTAACCCTGGCGACATATTAAGAACAATTCGTTCCATTTGGTGCATCGCATCCAGGGCTTCTTCCTTGACTTTGTCAATCTTTTCTAGAATAAATTCTAGCTGATCCACCCGGTAGTCCAGAGTGGACATGATTTTGTTGAGGGCCCTTGGATGGCCGAAGACGCCGAACTTGACCAGATCTTCGACTGAATAGTCGAACATTTGTTGGAAGGTCTCGTGTTGCAGTCTGGCATGTTCCAACTCTTCTGATATGGGCCCTGCTAACGCTTGGAGCTCTTTATTCGCCTTACTGATGTTCAGGTACAAGTCAGAGAACTCGGCGATCACTTTTTCACTGTCTTTGAGGATTTGGCTCCTCCAAGCGGAAACGGCCATACCCTGCTCACCGATTTTGGCATACTCATTAATTTTCTCCTGGCTGAGAAGCTCAGAAGTCTCGGCGGCAGTTGTAGGAGGCGCATTACCCATCTTCTGTAAGGCTTGGAGCAGATATTTGTTTTGCTCCTTCAGTTGCCTTTTCTCTTCCTTGATTTCCTGAAGCTTTTTGCAGAGGGCGTCAACTGCAGAAAGAGCCTCCCCCTGAAGACTTTCGGAAGATGTCCCCATTGTGACTTGGGTCACAGTAAAATCTGTCGGAGACAGATCCTTTTTCTCTTTGAGGGGATTGGGGTATGCGATTTCCATAACTCTCTCTCCTGCAGCACTTTGAGAGAAGCGCGTGACAGGCTTCTGCTTCTTCGCCCCCTTAGATGGGATCACGGAAAAGTCCATCGGAGCGATGGGAACTTTCCTCTTTTGCTGACTTAGCTGCTGAGAGATCCAAGCTGGACCTATGGTAGAAGGACCGGAAACAGAGGAGGGGACAGCTGCAGTAGAAGAGGGGAAAAACGTGGAGACACGTGGCGGCGGCATTGAGAGAATAGCCGAAGAAGTGCCCACGGAAGGAAGGGAAACTGCAGCTGCGGAAGACATAGGAAGGGAAGGGAGCTCGGAGATGAGGGAAGAAATGGAGGAGGACAGATCAGTGAGGGAAGAAAAGATAGATGAAGAGGCGGGGGAAACAGTAGAAGAAGGGGAAGAGGACATGACCAAAGGGATGGTCGCTTGAGTCGCTCGAGGAGGGGAAGGAAGAGAAGAAGAAGGGACGGAAGGGACCTCAGTTGTTGTGGCAATGCCGACATCCTGAGTGGATGGGCCTATTGGAACTATCCTCTTCTGCTTCTTTCTCTGGCGAATCCAGAGTTATTACCTGCTCGGGTGCCGCGGAAGGAGGACTCTCAGGGGCTTCTTCCTGAATGGTGCTGGATTCACCTTCTATGCCTTTGCCCTTGCCTTTAGGCTGCTTTTTGGATCGTGGAGGTGCGTTGCCCAATGGGGATGTTGTGAAATCAACCCCGAGGTAGATTAGGCCATTCATCCGGCACCAATGTTCTGTCCTACGCAAAGTCTCCTTGACCCTCTCCTCAATTGTCTAAGGAGCCTTAGTTCTATCAATGGCCGGAAAGGGCCAATCGTCCCCATCTGTGTCAGTATATACCTTGTCTACTTCATCTTCCATAGTTTGGAAGCCTTTGGGGACAATGGCTACCCCATATTGGATGATTTCTGCCAATGCTAGGTGAGAATGATCCTTCCTTCTGAGCTCCACCTCATGGAGGACGTCAATATAAATATCCTCGATCTGAGGAACATGGATTGGATCAAGTTTCACCCTTGGTAGACAGCTCCTTGGGTCGAAGGTAGGCCTGGCTGGGAAGTCATGTTTCAAATTGAGTAACTCCAGCTCTGCGAACATTTCCTTCACCTTGTGGTGGGTAGAGCATGTGTATCGGCCTACTGTGAGGGGGAAAGGAGTTCCACCCTTCTTTCTTTTAAGGCATTTCTCATGGTATGTGATTAGCTACCTTGACAGTTCCAGCAGAATCAGCTTAGGTCCAGCATACCTCGGTAGCCTGGTTGGCTCTCCCAAAAAGTTGGCAGCCCTTAGATAGGTGAATGTAGGAAACTGGGTGAACAAGGCTCCCCATTTCTCCGTGGCTGCCACTATGCTTTTGGTCGTGCGACCATAAGTCATATTCGGCCTCAACAGGCAGATGATGTGGTAGAAGAATGCATCGTTGATTTTGGTGAATTGGGAGATGCTATTCTCCAGCCTCAATTCTGGATAATACTCGTATATTTTGACCTGAGGCCAAACTCCACTCCGCATCAGGCCTGGATAGTCCCTCTCTGATGCTGCAGCGTAGACCACGTAGGAGTTCATATGAAATGTCCCCGTTGTGCTGAATTGTTGTAGCTGCTCAGAGATTGTGCTGCTTATAATTTCTCCCCAGCAAAAGCGCTGATCAGGCATATTCTTGTTCATGGTCTCTAAGTACCGCAGCATCCATTTATGGAAATAATGGGCATCAGAAAGCCCGAAGACCCTGCTCAGGAATGTAATGGTGTCACTGAGCTCTTCTGAGAAGTCACTGCGGTGGATGATTTGGGGCCACCGGGTTATTACCTTCTTGTTCTTCAGATAGACTTCGTTCATTAGTTGCATACATTGATCCTCATTGTCATCCCAGGCCTTAATGCACTCCGCTTGGCTGACGGCCACAAAGTGCCGGTGGTGAGGGATGCCGAGTATTATCTCAAAATGACGGGCAGTGAGGTTAATGACTACCTCGCCCTTGCTGTTTTTGACACACCTTGTGTCTTTGTTGTAACTCTGGGCAATCACCATCATAAATTCATTGTTGACGGCACTGACGGGGATTCCTCTGGCGAAGTGCAGGGCACTACCGATCAATTTGTCCATCCATGGACTCCTTGTGACTTTCTGAGTCCTGGCCCAGAATTCCTCCATATCAATATGTCCCAATTCTGAATCTCTGACGTCCATGCTGCACTCGGCCTGGGACTCAGGCATTCTGACCCTCTGATATTTATATTTCATTTCTTCCTCTGTAAGCTTAGCCTTTCCTTTGGATTTGATGGGTCTCTTGCTGGATGTAGACATATGTTCTTTCGAACTCAGTTGCTGATCTGCATGAAGAAGAAGTGAAACCCAACGTAGAAAGGTTGTATCAGTCATTTGATTTCCCATTGAAGTGCCAACAGAAGGAGGAGTTAGTTATTATTAGGCTCAGGGCGCAGGGCGCATGAAAATTGCAGCTTACAGGGCTAAATAGGTAAGGCGCACAGGAAAGGCGTGTTGCAAAGGTTAAACTGGCGCCAAAGGCGCATGGCGCATAGATACTGCAGAGTGCATTTTATAAAAGGCGCATGAAAACATTGTGTTACATAGAGACAGGATGCGCCCTTTGGCGCATAGACTTTTCATGTTGCATTGGGATTTGGTGCGCCCTTTGGCGCATGTAAGGTTTGTGTAACAGGAACTTTTTGTGTGCCATGGCGCAGCGCACGAAGGGTTAACACAACATGATGTTGCTATAAGGAGGGATGTGCCTGCGCCTTCAAAGCCTTGTACTTAGCGCGGATAAAGCCTGTGTTGTACTGATGCTGGGTGCGCCATTGGCGCATGAAAACATGTTGTAGCAAGGAAGGTTGATGCGCCAAAGAGGGCGCAAGGTTAGCGCTTGTAGCATATGAAAGAGGCGCGCCTTGGGGGCGCAGAAGTTTACGATGCAGCAGGCAAGATGGGTGCGCCATTGGCGCGGGTTTTTATCATGTTACAGGGGTGACATATGCACCTAAGGGGCGCAACTGAGTCTGATGTTGCAAGACATGGCTATAGGAAAAAACAATTTCTTTTTCTCCATCTCTCTTCTGTAAGTTTAGCAAGGTTGCTTTGGGCAGATGAAATGGTTCAAAGATGAGGGTTTTCAAACCATGCTTTTCAGACAACATCCCCTACCAGCAGATCTGGAAAGAGGGGGAGGGAAAGATAGCAAAAAAAGGAGGAGGGCTTAGCTCAACATTAGATATTTCAATAGTACAAACGCAAACTAAAACCAGACCACAAACGCACCACGAACCAAAAACGCAAAATGCACGAGAGGGAGAAGAACCTCTTACCTGGATAAATAGTGAAAATCTTGAAAACGGGTCCACAATGCGTTGAAAACGACGAGGCAGAGGCTGACAGGCTCAGAGAATAAAAATCACGTGATATGCATCTGATGATAATGACATTTTGGGCGCGCAAATTATCGTATATATATAGGTGAGCTAGTCATAAATGCGCCACCCACTTTGTAAAGGGCGCATGAAAGTTGCTATCGACATGGAAAAGCATGCGCCCTTTGGCGCACGAAAGCATTTGCCAGCATGAAATTAAGCGCGCCTTTGGTGCACCAAAAGGGATGTCGACATGAGATTATGTGCGCCCTTTGGCGCACCAAAACATGGCGCAACAAAAGTTGTGTTAATACGAAGGCGCATGCGCCTTGGCGCACGCAGGGAAGACTCAACATACAAGGCGCACCAAAAGGTGTGTTGACACTGAAAAATATGCGCCAAAGGCTTTAAAGGGGGCGCACCAAAAGTTGGTGTTACATAGTAATTCCATGCGCCCAGCCAAAAAAGACTCAAAAGACTAAGTTCGGAAAACCAGATTTCCCGGGAAGGGATTTTGCAACGTTTCGAACGCAAGGGATCCCTAGCGAGGGATCAAAACAAAATTTTCGGTATGGTTATCGGTAAAATTTCCCTTGTCAATTTTACGGGATAACAGCTGGCTCTTTCTGGGGACTATCCCTGAGAAAACTCAGGGGTAGAGAATCCCAGATCTCATGTGCCTATCCATTGGGTAACAGAGTCAAAAACAAGGGTGACTGGAGGGAGAGCAAAAGAAACACACAACAAACCGAAAGCAAACACACGACGAAAGCAAACACACAACTAAAGCAAACTGTACAAAGAAGAGAGCAAGCTCTACTTCCTAAAGATCTTCAGATGTTGCCCGCTATAAGGAAGCGGGAGCTCGGTTCCATCCAGATATGAGAGATAGAAGCTATTCTCTCCATTGAGCTACTTGATCTTGAAGGGCCCTCTCCACAGGGAATCAAACTTTCCGTGCATGCCCTTTGGCTCTCTCCGCTTGTCCCACAAAAGGACGAGATCTCCCACTTGAAAATCCCTCTGCTTGGCCTTCTTATCAAACAGCCTCTTAACTTGATTCTGATGTTCAGTGATCCTATCGACCACCCTTACTCTCTTTTCTTCAAGTTCTGCCAGATACATGATTCTCTTTTCAAGAGAATTTTGGAAAGTTTCATCTTCGATAGCTCGTGCCAAGCGCAGAGCAGGAAGTTCCGTAGAAATGGGGAGTTCGGCATCAGTGCCATATAACACTTGAAAAGGTGACATGCCGAGAGATCTCTTGGGAGTAATACGATCGGCCCACAAAGCGTCGTACAAAGACTTGTGCCACATTCGTTGATTCTCATCTACTAACTTCCGTATGATGGTCACCAAGTTCTTGTTACTGGATTCTGCCTGACCATTTCCCTGAGGGTAATAGTCTGAGGCGTGAGCCAAAGTTATCCCATATTCATAGCAAAAACTAATAACTTCCCGTGAGGAGAAGTTAGAAGCATTATCAGCAACGATTTTGTTTGGAACGCCAAACCTGACAATGATATTTTCTTTAATGAAATTACAAACCACCTCAGAAGTGGCATGCTTGACAGGTATGGCTTCCACCCACTTGGTGAAGTAATCCATTGCTGTAAGGACATAGCTATGTCCGGCACTCGATTGAGGATTGAGTGCACCAATAAAATCAATTCCCCATTTCCTGAATGGTTCATTGATAATGACCGGCCTTAGGGGAAAGGCAGCCAACTTGGGCTTGCCGACGAATTGCTGGCAGGGTTCACACTTTGCCACCCAGGTGGCTGTATCTTGGAAGAGCGTCGGCCAATAGTACCTGGCTCGAATGATCTTGTGTGTTGTCACGGAGGAAGAGAAATGCCCCCCACAGGCTGAATTGTGAAAACTTTCCAGTATTTTTACCTGCTGAGGTTTGTCAACACATCGCAAAAAGATGCCATCTATCCCACGTTTATATAAACCGTCATCCCAGATGACATATTTAGCTACTCTAAGCTTTATAGTGCGCTTCTCCTTTGCAGTTAGGTGCATTGGGCATTCGCCGTAGGTGAGGAAGAAAGCGATGTCAGAGTACCATTCATCACTAGTTGCAACAAATAGTACCAGAGGCAGAGAATCAGGCTCTTCTTACTGGTCCTGTGCTTTCGTCGGTGTAGTCACCCCTTTCATCAGGGTTTTCTGAATCTTTGTTTTCAGCCATTAGCTAACACAGGCCCTTGCCCCTTACCAGCTTGGTTGGTTTAATATCCAGGTCATACTCCTGGACCTTTGCGATCCAATTTCCTCGCAAACTTCCTAACTCCTACTGAGTTAGAATTGATTTCACCGCCGTGTCAGGGACCAACACCACCGTATGTGAGTTTAGAATGTAATACCTGAAATTCTTCACTGCTTTGACAATGGCAAAGGCATGCTTTTCCAGTTGAGTCATTTTTAGTTCGTGAGGCTTGAGGGGAGAACTCATGAACGCGATCGGAGATTCAACATCCTCCGAGTTCTTTTGCATCAAGATTGCGGACACAGTATGCTCAGATGCGTAACTGTACATGATGAAGTCCTTGGAGAAATCGGGACATACCAAGACTGGTGCATGAGCAACGGAAGCTTTTATTTCTTCAAATGACCTTTTCCCCTCTTCGCTCCATCTGAAAGTTGGTGACCCCTTCATCATGTTCAATATGTGACGGGTCTTCTCAGCAAAGTCAGGAACAAAATGCCTGAGAAAGTTCACCTTTCCAAAGAAAGAATGAACACCAGTCTTGCTTGTAGGCAGAGTAAGGCTTTGAATAGCCTTAACTCTTTTGGTATCTATCTTTGTTCCTTCTTTGCTAACCACATGCCCTAGCAACTTCCCTTCCGTGACTCCAAAAACAGACTTTTTTGGGTTTAGGGAAATCCCATGTTCTCGGCACCTGGCCAACACTTGCTCCAAATGATCACAATGATCATTTCCTTGTTTAGAGAACACAGTTAAGTCATCTAGATAAACCACAATGACTTTCCCCATCATACCTTTGAATGCAAAGTCCATGGCCCGCTGAAAAGTGGCGCCAGCATTAGTTAGGCCAAAAGGCATCCTGCTGTAGGCAAATGTACCCCAGGGAGTAGTGAATGCTGTTTTAAACTGATCTTCAGCTGAAACTTCAATCTGATTATAGCCTGAAAAACCATCAAGCATGGACAGCATCTCTGATCTAGTTACTGCTTGCAGAACTTGATCCATTATCGGAAGAGGGTAGTTGTCTTTCAAGGAAGCCTGATTCAAATTGCGAAAGTCTACGCATATGCGTATCTCACCATTTTTCTTGCGCACTGGCACAATATTTGCTACCCAAGTACTGTGATGGATAGGAAAGATGATTCTCACATCCAACATCTTCTGAATTTCAGCCTGGATAGTCCCTGAAATCTTAGGATTATAGTGCCTCTGCTTCTGGCGAAAGGCTTTGACATCTTCTTTCAACGGAATGTCATGTTGAACGTCCTTTGGCTTGAAAGATTTTAGATCGGCATAGGACCATGCCAACACGTCCATATATTTTTTTAGCAACTTGACAAATTTTTCGTTTCTCCTCAGGTGTGCAACATTTTCCAATGTTCACAAATTGCGGGTGCTCCATCGAACCTATATTGACCGGTTCGGTTTCTGGGGATGAGTCAGGGTCATCTCGCCTCTTCTTTTTCACAAAACGGTCATGCCTGTCGAACAACCGCTCCAGAGAAACCAGGCCCTTTGGGATTTTATTCCCTTTGAGCTGACATATGCCGTCATTCCCTTCGGATTCATCGCCTTGATTGGTGACTGATTCACGGCAAGTGGAAGTAGATCCTTCAAAGTGCAATTCTTTAAAATTTTCCACCTTCTCTAGAAAGGCAATGAGTTGATTATCGTCATTGAACACCTGCCAATGCTGAGAATTGTCTGGCACGCTCGGGTGGAAAACCACCTCAATGGTGTATTTGTTTGTTTTCAAACCTGGGTGAGGGAGCATGAGAGATGCTGAAACAACCAATGAATCAGCCATGTCATTTTGAGCTCTTGGAATGGATTCAATTGAAAAAGCATCGAATTCTTCGATGCTATCCCACACCACATTACGGTAATGCCCGAGCCTTTCATTCTTTACTTAGTAAATCTTTTTGACCTGATTTACAACTAATTCCGCATCACCTTGTACTTTTAGATTTTTAATTCCTCTTTCTTTTGCAGCTTGCATACCGAGTAACAGAGATTCATACTCAGCAGTATTGTTAGTGTTGAAAAACTACAATTTGAAAGAGAGAGGAATTACCTCCTCTTCGGAAGAAATCAGCACAACCCCAGTGCCACATCCACTAGTTGCATAGCTTCCATCAAACTGCAAGGTCCAGATCTCATTAAGATCCTTTTCCTGAATGAGAACACCCACTTTTCCCGGCTTGGTAGACAAGAAGTAGTTCCCCATCCTTGATGAGTCAAAAAGGATTTGAGCTTTGGGGTCCTCAGAACTAGTAACCAAGTACTTTTTTTGTGATTCCAGCTCCAAAGTTTGCATTACGCCTTTGACTGGAATTCTAGCTTTAGACCAGTCCATATGAATTTCTCCACCAACTTCACTGCAAAAACTTCTTCCTAGCAATATTCCATAGGCTGCCGGAATGTCAGCAACGAGGACTGTCATTTTTACTCTTTTATCTGGGAAAGCCGCAAACGCGAATTGCGCGTCTTTAATTTGGCCAACCAACGGAACCTGCTTGGTTTCCAAGGAAAAACATCTGCCAAAAGGGATGTCGACATGAGATTATGTGCGCCCTTTGGCGCACCAAAACATGGCGCAACAAAAGTTGTGTTAGTACGAAGGCGCATGCGCCTTGGCACACGCAGGGAAGACTCAACATACAAGGCGCACCAAAAGGTGTGTTGACACTGAAAAATATGCGCCATAGGCTTTAAAGGGGGCGCACCAAAAGTTGGTGTTACATAGTAATTCCATGTGCCCAGCCAAAAAAGACCAAAAAGACTAAGTTCGGAAACCAGATTTTCCTGGAAAGGGATTTTGCAACGTTCCAAACGCAAGGGATCCCTAGCGAGGGATCAAAACAAAATTTTCGGTATGGTTATCGGTAAAATTGCCCTTGTCAATTTTACGGGATAACAGTTTAAAGAAGATATTGAGAGTTTTATGGTTTTACATAAAATTAGCCTACAGGATGCAATTTTCCATATTTAGTTTAGTTTTTTACATATTCGGAAAGCTCTCACAATTTTAGTAGGGATTAATTCTTTTTAGTTTCAGATTGGAGGCAGAATTATAGATGAAATTATCAGGTCAAATATTGGTCAAAGGAGTAAGTTTGTGATACCCTAGTTTTTGTGCATCATGGATATACCAATTTTATATGGCAATGAGGAAATTGATGCAAAAAAATGGTGGTTACAATTTAAGAAAATGTATTTTGAAAAATCTTTAGTATGGGTTAGTATTTATCTTCATCTTGGTGGGAAAGTATGACATTGGTATTCTTATTTGGATATAGATATTTTGGATTGGGATTGGGAGGAAATGGAAGATATTTTCCTAGCTAGATGGGAAACAAAAAATAGACAAAATTATGTTAAAGAAGAAGAAGAAGAAGAAGCACAAGCAGAATAAGAAAAAGAAGAAAATATTGATGATGAAGCTGCTACACATGATAGTGCATCTCCAAGGAAGGAAGCTTCAATATTTCAGTTTGAAGGGTGCATTCAAATAAAAAAGGTAATTATTTCCATAAACCCTAGCAGCAAATATGTCTTCATCAATATGGATGTACCTCATAATCTACGTGTGCAAACAAAGCATACTAAGGAAGCTCAAGTGGATGGTAAGCATATTCAAGTTTTTAAAGATTTAAAGCTCTCTATTGATAAATATGTTTTACATTCAGATTTTTATGCTTTAGATATCGATGGAATGGATATTGTTCTTGGATATCCTTGGTTAGAGACATTGGGAACAATTAATCTTAATGTGCAAAAGAAATTCATGAAATTGTGGTATAAACGAAAGAAAATTACATTGCAAGATATCACACTTAGCAGGAAAAAAATTAATATAAATGAGGATCATGAAGAGGAATTTGAATATGATAAAAAAGGGAATAAGGATTATTCAAAAGGAGAGGCTGTAGAAAAAGATGAAAAAGAAAAAAATAATTCATCTACTCAAGAGAAAAACAAAATAACAAACAAGGTGGAAGAGAAAAATAAAGAAAAGGTTGATAAGGTTGAGGACACCAAGGTTGCACCATATAGACACCCACATCATCATGCAAGGGAAAAACCATGGAGTTATGTTAGGCCACATAAGGGCAATAATGCATATAAATATACAGGGAATTGGAGGAGCAATAATCAGGGCTATACAGAGAATCGATGGAGCAACAATTATATGACATGGAATCACAAGAATAATTATTATGGATATACATGGATACCGAGGAGGATCACATATGGAAAAGGATGGAATCAGATGAGTCCAATGGAACATGGAATTAGGTTTGGAGCAGCATCACCCACTAGGATCTCATATGGGTGGTTGGATGACCGATCATGGTGAAAAGTGTGCAATAATTTAAAGCAAACTCATTATATGGCTTCTTCTTATGTTTTGGGGACAAAACATGTCAAAGAGGGAGGCAATGCTATGTACCTTGAGATATGATATTATAATGTATATGGATTGATGGAGATGTTGATATGTGCCACTCATCCCCTTAGTCACATAGGAATTAGTTATAATGGGTAATGAGTCGGACTACATAGGGATTAGGTGTTACCCATCTATTAAGAGTAATGTATGTCTATATAAGGGAGGTGAGTATCATGTGATGAGGTATGAGTTGATTCTTCTACTTGGTAGAGGTATATTGGAGGTGTCCCCCTCGAAGTGGATTCCCATCTTAGGAGATAGTGGAGTTACTCCTTCCTTAAGGAGCATTGTATGGTCTTGCCCTACCTTAAGAGTATTATTCTGAATATATTGCATAGTTGGGCATCTTGGCCCACCCATATATCTTGTGTTGTGCTATCTTCTACAATTTATTGATTTATTATATGCAAAGTTCTTATCACATGATGTATTTTATCTAAGTGTGGCATGCACTAATCCTTCCACAATTGTAATTCCTCAAATAATTAGTTGTTATTGGTATCTTTTAGTTAAATAGTTGTAATTAAATGCAAATAATTAGTCCTCTTTTAAAGTAACTATTACTGCTCTGATATAAAAGAGCATCTGTAATAGGGAAAAGAGTTAGTTTGATTGATTATTGTAAAAGGAATTCTTTCATTCAATAAAGTGTTGATTTACGGGAAATTTCAACTCGTGTGATTTACAACTTCAAGATGGATTTGCGGGAAGGGGCAAGGGCCACTCCTTCCCAAATTGAAGGGATAATTTCTTGTCCATTTTATCTCTATTATTTTGCATTTATTCAATTTACCATAATTTCATTGTTTTAGAAGTTTCCATTCCGAGTTCAATAATTCTTTGTTGATCAATATTGTTTATTTCCTTATGGTAGATAGCATAGCATTTGGTTAAATATGTTAATAAACAATTATTGAGCATTGTTCCAACTATTTCCTTTGCTGCAAATAGCCATGGACACCACCCTGGACTGACAAACATAATATAACTAAAGCGTGAGTACCAATGGCACTCGTCAATGGTTAGCTAGTCCTAGTGGTGCTATAAGTGGTTGTGGGCATAGTAGGTATAAGTGTGGATCCATTTTATATTTTTATTCTTACAAGGGAACCAAGGCTAGCTACCATCTCCTAGTGGAATGATAAGTGGTATAGGGTGGTACTTCCTTCCCCATTTCAAGCCATAGTTGGTTTGATCATGTGTATTGATTTCTTTTTGTGGTTGACATACTTGTTTGTTTGTCTAATTTGTTTACTTGGTTGTTGTGAACTTAGTTTGCATAGTTGTGTGTGATCTGGGTGTTGGGTTTATTCTGAAACTCGTTTATTGGTTCTTGAGCCCTTTGTGAGTTAGAGAACTTGTGGGGCAATGAGGATGAGATCATTCCCCTATTACATGGTTGGGCGGTAAGCGTCGTTAGATTCCTCCTTTTATTTGACATGGGAATGTCGTGAAGAAGTGCTTTGAAGTTGAATGAAGTTATGGATAGAAGTTTGATATTGGGGTTCATGCAATTTATGCCCTTGAGCCATTTAAAAACCTTGTAAAGTGTTGTCCAAGTTTGTTATTATGAATACTTGTGAGCATTGTAAATCAAATGGGAAGTATGTTATTATAAATGGTTAAAAAATGAAAGGAAATTTCTTCTATCTTTACATATTCTCTCTTAAAAAGGACCACTTACACAAGTGTATAACATTGCACTGAAAGAAAATAAAAGTTTTATTGTTTGCATTTTGATGTTGAAATTTGAAATCAAAATTGGTTAAAGAAATGAAATGAAATTTTCCTTTTGATCCTTCACTCTCCTTCTAAATATTTACCTTGTGGGTGTGTCTACTGATTAAAAGAATGAATTTCATTATGTCGTTTAATGGAGTGTTTTTGGGAATTTTCTTATGTCTCTTTAAGTTTAAACAAAGTTGGTGGAAATGAGTAAGAAATGTAGTTTTTGAATGAATCCTATATTTGCTAAAACCCTCTTAGTGCAACTAAAATTGTTATGTAAATCTCATTTCTCTCAAATTGTTTTACAACTTGTATTTTAGAAAGGTGTTCAAAATAGTATATTTCCCTTTTAGCAAGTTTTTCACGAATATATTTGTGCACGTTTGATTGTGAGCTTGAAGTTATTAATAAATTGGAAATGGGATTTTCAAAATGGTGTACCCTTTTTACCTAGCTAAATTTTGGTTATCAAAGCTTGGAATAACTATTGGAAATGCTTACCTTCATACAAAACTTGTTAAGATAAAGGAGAGTGTGCTCTTAGTTGAATTGTCAATAAGGTTGGTTTCAACGATCTTATGCATCAAAGGTTTCTACATATATATATATATATATATATATATATATATATATATATATATATATATATATATATATATATGTATGTATGTATGTATATGAGTTTTAAAAATAAAAAATAAAAAATTAGCTTAATATATGTGTTTTATTTAAGAAAGAAAAAAAAACAGAATTAGATACAATAACTAAACCGTTCATAAATATTTTTATACCAATTTAAATCAAACAAAATTTAATGAGTTTTTATATAAATATCTCATCATCATACTTTCCAAATTTCAGGAAAACTCGGATCGTATTTTTGAAGATATCGTGATTGTAATATAGGGTGTTGAAAAAGAAATATACATATAGAGTGGGTTGTGGATATACATTGAGTATACATCTATTTTCTTTACCCTCCTCCGAGTTTTAAGCTCCTCCCTGCAAAATGGACAAAGAAAAATGGGAAAATGAAAAAAAAAGCAAAATTTATGTTTCCCTCCATGAAGAAAATTAGGGTATAAGATTACCTATCTAATCCTAGGGTAGAGATTAAAACAATCTAATGGCTCACATCTAACCATCTTTTCACATGTCATAGTCGACTAGTCTAAGTAATTTAATAAGTGAATGTTAATAATGTAATGAAGTCTAAGCTAGTTAATGTTTCATGGTAACGATATAAGGAGTTTAATATTACAATAGTGTTTTATTAAATTGAACTAGGAAATGTAAATAAAAGGGATAACAATTATAAGTCAAATTATTATAAATTTCCCCATTAAAATTTGTAATGGTTAAACCTTATAACGAATTACGAGCAACTTAAAAAGTAGTGAATTATCGATTATATTGAATAAAATAATGTAAAGTAGGTTTTATTATTGTACATATAACTAATGTTCTAATTTTGAAATATTCCCCACTTAAAAATTATAGTGTAATGTAACTAATTGTCGTAGACACAAAATCATGCACTTTGGGTAATTTTCTAGTCCTGATTACATACTATTATTCATTTGATTCATGAGTGAGAAAAGTACTAATTAACCCATGTCTTCGGCCCCCTTTCTTTGCTTTATATCATTTCTCTTGGTCGTACACCTTTACTTTCTCAGTCCTCCTTTTTATACCTCAAAATTTATCGTCCTAGACACCAACACCCAGCCAAGATGCTAACGCCAGGCGCTCTCGTCCCCTTTGGGCGCCCCTAACCACAATATACTTTGTTCACACTTTTTGGGTCCTTTCTAGCCATTTGAGCATCTTATCTTTTTGTTATTCATCCTTTTCGGGGTTAATTACAAAATTCAAGCAAAGGAATCATATAAATATAAAGTTATATGATCATAATAAAGGACCAAGCACTAAGCATTAACTATCGCCACCTAAGGTTGCATTCATCAAGCATATAAGAGCTCCATTGCATCCACCTAACACCATCCAAGGGACACAAGGGGTCGTTATTATAATCCACACTTTGTAGGAGGGAAGTTCATTCTATTCCATGCACACATCTATTACATATCTTTACACGTAGCTTACTTGCTCACTATCAAGTGCAACACGCATAAGAGCCACCTAGGGCATGATTCTACACACACACACAAAGAACTACATTGGGTTTGATATGTAGTGCAAAGCTCAATTGTAAGTTCATCATTGTGATAGTCAAGGACAGTCTGACCCCTCATTCTGTATCTTTCTTTTTTAGGATTCGATGTATATTTGAGAGTTTTACAGGTTAATATTTCCAATGACTTCGACGATCACTATGCGATGTCATAGTGACTAAAGGAAAATAACAGTGAATAATTAGTGACCACTCATAGGAGATTTTCTAAGCATTTACGTAGACCCGGGTGCCCAGAAATAGGCCTAGGGCACCCATAGGAACCCCTATCCCTCTCCATGCACCCCAGTCCAGCTTATTCTTCCAGATCTTCATTTTTCTAAACTTCGGTATGACGGCCAATGCTTCGTATTTCCTAGTTCTCTAGCACTACACACCTCCAAGATTTATGCAAATCAACTAAGGCTTCTTACCCTCTCTTTGCACTTAGGGTGTCATATATTTTGGCTTAGTTTGCTTGGGTTAATTTTTGTACATCATTGTTACATTTATTTACTGCTACAATAACAATTAGATTAGACATATATTCCACATTTTAGCTTAATCATTCTGGTGAACCATAACCCATGGATACTTTGTATCATTTACCACTACTTGAAGGTGATATTTGAATGTTAGATACAATCTCATCAACATCGTCGCCTCCTCCTGATACTACTACTGTTATGATTCTTTATCAAGGGCATGTCCCATCGTCGAACATCATTCCACCTATTGCACCTTCTCACACATCTTCTTCATTAGTACGACATCCATTTACATGCACACTTTTCATGAGTGATTATTATTGGGAACATATTCCATTTTATCCTACGTGTGATGATATTATATGCAAACATGATGGATTGGCTCAACTAGGCTTAACAGTTGACGATATTTTTCCTCCACCTCATGATCATCATCTTTGCCATGGGTTTGTCTACATCACCGTTGCTTATGGTCTTTGAGTATCTTATCTCACAGTTTACCTTTCACGTGCTCCTCACACTTATCCACTTACAATCGGAAATATTATTTGGTTACATTGGGGGCACCTTAGATTTTGATCATATTGACATTTCATTTCTTATGCCTTTCAGTCATGTTTTAATTTGCAATGATTCCTTTCTCGACTATTCCCAAAATCTTACAGGATGGTATGCACATGGTTTTCCATTACCTCCTTTTATTGATGAGGAATACACTATGGGCATGTATAATTTACGGCTCAATGACTCCTTTCTCGATTAACTCGACACTATCGCTTATCAAGTTTACTATGCTTCACCATTCGGTTTTGACCATGACAATGATGACCTCTTAGATGACATTACTTGATCAAACTCATCACCACATACTTGGGGGGCATCACACTTATCTCTTCACCCCTAACGTCAACACGCGTCTTATACTCTCATCACATCACACCTAGATATTTTCTCACAACACACACACTCGTATAATCATTTCCTGATGACACACTCTTGTGCTACAATTCACATTTGACTATTGAGTGCATACTATACACATGAACCTCACATGCTACACATCATACATTGGAAATTACACTTTACATACTTCACACTTCACGTACCATAGATTTTCTCTTGCGGCATCTTCTATACACTTTGTGTCTCCTTCACTATACACATTTGCACTACATCTCTCTTACATATACTCCTACATGTTACGCTCATTACCTTATGATGAACTCTAGTTTTGTTTTCCATACTCGACTGCTGAGGGTATACATCTCAAATGGACCCCATCACATTTGCACTTTCAATCATACACTCACTCACACACTCTATACACAGTGCTTTCACGATCACATCTTTCTATTACACATAATTCAAACCATTTCCCGATGACGCCCTCTCATTTGCGGTTTATTCTTGAATGCTAAGGGGGCATAAATAAATGAACCTCATTGCATACATACACATGCACTTAGGGGGCACGTGGCTCCTATCATTCACACTTCATTTCATTTAGCCTCATCCATAACATACTATATATCTTGGTTTCATTTACTCTTGCTTACTTTTGTTTACATGTTCACTTTATTACACATGCTAGATAAATATCTTATATGTCATTATCTTTTATCATTCACACATGTGTGTTCACTTTCCTTTCTAGTTATGATTGCAGATTCTACATATCCATTACACTCAGCAAGGATGCTTGGCACAGTACATATTACCAGTCCCACATCAGCTCCTGGGGGCATCCACTTTCGTACATTACAAGGTGTTATTGTTTCATTTTGTTTCATAACACATTAATTTATCAGATTATACACATTTTGACATACTTCTTATCTTTCTAACATGCTAACGGGTGCTTTATGTGCAACATTTATTTTGCATGACTACATGCTTCCATGATTGTTTATTACATTACTTTTCATTACTTACTCTTTGTATACCATTGTTTGCAGGCTTTGCCCTTTGTTTTGTGTGCACACTGTCTGCTTTAGGCCTCATCAAACTTGATTATCTTATGACATCGTGAGTGGTGTCTCATGTTTGTAACCCACTTTTCGTGTTCTATATTTTCTTCTTGCGTGTTTACATTATCTTCTTTTGTCTTAGCTTACATATTGTCTACTTAGCATAGACTTTGTCTTCTACATGTGTGTTTGTATTTGCATGTAACAACACTTGTTTCCTAGAAACTTTGTTTGTATGTGCCTTGGTTTCTACCAATAACATTCCCTTCCCCCTGCAAATCATAGTTTCAGCACAGTGGCCAGTCCTCTTTTGGGCCACATACTCCTTTAGCGACGTCACATGCACCCCAAACGAGGGGGGACATCATTTGGGTGAATCAATCACCCCATACAGCAGTCATACCATCATTACATAGCACAACACAATACTTGTACAACACTATTGTTAGTTTCAAATAAGGTTCGGAATCAGACTTGGGTGTTTAGCATAGTGATGACCTTCCTAGACACCTATAACTAGGGGCAATTACACAACGATTGATAGTTCAACACAGTCTACAGAACTCCACACACAATGTCTTTTACAAGGCACACAGTCTTTAGCACTTGCGTTTGTACACACCATCTACAGTGGCGTTCCACATTGTGGGAAGAAATTAAAGGTTGGAGGATAAGACTGAACTTTTCTCCCTACACTCTTCCATATCATTGGTGCGAGATCGGCCCAAAAACTCACGGCCGATGCAACTGGCATAAGATCGCCCAAAAAAATCAGTATTCTACAACATCATTAGGATCCTTTCTACACTCTTTTCCTCATCAAAAATCATGTGCATACGTTCCTTTTTCACATTTTTCATTTTACATACTTCTTACACATATACATGCATATTTGACTACTTGTTCGTTCTTCTCTTTTGCAGGTTCGTTTGTATGGGAAGCAATAGTCAACATCATTCACAAGATCATCCACAACAATGTTCACAACATCATTCACAACAACATCAACATCAACAACAAGAACATCACGACATCTACTCATGTGTTTCCACCCTAGGTTCATTTTCATCACCTCTTTTTGCACTTTCTCCTCCTTAGCATCCACACTTCACATTTTTTTTCACTCCACGCTTGGTCATGCCCCTTGGCACGCTCCTCTACATAAATCTACATGGTTATTAGGTATACATATCTATCTAATTTATGTTACCGAGATTTCCGCTCACCAACATAAAGTGGGGGTAAATGTAGACACAAAATCATGCACTTTGCGTACATTTTTAGGTCCTAATTACATACTAATGTCATACATGATTCCTAAGCAAGAAAAATAGTGGTTGAACCCATTTCTTTTGGGCACCTTTGCTTTTAGCTCTTTGTTACTTTTCTTGGTCCTTACATACCTTTACAGTTGTGTCAAAACTTGACGGATTTATTCCTTGTAATGGCATCATCCTCGACACTAGCACCCGGTTATGACAGTTAGCGCCCATGCGCTCATCGTCCCTCTTGGGCACTCTAGACCTTATTATACTATTCTTCTTATTCTTTTGGGTCTCTTTCTAGCCATCTTGAGTCACCTTTTCTAAATTTTGGTATCAGGCCTTTTTCAGCTGTCAATTACGAAATTCAAACAAAGTAAATCATATATATACTAAAGTTGTTGTTCTCATAATAAGGGATCAAGCATCATAAGCATTTTTTATCATCACCTAAGCTTGCATCCATCAAGCATACTAAGAGCATCCACTAGAATCACATATAACACTTTCATACAAGGGAGACAAGGCCTGGTTATTCAATCTACATACATAGCATAGAAGGGAAGTTCATTTTATTCCATGCACACACATATCTACATATCTTGGTACTTTCTAGATTACTATGCTCATTATCATTGTGCAAGTTTCACAAGGGCAACCTATGGCATCATTACACACACACGCACAGAGAACTACATATGGAATCTGAGATGTAGTGTAGCGCTTGGTCGTAAGTTCACTCTTTAGGTGACCAGTCGGGGTTAGTCTGACTACCCATTATGTATCTTTATTTATCTAGGTAATTGATGTGGTATTGTGGGCAGTGTGTACATGCTAGTCATTTCATTTTGTAGGTTACCAATGACCTCGGCGATCATTGTGTGACCATAACAGCGAAGTTAGAGCAAAGGAAATGAATATTGGAGTGAAGATCTAGCTGACCACTCAGAAAAGGTCCAAAAATCTGAGCATCTATGCGCAGACACTAGCTGCCCAGAAATAGGTCACTAGCGTGCTCGCAAGTGCTCATGTTCCTCATGTGGGAATTTCCCAGTCCATACATGTATTCTGTCAAGATATGACATCTTCATCGAGCTTCTTGATGACATTCAGTACTTCCAGCCTGTTCCAATAGATAATCACAGCTCTAGCATCACTCTCAGGATCACATGCGAATCAGCTAAGTCACCTTACCTCTCTCATTTACAGTTATGGTTGTCACATATATTGAATTAGTTTGCTTAGCTTAATTTTGGTACTACATTGTACATTTATTTTCTACTACAATAACACTTAGTTATAGGAAGTATAATCTACAATTAAATGTTTAAATCCATTGTTGGAAAAGATTAAATCAATTTTGAGTTAAATGACCTCTGGTTATTATGTGTGAACTCTGTTATTGCCTATTCACAACAATAACCCTCACTTTCCTAATTATCTCTCCTTCACCCCTCATTGTTGTGAGATTAATAAACGAATCCCTTGTACCCCATAGTAGTTGGGTAAGCTACACTTGCCACAGGGTATATGTGAAGTGTTGGTTAAACTAAGATCCCCAACCTATTTGGCCACCCCACAACATGTATAAATAGAATTAAGATTATGCTTTACATTTGATAATGTGGATTACTTTAACAACTTTTATATCAAGAAGGTAGGGGCATAGCCCCATGAATGATAGGTGAAAACACATAATTTAGCAACACGAAAAAATATTTAGGACTCAACACATCTGCATAGAGTTAATAGGCCATTAACCATGAGGTATAAATGGCCACTGTGCCTGTAATAAATAGTGAAGTTGTGGCATTGTTATTTCAACGTATTGGGTTGAAAAAAATGTCTATGATTAGGGGCTTCCAAGTGTCTTAAACAAGAATCAAAGCAATTGTAACGTATAACAGTAAATATATAATGTGATGTTTGTGGGTAGTTGAATCATAGTTGGTTTACATTCTTGGAACTACAAAATTACTTGTCGAAGACTCAGAGATTACCAGGTCATTTGGTGTACTTAAAAGGACTTGATTGTGTTATTCCAAAGTAAACCATCATATAACTCAAATGCATAATGTCGACTAACTTGTTTTTAAGCGGTAAAAATTCCCTGGTATTATCCAACAATTAACGTCAGGTAACCTCATTAAAAAACATTAACTTGATACATGTCTAGAAGTAATGGTATATCTTAATCAAAACCTTCTTTAGCTAAGGTGTCATGATAATAAGATTACCATTAACTAAACCTAGTTGCATATTCAGTGAAATCTTTGGGGCACCCACTACATAGTGCTTTAAAGTAGCAGGGATCCCTGTATTATTCAAGTTTCTCCAATTGGGGAAATAGATTGCACATTATTCGTGGCTAGCTATAGGATGTGTACCTTCACCAAATGGGGGTTTGACCACTTTCACACAAACTGAAAGAGAAATAAAGTAATCATTCCAATTATGTCAACAAATATACTATAACTGGGTCAATGGGACTCCATATATGAATGCATTTAACTTTGAAGTTAGATAAGATAAAGGATTTAATTATCCCCTTAAGTGATTCCAAATTTATATGAAAAAAATTTAAAAACCACTGTTTGTCATCCAAAGTGTGCCATATACCATTTCACCTGCCAATATTGCAAATAGTAGCAAAAAAATGAATTCTCAATGAGCATAAATTATAGTCGTACAATAGGACATGAAGCTCCAAAGAAACAATCGGTAATACTGGCATATCAACTGATTTGGGACAGTTTAGACATGTGGATTTAGATGTTTCATTGAACACATTATTTTTGAGACTTAGTGGAATTGAATTTTGAGATTTGTCCATAAGACATAACCCCCCCAAATCCCTAGTAATTCTAATTATCCAAGGGAATGTGATAAATACTAGCTTGCCAATAGATTGCATGGTTGTCAAACTGCTTAGTACAGTGTTAGTATCCAAAATCATAAGAGAAGAAATAGCTATAAATTTAGACCCACCTTTGCATCAGATCTTGTATTCATGAAAACAAGTGACCTCTTTCCACCTGTACATTGCATCTATACACTAGGCTTCTTGTTAGTAGTGACTTGATAAGTGCAACAAAAATTAATATGACTTATACATGAAAGCAACTTGTTGGGTTTCAAATGGCCAACTTAGAATGGAGCTAAATTATGAGATGACCATTTGGGAGAAGGGTTGCTCTAGTTTTCTCCTACTTACAAATATATGTGTCCACTTCTAAGTGGCCGCATTGATATGGTATGGGAAGTGCATCATAATAATATATAATAGGTTTGGGTATAGTCCATTTGATGTTGGGCGGCTTGTTTTTGGGTATGTAATCCAAAGCGGCTTAATCTAGCATATGTGTCATACATGACCAATCGTACTCACACGCGGGAGGCAACTAACTTTGCTACAAACAAGGTTGTACATACTACTGCCCCCTGTAGGATTTGAACTTGTGACCTTACTATTGGATACAAGATGCTACAAAGTTCTTCACCATTAGGCCAACTCAGGTGTAAGAGGATTGAAATAGATCTCCTATAGTAAGAGGAAGATGATTAGGATTTCTAACCATTTTTACCTATCAAGGCCATTTGGTGGAAGTTGAATTACTTGTTCTCGAGTGCAGGCTCCCTCCATGTTTCCTAATCAAAACTTTCTCGATCTCCTGGAGAACAATTCCCATGTATCCATGTGGGACTAAACATCGCTACACTGGGCCTATCCAAGTACACTCTGATCTCAAATGTCACTGACATCCTCTGGATGTGTCCTAAATAAAATGCAAATTCAAATTCCCCTTAATACATTTACATTTTTTCTAGTCTCCCCAATAATGTCAAGAGTTGCAAATTTAAACATGTATTCACCTCATCTGACATTTATCCCGTCCGCTACTTGCCATTTTGGATATATCCCTTCAGTTTTTCGACATCTGTCGGCAACACAAATTTAAATCCTTCTTTGGCTTGACAAACTTGTCGTGCTGCTTGCTGAATAGAGGGTATATTTCAAAAACACATTGGCTTGGATTCCTGCATTTAATTTCCCATGAACTTCTCCACCCTCAAACTCTAGGTTTAAATACACCCCTCTTCCTTTCGTCATGATCTCGTCTTCATCTAGTTTCACTTCTTCATGGAAGAGCCCTTTTTTGACGTTCACATTTGTACATTTCAAGTACGATTGCTAGTAATATATATATTTGACATTCATATTTAAACTTGTGTGTGTGATACCCCTTGAATCGAACAACTTGTAGGCTTGTAAATGCCAAGAGTTTTCAAATTTGAATATTTTGACACTTACAAGTACAGAGAAATCAGTAAATAACACTTGATGCTTTGTACATCGATGGCGGGATGTTTGATCATTATCATAGCCAATCAGGGGTTTAGCTATTGGGAAACAACTTCCATGAGTAATTTTCTATGCTTGAAGGCTCACGTCTTTGGTAAACACGATAAAGTGAGGAAATTTTTAAGATGAAACAAGTTGAAGAGGATATGATTTGAATTATACTTGGAAAATCCAAATACTTAGATTGAGTTTTGATAGTTGGATTATAAAATGGGAAAAGAATTTCTCATCCTCACATTGTATATTCCAACAACCATATTCATTATTTAGCAAGTGCCTTTTCCTTGTGGTCCTTGGTTTATAGTCTTGTGATATCACTATTTTTAAGAGTTGAAGTTTAAAAATACAATTTAATTATAGAACCATTGATCAACCCATTATTGTATAAAGTTAATTTGGTAGCATTGTGGAATGCATGATCAACAAGTGGGGCAGAAGAAAAATAGGTAAGAGAGAAAGGATCTTGCAAAGGCCACTCTCTCATTGGTAAACACGATTTAACATTTATTTTTACTATAAAGAAGTTGAGGAGGATATTATGAAATTAGGGGTTGGAAAATCCAAAGACTTGGATGAGTTTCAAGTAGAATATTTAAAATGAGGAGAAAGAATTTCTCACTCCTCACATTGTCGACATATTCAACAACATCATTCAAGCAAGGTTTTCATGTAGATTGGACTACTAGTCTTGTGATACATATTTTTAAGAGTGGAGATGTTAACAATCCTTCTAATTATAAACCATCATGATCAACCCATTGTTTTCAAAGTTTTTTGGTAGCATGGTGGAATGAAGAATCAACAAGTGTGCAGAAGAAAAAGGTTAGAGAGCAAAAGGGCAAGCAGGGTTTAGGCCTAAGTATTCAACAATAGATCATGGTATCACTTTGAGGAACATTATTGAAAAATTTTGGAATTATAAAGAGGAAGCTTGCTATTATTTTGTTGACTTCAAGAATGATTTTGACACAGTTCTTAGGAACAAGCTATGGGATAGAATGAAGGAGCTTGGTATTCTAGTGCATCATAAAGCAACTGTTCATAGACTTTATGAAAAGGTGTGAGTCAAAATTAGAACTCAAAATGGTATCTCTTAAATTTTTTGGAATGATATTGGGGTTAAACAAGGATGCCCATTATCACCTACTTTATTTGGGTCTATATATCGACAAACTTTAGGAATGATTAAATATGCAGAGTGAAGATGGTGTTCACCTAGGAGAGTATGTTGTAAGACTTCTCCTTTATGTTGATGATCTTATCTTAATTGCTAGATCTGCTCAAGGCCTTCAAAAGCATTTATGTGCGCTTGAGCACTTTTCCAAAGAAGTGGGGATGCAAATTAACACCAATAAGACCAAGATTATGATCTTCTCCAATAAAAATAAAAGAACTCAGTATGATTTCTATTTCGATCAAAAGATTCTAAAGGAAGTAACGAAGTATAAATATATTGGGTTTGACTTTAATAACAAACTCAATTGGGATATTTGTAGCAAAAAGAGAACTTTAGGGGGGTGGAGAGATTTTTATGCCTTCCAAAACAAATGCAGAGAGGCGAAATTATGAAATTGGAAAACTATGCAGACTTTGTTTGGAATTTTAGTAACTCCAATGGTGCTTTACGAATGTGAGGTTTGGCCTAGCAGCATTTCAAACTCAAGGTGGAAACAATTTGAGAGGATTCAAACAAGCATGATTACTAACAAGTTCAAATTAAAGATCTCAGTCCCATATGAAATTCTTCTAGCTGAGACGGGGGGATGTACCTATAGAAGTAGTTGTTATGGCTCGTCTCACAACATATTTAAAGAGGATCAAGCAAATGGAAGGTAGTAGATGGCCTAAGGTTGTCCTCAATGAGTTTTTGGAGAAAAAAAGAAGTCGTGGATGAATCAAAACAACAAATGGCTTTAAAAATGGAACATTTACTTGAATGCATGTCCTAAAAATAGCCAAGAGATAAAGAACTTTTGTTATAGATAAATTATGCCAGGTTATGTGGGAAAAGTCGTTACGGAGAAAGAAGAGGTATACTATTTGGAGAAATTTATCTCTACGTGTGATCATCAACAAAAGGCTTTCATAGGTGCTAATATCATGTGGAAAGAAAATATCTTAATAGCTCAATTGAGAACTAATTCACGTCGTATTCGATGTGAAACAAGCAGATGGAAAAGACCAAAAGAGGCATGTGGTAAACAAAGAGTATGTGTCTTCTTGCACATCTAGTGCAGTGGAGTCAGAGAAACATTTCATGTTGGAGTGTAATGCTTATAATGACATTAGGGCCCAGTTTGCTAGTACGGTGACTACTGCATCATTTCAATATATTTTCCGCCAGAATATAGTTGAAAAATTAGGGGAGTTGATTATCAAACTCACCAATGGGAGATTTGAATGCCAGAAAGATATTTAGCAATATTTTTTGTCCCATAGGTTATCTTTGGCAGCCTTGTGAAAGTTAAAATATCTCCTTCTTCTTCTTCTTATGCGTCGTCTATCCGTTGTATAGAATATTGTCTTCATGTTAATGTGGAGATCATACAAAATCTTTTCCTTCCCAATGAAAACTGTCATTTCTTCCACTCGGGCAGTGTGCCTAGAACGCAACATATGGGCAGTGTGTCTAAAACACATCAGGTGGCATAAAAATATTTAATGTTTGTATTTTTGAGCAGGTTTACCATAGTAGTGAAAGATGGATGAGTGGAGTGCCCTTTATACCTACCTTCTTCTGCTGGCACATATGAGTTTTGGGAAGGATTTATTTGCGGTTTTATAGCTTTTGATCGACATGGTGAGATCATTAGGGCCGAGCTCTGTCAATGGCGCTCGGAATTGCTGATGTAGTCAAGATGATGATGGGCTCAAAATAGCTGAGTCGAGGATGATGCAGGAGGAGGTCAGTGTTGGGAGCCGTAAATTTGTCTATGAGATAGTTGTTGCGGGCATATCTAGCATTTTTTTCATTAGAATTCCACTTTGGCATCATTTGCTGTGAATTGCCCTTATATTTATTCTTCATGAAGAAAAAAAACTTTTGTAAGAGAGGCATTTTAAGTTTAAATGATTTAGTTTGATGGTCAGAATGTTGTTTACCTAATAAAAAAATCAATATTCTTGTACATTTCCTTCATCAGGTTTAGGAGATGATCTAGAATTTTTTTTTGTTTTAATAGAAGTTTACACCCACACAACGTTCAAATTTCCCAAAATTATATCATTTTGTGTGACCATTGGAATAGCCTATGCACGAATTCCATTATAGTTTTTCAAATTTTATGTATAACTTTTTTAATGTAATATTATAATTGCATTGATGTGAAGTGCTTTAAGGGTGATGGTAGTTTTGAATATTGTTTCTGGTATGGTGGAGGTGGCGTTGAGGCGGTGTCAACACACCACCGTCAGCATGTTGCACTCCATTTTCTTTGAATGACACTTGTGTGTGTTTGGTGTTAAGAAGCTTTAGTACTTCAAACGACTTGCAACCTTATTATCCTGCCTATCAGCAATTGCCAAAAAGGTAGGGTACAATAACCTTCCAAAAATTGTTCAGAAAAAATGTCATCAAATGCTTCAAAATTTGATAGTCAAAATCCTAAGAATTCATATGTCAAAATATAATTGTAGCAAAATCTCACTTGCACATTTGTTCACCTTATTCATGGAGAAGCTTTTTTTTCCATATTTACAACACGTGAATTTTTAAATATAATTATAAACACCATACACAAAAAATGAAGATGTAAATATAATTTGAAAGATAATACACATACAAACACACTTGAGTAATGCTCAAAAAGATATTTAGACTAGCATAAAGAGCATTTGTTTGTTTTTTTGGGTGAACAATGACAAATACAAGGATACATAAAATCAACCAACACAAACAACCATGCTTTGATATGAAAAAAATGGGCTTCCACTTACATGGTGATTTATTTTTAATAAAGATTATAATAAACAACAATTTTGGTGAGATAGTATGTGATTATAATTTTAAAAATATGCCTAATTTATTATATTATCTAAATGAACAACTAGAATTATGATGTAAATTGTAGGCTTGTTATAAAAAAATCTGTGAACTCCATTTTCATAGGACAAACCATCCACATGCTTATCACAGCTGCCAATCCTGAAATCATCGGGAGGAAACGCCTTCCACCACCAATTACCGACAAAACATGTCGTAGATTACCCAATTGGGGTCACCGAGCATGCAGAAGCCCCCGCTATGAAAATAGACCACCACCACCAGCTGCTCCTTTTCATGCTCATCTCTTCCAACCGGATTAAACACGCGGACACAAACGTCATTAATGTGGTATATGATGACGTCTCTGGTACCTATATACTCCATCATTAGGTGGCACGCTTCTAGGATTCTGTTAAGTAACAATACCATCGTTTCTCCTTGTTAAGTAGCTGCAATGGATTCTATTGTTATTAAATATGTTCTGGACAAAAAAAGGTGCACATTGTATTTATGTTCCATCTACTTTCTTGCAGTTACATGACTTCCATTCAATTCCATGAAATGAAATGAAAGATTTTAATGACGTCCACGAGACTGAAGAGTCTATGGGACCACAAAATGAGATTTTTAATCTAATTTTAGACTCCTTTCAATATCCGCTCTCCGGCTGTGAATCTTGAGAACGAAACCCACGGTTGCCTGAAGCTTTGTTCCTTCAAAGAGTTCCTCTAGTCCGTCCACCTTCAGTTTGTTTTCGTACTGGATACAAATATCATCATATGCCGAACACTCCATGACGAAATGCCATTCTGTCTCAACAACCCCTTTACTACAGAAAAGACAAATTCTCCTTTCCCAATCTTCCTTTGGAATAGTCCATCTACTAGTTTCACATCGAAGATGGTGTGATCCGGTCCTTAACTGCGCCACTAGAATCCTTGCTTTACCCTTGATAGTTGCCCCTAGATAAGCTTTTTCATCATGCTCCCTAGTGGGATTGAATTCTCTAATATAATGTGCTTTCTTTCGACCAATATGTCCCGTCCACATGGCAGTCCTGAACTTTTCAATCACATAATTTTTTATTTCCCTGTTGTTATTAGGGCACTCTTGCAAGTTGATGCCTCATTTGTTCATCCATTTATTATTCTATTTCATCCAAGTTTTCTTTCTACGCCCCAGAGTATCATCCACAACTATTTTGGGCCAGTGAAGATTGTCCATGCTTTCAACTTTTTTCAAATAGCTTATCATCTAAGATATTGCCAAAGCTTCCAATGAGGAAGTACCTGCTTTAGCCAACTGGATCTCATAAGGAACAGTTGATTTGACTTTGAGAGTGCTTGTGATTAGATGTTTCTAGATTCTTTCTATCTATCTCCGCCTGTGATTTGACATGCTACTTCCCCAAACCTTGCAGCCATAGAGAACAACCGAAATGACCAATAGACCAAAAAGGGTTTTCTTAGTTTTCCAGTCCCAAACCTCAGCTTTCCTACACCTGTGTTGAAGTAGGTAAGAAGCTTTCCAACCTCCCTGAATCCTTTTTGCTTTACAAGTCTCCTAGCTAAGCTTGTGGTGAAAGTTAATCCCAAGATATTTGTATTCAGTGACTATTTCCAAAGGGCTCCCCTCAAAGAGAAAGTTAATTTGTCTCTCTTTCCTTTTCAAGGAGAAAATCATTATTTTTGTTTTGCTAGTGTTCACTTGCATCCCAACTTCTTGGCAGAAGAGCTCTAGTGCGTTTAGTTGTTCCCTCAATCCTTGGGCTTTTTTTGAAATTAGGATAAGATCGTCAGCATATAGGAGTAACTTCACCACGTTACTTGCTAACTGTATACCTCCTCCCTCAGTTTTATTTAACCATTCCTCAAGCTTGTCAATGTATAGACCAAATAAGGTGGGGGAAAGAGGGCAACCTTGCTTGACACCAATGTCACTGCCGAAACATTCAGACATACCTTCTCTAGTTCTGATTTTAGCTGTGACCTGCTCATATAGCCTATGAACCGTTGCTCTAAACTCATATGGAATCCCAAGCTCCTCCATCCTGTTCCAAAGTTTGTTTCTGGGTACTGTGTCAAAAGCTTTCCTAAAATCAACAAAACAACAAAAAGCTTCTTCTCCTTGGGTGTCCCAAACCTTTTCAATCAAATGCCTAAGAGTGATGTAATGGTCAATTGTTGAGTGTTTAGGCCGGAGTCCTGCTTGCCCTTTTGCTTTTTTACCCTCTCTTTCAGCGTAACTGCTGATTCTCCGTTCTATCATGCCTCCAAAAAGTTTACCAAGAAGAGGATTGATCATAATGGTGCGATAATTAGACGGATTATTTATGTCACCACTTTTAAATAATGGAATAACAACGCTAGTCGTCCACTCTGTTGGAAAGCCATTCTAATTGACATTATTGAATATTTTTCTGATGTGTGGTGTGAGGACCTCAACCTCTCATTGTAGAAATTCACCCTGTAGACCATCGATGTCTTGTGCTTTACCACTTGCTAGATTATTTATGCCCTGCTTGATGTCTTCTGTCGAAAAAAGCTCAATCGAAGTTTCGATTATCGGAGGAATATCTTTTTGTTGGGAACGCTCATAAAGGGTCCTTGCATATTCTAACCAATGAGCCCCTCTGACATGAAAAATAAAAGGTGTGGGGCCATTGACATTTAATTCTGATTTTTATTTATTGAAGCCCATTGGTAATGCAATCAAGCTGTCAAATTGTAAGGAATTTATTGTTTCCAACGAATATCCTTGTGTTTTTTACACCCAAGGCAAACACATATTGTTTCCAAGTTTGCCTTTGGCCAGATTTTAGCCGAAGAGTCCCCTGTAGATTGCAACGTTGTGATTGCAGTACCAGATTTCGGCATGGTTGTTGCACTTGGGTACGCCAGCAAGGCCAATGTGGCCTTAAGGTCACACTATGTGGGCAGGACCTTCATTGCGCTCAGATGGATAGCTCGATGTAGGGCTCGTGGATCGGAGGTTGCGTGAGGAGATTGCTCGCTCATGGAGTGGACGGATCACTTTGGCCTTCTTCTCAGCCCGATCAGGGGTATATGGATCAGCCTTGGCTCAATCGAAGCTCGCATCAATGAGATCAAATCGTCCATTTTTACATGTAACTGCCTTACTACTACACGACTCGCCTCTATGAACTCGCTCATCATAAGATCCAGCTCACCAGGAGTTTAGTGGGTGGCTCTAATGGAAGCCTTATGTGGCTCAGAAACGAAGAGGCGGTGATTCACCCAGCTTTTTGATGAACGCGACTATATCGCTCCTTGCAAAAAGTAGCTTGATGTGGGAAGCCATCTCACCCACAACTCAGCTTGCCCCTAATGCAGAGCTAGGACATCCGAACTCGGTAAGAAAAATCCAGCTCTACTGCAACCCAAATCTATAATGCACCAGCTCATCAAAATCTCAGCTTTGTCTGCAAAACTTATACAGAACTCGCCCAGGAGCCCAGTACTCCAAGGATACCTCCAAAAATTGTGTGTGCTCTTTGGTGTTATTTGCTTTGTCCTAGAGCGATCTCTCTGGGATTTTGGCAGTGATTGTGTTCCCATGTTTTTCAGTGTTGGTTTGAGAGACCCATAAGTATCATAATTAATGATTTCTAGAACGATAATCTATGCAGATCTGGACACTTTTGGGGATCATTTCACTGTTTGTGGCGCTTCTGAGAGAGTTTTCGTAGGATGTTATTTGAAAGACGAGATACCCATTACTTTTTTTTTTATAGTCTATTTGATATTTTGGGTGTCTCTCATTTTTAAATTTGTACTGTGGTTTTGTTTTGTGTTCAAGGTTTTAGAGCTTTCCTGTTTGAAATTTTAGAGCTTTCCGGGTTTTGATCTCTTGACCTGCGAAATGGTAGAGCAAATGACTGAGAAAAAAATTTGTCGACGAACCCACCTTTTATTTCATCTCAATTTGCGTTAAAGACATCACTATATGAAGGGAATATTCATTTTTGTTGCCATCTACTTTGGATATACATTGTATATCCACTAACCATTCCGCTTCTTATTGTCATCTATTCGGTAAAATCATTTTATATGGACAAATAGCTCAGTTGGGTATAAATTGTAGGTATTGAGGAGCACTAACGTTAATCATGTTGTCAAATATAATATAAAGTATTACCAATATAGGAATTGAAATTGTGTTTTTTCTTAACAGAAATCAACAAAATTAATACAAAAGGAATCATCCCAGGTTCTAATCGCAATGAAACCGAGCATAATTGAGGTAAAAGATTATGGCCTTCTGCTAATCTTATAACAAAAGTTTTGATAACCGATTGGGAAGTGATTTTTCTCTTAAAATTTCCCTTTTTTTCAAAAATCCATTATGAACTTAGGAAGCTTTGAATTTTCTAACGTACTTCTTGGTATATAGAAAATGTATGAAACATACTTTCTGTCACCACAATGATTACAAATGTGGTGGATTCCAAATCCACACTGTGAAACTAAATCTCTACACTTTTGTCTCAAAAGTTTTACAAAAGTCTTTAATGCCTTACATCCAGCACCCATTTCTGCCGTAAATATTGGAAGTATATTGTAAACATTCACAAACCATTGCAAATATAAATAGATGGTTTTAAGATTCAATATTTGATGAACATAATTTACTCTCACCCAATATAATACTTCATCCTCCAAGTGGTGTGACTAGATTGAGGTAGAAGCAAAGGGTTCAAAGTAACAGTGGGCGTTACCAGATAATATAAATTATGGACAGTTAAACATTCATAAAAAGCATTCGGTACATCAAATCTTTGTTGAATTGGCTTAAGGTAATCATTATATATGTGTGTGTGAGTTTGTGCTGGTTTGTTAGTGTTGTGAACACTGCAACTTATTGACTGTCTCATCACTTGTGCACCTATAATTATATGGAGAAAGGAAGCGGAATTGTGAATGATGTTGGGAAGGTTATGTACTGAATGATATTTTTCATGCTGACTATCACAAACCTGAAGAACTTTTGTGAATTCTTGAGCTGTTTAGATAACAGTTTTACTGGCCATTAGATGGCCCTGTGTGATTTGGTTGTAATACTATTGGTCTGTACATAAACTGTTTTGTGCATGAGTTGCACAACTGGAGTATTGTTGTGCTCATGAAACTTGAATTGTGATAGATGTAGTTGATGGCCAACTTGTGACAGGAAAGAAATATACACTAAAGTGATCGAATTGTTTCATTGAGTTTTCCATATAATGGCTTCCTCATGTAGTGGTGTATTTCCAACCATTAGTTGATATATTTGAGAGATGTTATAGGCTATTATGGAAGGGTTGTGGTATGTAACAACATGGTGATTGGATGCCTTTTGTCTCGGACACGATGCTACATGAGTGAATGATCTTGACTGTTCTATATGGAAACTATAATTGGGAGATCAGTTCAATTGGATGCAGGTTGTATGGAGTACAATTGCACATACCATACATGATGGATGCAACATCGCTGATTGTACACCGTATTACAATTGAAAAATTGTGAGGTTGAAGTGTTCAAGCTAGGCTTATTGGACATGCACTCCACAAGCAGTAGAGAATCATTATCACAAGGTGTTGAATGTTGTATGAACTACTTTCATTGATATACTATTGTATTTGGTGTACGTGGTGTTTGTTAGGAGTATATCTATTGGTTCAATAAGCCCCTTGAGTAGGAAGGCTTGTTTAAATATTTAAAACAAGCTTACAAGGAGTGTACGAGGCTATAAAATAGGTGATGTTGACCCATGCCTTAAGAATGTAGAAGTCGTGGTTGATGGAAAACTATGCATCGAAAAAACATTCATGTTTAATCCTACGGTCTCCAAACACAAACCCTGATTTCAGAGTTGCTTCATAAAAATGAACAAAAATGCATTACCTTGAAACCTCTTTCCAAAGGACAGTTTTGAGGGTTGCATCACAGAAATCAGTTTTGGAGATTTCATTATCAATTTGAACAATAAATGATCAAAAGATTATATAGTAAAAATGATAGGGTCTACTATGTCATAGGCTTCTTTTCGCCTCATGGACGTTATAATATAGCTATCTATCCTAAAAATGGATCATAAGTTTCTCTTAAATAATATGGTTCGTTTGGTCAGTGTAGCGTTATGCTGGAGAATTACATATCAAGCCCCACCCACTACAAATTAGTTATTATCATTCCTTCTTTGTAAATCAAATACGAATATGTAATGCACCAGCTCATCAAAATCTCAACTTGGTCTGCAAAACTTGATATAGAACTCACCTAGGAGCCCAGTACTCCAGGGATACCTCCAAAAATTGCATGTGCTCTCTGGTGTTATTTGTTGTCCTAGCGTGATCTCTTTGGGATTTTGGCTATGATTGTGTTCCCCTATTTTTCAGTGTTGGTTTGAGAGACCCATCAGTATCATAATTAATGATTTCTAGAACGATAATCTATGCATATTTTGACACTTTTGGGGATCATTTCACTATTTGTGGCCCTTCTGAGAGTGTTTTTGTAGCATGTTATTTGAAATACCAGATACCCATTACTTATTTTTGGATTTATAATCTATTTGACATTTTGGGTATCTCTCATTTTTAAATTTGTATTGTGGTTTTGTTTTGTACTCAGGGTTTTATAGCTTTCTTGTTCAGAATTTTAGAGCTTTTCGGGTTTTGATCTCTTGACCTGCGAAATGGTAGAGAAAATGATTGAGAAAAAAAAATTGTTGACGAACCCACCTTTTATTTCATTTCTATTTGCGTTAAAGACATCACTATATAAAGGGGATATTTATTTTCGTTGCTATCTACTTTGGATATACACTGTATATCCACCAACCATTCCGCTTCTTATTATCATCTATTCAGTAAAATCATTTTATATGGAGAAATAGCTCAGTTAGATATCCTAAAATCAGTACACAAATAGAATGATACAATAGATTCCTAGATTATATATATCAAGTATCATTTACGTTTTTAGGTTTTGTTCTTATCTCTATAATTCCAAGAAATTTTGGAGTACGTTACACAAACATTTTGGCACTGGTAAAGGCATATGTTTTGAGAGAGAACTTGTAAGTGTTTTAATGTTTTCAATGAATTGCTTATATGATTGTGTATAAATAGGGTTGGGATATACCTCCTTATTTCTTTTCATTGTTTGATATTCACATGTTTTCGTATCAGTATACGATTTTAGGATTTTTTTTCCAATCAACAGAAGGAACATGAAGAATGGCAAAACGTACAGTAACTCAAACCCACAAGCAAAGTATGAAACATACTTTCTGTCACCACAATGATTACAAATGTGGAGGATTCCAAGTACACACCATGAAATTGAATCTCTACACTTTTGTCTCAAAATTTTATCAGAAGTCTTTAATGTTGTGCATCTGGCACCCATTTCTGCCGTAAATATTGCAAGTATATTGTAAACATTCCAACCATTACAAATATAAATAGATGGTTTTAAGATTCAATATTTGATGAACATAATTTACTCTCACACAATATAATACTTCATCCTCCAAGTGGTGTGACTAGATTGAGGTAGAAGCAAAGGGTTCAAAGTAACAGTGGGCGTTGCCAGATAATTTCAATTATGGACAGTTAAACATTCATAAAAAGCATTCAGTACATCAAATCTTTATTGAATTGACTTAAGGTAATCATTATCTATGAGTGTGTGAGTTTGTGTTGGTTTGTTAGTGTTGTGAAGACTACAACTTATTAACTGTCTCATCACATGTGCACCTATAATTATATGGAGAAAGGAATCAGAATTATGAATGATGTTAGGAAGTTTATATACTAAATGATATCTTTCATTCTAACTATCACAAACTTGAAGTACTTTTGTGAATTCTTGAACTATTTAGATAACAGTTTTACTGGCCATTAGACGGCCGTGTGTGATTTGGTTGTGATCCTATTGGTCTCTACATAAATTTTTTTGAGCATGAGATGCACAATTGGAGTATTATCGTGCTCATGAAACTTGAATTGTGATAGATGTAGTTGATGGCCAACTTGTGACAAGAAAGAAATATACACTAAAGTGATTAATTTTTTTCATTAAGTTTTCCATACAATGGCTTCCTCATGTTGTGGTGTATTTCCAACCATTAGTTGATATATTTGAGAGATGTTATAGGCTATTTTGGAAGGGTTGTGGTATGTACGACATGGTGATTGGATGTCTTTTGTCTCAGACATGATGCTACATGAGTGAATGATCTTGACTATTCTATATGGAAACTATAATTGGGAGATCAGTTAATTGGATGTAAGTTGTATGGAGTAAAACTGCACATACCATACAAAATTGGTATCAGAGCGAGTTCAATTCTCGTCCTTTAATATTCTGGTTAAATTTTAAGATTGGTTGATTCAGTTTCCTTATCAGTGCTTTGGAGTAATTGGATATTTGTTCTTAGTCGTCATATGTGATATCAAGTTCAAACAGCAAATTACAGGCTAAGAGGCGTGATCCCGCTGAAGTAAGTCACTGTGTGTTAGGTGTAGTTTTTAGGTTGATCCGATAACGTAAGCCCTGTAGCAAAGTTGCTTGACAGTAACAGTTTAAAATGGCTGCTGAACCAAGATCTAGTTTTTCTTCCATCGATATTGATGATCAGGAATTAGTCAATCTTTCTGAAGTTTTTCCCGTAAATTCTGATATCAATATTATAGAAGAGTCAGATCCAATCCCTGCTTGGAAATTGCCAAAAATTTCCTATGATCAGGTCTATGCAAAAATTAACAAATTTCATCTGCTTGCTAGTACAGTCTTCAAAACTCGTGAGTCAGTCATTCAGGTGTCTCAGACAACCAATTGTGAATACAATATTCCCTTGATTGATAAAGTTGATATTAAAAGTTTGAAGCGTCAGTCTACCTATCAGTTTGCTCATGTCGGTTGTGTCCAGATCGGCATCACCCCGTTGTTCCGCCGTGGTCTTAATGCCTCCATATTATGTTGTTTAATGGATTTGCGTCTTGATAACTTCAAAGACTCTCTGTTAGCAGCAATCCAAACAGGCTTGCACAATGGTCCTATCTCCTTCAAGGTTTATCCCAATTATCCAGTGTCTCTCACAAAGGATGATCTTCTGCAAGATGTCCTTAAGCTTCATCTCGCCACTACTGGTCTGAACATGCGTCCAGGAGCTTGCCCATTAGCCATCCATTATAAAGTTATCTACAGGCTAGTGAATACTATGTACCCTACCGTCAAGCATGGTGTCTCAAAAGGCAACAGCATGGTGTCCCATATCAATCTTGAGAGTCAGAAAATAGAACCAGAGCTTATCTCATGGTCACAGATTAAAGTTCCTCGTGAATGGACCCTGTCAAAAAAGTTTATACAATCAAGCCAACCCAAGCTAGAAAATGCTACTGCTGTGGTTGAAAATAAAAATAATGTAACTCTTAGTTTTAGAAATAACTCTAGATCTAACTCTAGAATTGGTCTGCCTAGAACAGACTCTGTAAAATCTAACACTTCTTACTTCTCAGTAGGAGAATCTTCTAACAGTCAAAATCCTGTAGAAAAGCCTTCGAAAGAAAAAACTTTTCTCTGCAGTCATAGTGCTTTAGTCCATGATCCGTCCACAGATTTTCTCTGGTGTAATGATTGTGAGAAATTAGTCAGTCAAAAGTATGTCCCTAGCAATGGCCCTACAATAAATATGGCCTCTTCAAGCTCAGATTCTTTCCCACTTACAGATGCACATGAATTGGTCTCTCCAGATCAAACTCAAAAAGCAGTTTTTTGGTTCCAACGTACTATTAACAAACAAATAGAACCATCTGAGAGTTCTAAAATGATAAACTGGACCAATAAAGCTGTAAAGTCTGTGTATGAAAAGGTGTCTTCAAATGCTGATAAAATAGCTATGATGGAAAGAACATTAAAAGCTATAGGGCTTAGACAGAATGGGGATACAGCTGGTGCTTTAAAAGTTTTAAATGATAAAGTTGATTCTTTAGATAAATCTGTCAAGAGAGTAGAAACATTGATCCAGCATAATCACAGAATAGTTTCTACTGAAGTTCCTCAAGTTTAACTCAAAGAATGACAGATATTGTACAGCCCTTGGTTGACCATTCAACCAGTATAAAAATCAATATAGCTAGTCAGTTAGCTCACACTCATGAATTAGTTGAATCTAATTTAACCCATGTACATGATAGTCTTGAAAAGACTCATCAGAAACTTGATGAGATCCAAGAATCTGTTGAATGTCTCCCAGAACTAACTCCTAAGATTCAGGAGTTAACAGAAAAAGTTTCAGGTACTCCAGAAGGAGATTGGTCACAAGCTGTGTCTTGGTCCCAAGTTTCAGATTTAGCTAAGACTTCTGATAAGCAGCCACATAAAGAGCTTATAAATCAATGCAAACCTTTGTTTTTTGATAAAGAAGATAAAGATCTAAAAGGTCTGTAGGCATGGTGAAAATAGAAAAGCATCATGAAGCTGAAGCCATGATTATTGGTGAAACATCCAATACTAATACTAGTCCAGAACCACTACAAGGAATGGCTAGAGTTCAAACTCTACAGCCAAATTATTACAAAATTGAGTGTAGAACAATCCCAGAAATCAAGGAAATGGTCCATGGAATGATAGGTTGGGATAATACTCAACTTGAAGTCTATAGGAAAGATCCTAGAACCATTGCTTCTTCTATTGCAAATGGATTTGTTGGCATCATTAAAGAATGGTGGGATTTGTTACCAGGAAAAGAAGAAATTTTAACTAGTGGTTGTACTGGTCTTACAACAGCTATCATCAAGGAATTCATAGGAAACATTGATGATGATAAGATGATGAATACTGCTATGTTTCTCAAAGCACGCCTCTGTGACATGTCTAGAGTTAAAGAATATCAGTGTTTCATGCAGAAACTTTATTATAACTCTGGAAATATAAATGATGAAACCATGAGGCTTAGATATATTGAATCTTTTCCAGCATATTTCTCTACAGAATATAAGAAGGCAATGCATGGATATAGAGCTTCAGAACTCAGTTTTGGTGCTATAAATCAGATCATAGATCAAACTAATGCCAAGCTTTGTAAAGAGAAATGGGAAAGAAAACAGGCCTTAAAACATCAGAAAGCCCTTGGTACAAAATTTTGTGAACAATATGCTCTTGAACCCTTTGGTTGCTCAGACATTGATGGTCATACCAAACGCAAGTCTTCTTGTAAAGACTGCTCTTTTTCAAAAGGGAAGGGGTTGTATAAGAGAAAAAAAAATTCAAGAAGCATAATAAGTATAAGAGGCAGTATAGAAGTGATTCTTTTATTAATAGACGCCCTCATAAAAATTTTGTGTTCAGAAAAAAGAAATATGTAGGCAGAAAGAAAAAGTTTATTCCTACATGTTTTATCTGCAAGGGTAGTCACTATGCAAATAAATGTCCTCAAAGAGATTCAGAAAAAGGAAAGGCAAAGATCAATGCTTTGTCTGCAAAAGGTGTTACAGAAGAAGATTATATTCTTATCAGTGATTCTGAAAGTTTTTCCTCAGATATTTCATACCAGTCTCTTGATAATGTTCATTGTAATATTAGTTCAACATTCTGACAGTGACAGTACTGATAGTAGTGGGTACGACAGTATGCCCTCCTTTGCTAATTTCTCTGTTAATATGGTGTCTAGTTTTGTACATCCTATGATACCTCCATGTGCAAAAATACTCAGAAAGCAACTAGAATGTTGCCAAAGTGAATATGATAGTTGTCCCCCATGGGACACTACCAGAAAGATGTCTCTTTCAAAAAAGGCTCAGAGATTTGCAAGATAAATATATCAGACAGAATGCAGCAGAGCAGAAAAGGTTACAGGAAATGAAAGATATGGATTTATATCCAGATGATCCCTATGATCCTGTTCCTATTTTCCCTCCATTTCAACAACGTGTCCGTCAAAGACAAATTCCTACTAGAGGAAGAGGAGGACCATGGAGAGGAAGAGGTGAAAGAGGTAGAGGTAATTCTTCTCCTCAAAGATCATTTTCTTTTCTGTTTCCAGAAGAAGATCCACAGAATTCTGCTGCAAAAGAAACAGTTGCAGCCTCACCAGAAGTCTACAAGACTTGGAGAAGGAATCGCATAGAATTCCTTGAAAAATTCATTTCTAAGGCCACAAATGAGTTCATGAAACTCCTCAAAGAAGAAGAAGAAGAAAAGAAAGATGAGTCCCGAGACGACCTAGAAGAAGCATATCAAAACATCATGCTTCAAGATACTCAAGAAGAATCTTCAGAACATCTGCAGAGGTATGTACAGTTAGCTGTACTCAGAATCCCTTTATTGCCATTACTATTTGCATTCCAAACATAAAGCCATACTGCTTAGATGCAATGATAGATACAGGAGCAGAAATAAGTATGCTCAGATCAATGGCAATCCCTCCAGATTGCTGGTCTTCCACAAGGATAAAAATCAGGTTTGATAAGAGAGAAGTTGTTTCTAATTATGTGGCTCATATTCCAATCAACATTGAAGGTTTCTCCAAGAACTGTCATGTTTTATCAACATGACATGGAATCTTATGATTGCCTACTTGGTGTTGATTTCTTAAAAGAATGTGGATTTTCAGTATTTCAAAATATTTTATCTCTTTGTTTAATCCACAAGTGCAAATACCAAGAAGGTATACTTTCCAGTCTATTGTGCCCCTGCCAGAAAAAAGAAAGGTTGTTAACAATGCATGGGTACATAAATCTATTGCTGCATGCCAAACCAACATAGATGACATTATAACAAAGATTAAGAAAAATCTTTGTAGTGATAATCCGCATGCCTTTATTCACAGAAAAAGGCATACTTGCTCTTTGGACCTGCAATTAGTCAAAGATGAAAATGGAAAAGAAATAATTCCTAAATTCAAAGCACACCACCGTGGAATGATTCCTTCTGAAAGAAAAGAATGCCACGAAGAAATTCAAAAGCTCTTGAAAGGAGGTTTTATTCAAGAATCTAACTCTCCTTGGTCGTGTGCAGCTTTTTATGTCAACAAGAGAAGTGAGCAAGTCAGACAGAAAAAGAGATTAGTGGTTGATTACAAGCCACTAAACAAATATATATCAGCAGTGCAACATCCTATTCCAGCCAAGGATGATTTGTTGAGCAGAATCAAAGGTTCCAAAGTCTACAGCAAATTTGATCTCAAAAGTGGATTTTGGCAAATATTTTTGCAGCCTCAAGATATGTTTAAAACTGCATTCATTGTTCCTAGTGGACAGTATGAATGGAAAGTTCTTCCATTTGGATTAAAGACAGCGCCATCCATATTTCCAGAAAATCATGGATAAAATCTTTGGTGAGTTATCTGAATTTCTCTTAGTCTATATTGATGACATCCTTATTTTTTCAAGATCACCAAAAGAGCATTTAGAGCATCTGGAAAAATTTCATAATATTGTATATCAGAATGGCTTGTGTCTTTCTCCTACCAAGATTGAAGTCTTCAAAGATGAAATTAATTTCTTGGGGATTAAGATAAAAGATGGAAGTATAGAAATGCAAAAGCATGTGGTTGCAAAAATACAAGATTTTCCTGATGAAATCCTTGATAAAAAATAGCTACAAAGATTTTTAGGATGTGTGAATTATGTAGCTGGGTTTTATAAAAATATTGCTGCTGATCGAATCCTGCTGAATAAGCGTCTCAAAAAAAATGCTCCCAGTTGGAACACAGAAATGACATCTACAGTTCAGCGCATCAAAAAACAGGTATTAGATCTTCCTGCAATGTCACTTCCAGGATCAGGAATGAAGATCATAGAGTGTGATGCAAGTGAAAATTTTTGGGGAGCAGTTCTGAAAGAAAAGTTGATGGTGGAAAAGAAAAAATTGCAGATATGCTTCAGGCGCATTTCAAGGCTCTGAGGTAAAATATCATTCCACCCATAAGGAAATCTTAGCAGCAAAAAAGGCAATAAAAGCAATTCTGTTTTTTATTCAGAATGAACAATTTCTGCTAAGATCTGATTTGAAAGATTTTCAGAAAAGGCTTAATGGAGGTGATCCCTCAAATAAGTCTGCCTTTAACAAACTTCAGAGATGGGGACTATGGTTTGATAACTTTGATTTCAAATTTGAACATATTTCTGGTAAAGATAACTCCCTTGCAGACTTTGCAAGTCGAGAGTTAAATTCTGTCAAAAATGTTAATGTGACTCAGGTTTTTCATGAGCCTCAAGGAGCTGTATGGGAATACAAAAATTGCAAAGGCCATGTTGATTCTCTGTTAATCAATGAAAATAGAATCTCAAGGGAAGCTCAAAATATTCTTGTCTACAGATAATATATCTCTGTCATTGAATTAGCTATGTCAGAAATTGAATGCAGATTGCTTGATCCTGAAATTCCTGAAAGAGAATTTCATACTCTGCAAGAACCAATGGTAAAATGTTGTCTAAATTGGCTATGGAGATCTGGCAGATATTGTGAATATCCTGACCCTTTGCCATTCGAAGGATTGAAACTCAGACAGCTAATTCCGCGTCCGAATACTTTGTGGTGATTTGAATTCTCTCGCCTCTGGAATGAACAACATCCCTTGCATTATGATCTATGGAACAGACTGGCTACACAAGGAGACAGGAAGTACATTTCAAATGATTTCAAATATTTTTCTGCAAAAGTTTCTTCCTACTAAAATTTCTGATTCTCCTTTGTTAAATGTATCTCCTGATCTTGCACGAAATATTCTTATCCAATGCAAGATACCATGGTTTGTAAAGGTAAATTACTATGTTAAAACTAACAGTTTCAGGGGACATCAAGAACATCCAAATGGCACGCTCTGGAGAAGAATCATTCTCCATCACACTATGGCAATCCATCCTCCTGCTCCAGGCTACAGTTTGAAGATTCCAGACCACTATCTGTTCCCAACACGCAGACATCTACGTCCAGATACTGATGGGACTGCACACACCTCAAGAGTTTGGCTGGAGCGCATTACAAGGAATCTAGACCCATCATCTTTCCAGACTGATGAAGACTCCTCTTCGCCAGATGATCATCATAGTGGACCATCTGTACAATATTCTCCTTAGTGGAGTTTGTGGGGCTATGTCGGCAGGCCTGTTGCCGACCTTTCCAATAAAGCCAAATAAGATTTGATCTTATCTCTTTGGTGGTGCGTGGTGGACCTTACCACTTTTTCAAAAGGTGCTTTAATGAGTGGCATGTACTCATTGTCCTGGTCTGTCGGTTCCTTAATGGGAATCTTTTGGTAACCGGAGTCACCGGTTTCCTGTCTTCCGGTCTTCCCGTTTCTCGGTGAAAAGCCTTGGGAAATCCTATAAATTAGGGGTTCTCTCATCTCATTCAATACACCGCAGAAATTGTGAGGTTGAAGTGTCCATGTTTGGCTTATTGGACATGCACTCTAAAAGCTGTAGAGAATCAAATCACAAGGAGTTGAATGATGTATGAACTACTTTCATTGATATACTATTGTATTTGGTGTACGTGGTGTTTGTTAGGAGTATATCTATTGGTTCAATAAGTCCTTGAGTAAGAAGGAATGTTTAAATATTTACATGCTTACAAAGAGTGTACGAGGCTGTAAAATAGGTGATGTTGACCCATGCCTTAAGAATGTAGAAGTGGTGGTTGATGGAAAGTTGTGCATCAAAAAAACATTCACGTTTAATCCTAAGGTCTTGAAACACAAACCCTGATTTCAATGTTACTTCATAAAAATGAACAAAAATACATTACCTTGAAACCTCTTTCTAGAGGAGGACAGTTTCGAGGGTTGCATCACGGAAATAAGTTTTGGAGAAACTTTCATTATCAATTTGAACAATAAACGATAAAAAAATAGATAGTAAAAATGATAGGGTCTACTGTGTCAAAGGCTTCTTTGGCCTCGTGGACGTTACAAGATAGCTATCTATCCTAAAAACAGATCATAAGTTTCTCGTAAATGATATGGTTTGTTTGATTGTTGGAGCGTTATGCTCGAGAATTATATATCATGCCCCACCCACTATAAATTACTTATTCTCATTCCTTCTTTGTAAATAGAATACGCGTTTGTTATTTTTGACGCAAATACATTTGATTTAGGTGATCGTTAATGAATCAATATGTGTGCCCAAACATCCCTATGCATTGTGGTCAAATATAACTAAGTGGTAATTTTCAAAATACCCTCCAAGTAAATCATAGAAGAGTTTGTACTCATCAAAGTATGAAACTATATGGAGTCTCGGTATTAAACTTTCACTTTAGCAAGTTCTATAGAAAAACATTGACCTGTGAAAACATGTATGATGCATGTATCGCAGTTGAGTCTCAAACATGGAACATTTTAAAATTTACCCACTTTTTAGTTTGTCCTCTTCATACACATATTGCACCGCCATGAAAAATACCTATAAGATACAAACGATACACTCAACGTCCTCCCCTTCCATCAAACCCCTTCTTGATCAGCCCTCGTCCTTTCCCTTTATCTCATTTCCTCATTTTTTCATTCTTCACTCCATCCCCTTCGGTGTTCCCACCGTACACTTCATGTACGATTGCAAGTAAAATATCTATAAAAATCAACATTAACATAGATGATGATATTTATAGAAAAAATGACGGTCATAATTAAAATATGTAAATCATATTTAACAGTTATATCATATATTTGCAAGTATTTTACGGCTAAAATCATGAAAAATGTTTAAACGACCATTAAATTTAACCCCTCGCAAGGCCATTTGATTATGGATCAGGGCATATAAATCCAGTGGCAGCTTTAGATCCGGGTCTTGTTTATGATCATGACGTCAAAGACGTTGTCACTTTCCTCTATAGCAACAAAGTCACTTCATCCCAGTTAACCAACTTGGTTGGAAATAAAATAACAGCTTGTGTCATAAACCCAACAGCCGCAAATAATCTCAACCATCCATCTATCGGGGTGGGGAATCTGAAGCAGAGTGTGACAATCTCTACGATGCTCACAAGTATTTCAAGAAGAGCATCCAACTTTGCTATTGAATTCACGGTAAAAAAAATAGCTTTTGACTGTCTTTGGGTCACTCACATGGTCTGATGGCAAACATAACGTATATAGTCCAATTGTTGTGAATCTAATTTCTTTTTGAAACATGACTTTGCTCAAGATTTTGGAGTTCGTTTGTTGATTTTTTTAAAGTTATGACATCTCTTCTTAGAATTTATAGTGTCCTCCCTCTCTTGGGTAGTGATTTTTCTTTTCTTTCCCTCTATATGAAATTATGCAGCTATAATTACAACCTACAAGGATTATTGCATCTAATCCAAGATCACTTTTAATCTCTCTAAAATGTTTAAATTGAAATGTCTCTTCACATTTATTTAGCTAATAGGATTAGGGTTAATAAAATGAAAGAGAGAGCCAAGAAGGAGGTGGGTGCCACGATTGCTTTACAAACTCTTGCTAGGAATAATGAAGAGGGTAATCTTAGTAATGGGTTGCTGGAAGGAAACACTATGTTTAATTTTCTTGCAAGTAAAATTGAAGCTTTGGAGGATACTATTTGTCAAGTTAAAGCTCAGAATAGAAATCTATTGTGGGGGTTTCAGAGGTCGAATGCAGCTATCAAAGTTTTAGAAAATAGGGTTGATGTTCTCTAGGGGATGGTTGCAATGGACAAAGGAAAGAAGAGGCAACTTGACATAAGTAGTTTTGATGAGGAGGATTTCCAAATGGATGGTGTCTTTCTGAGCTCGAGGACTAGGGAAAAATGTGTTTAGGGCTTTGTTGCAGACTTGTTGTTGATTGTTTGTTGAGATGGTTTTGTTGTAAATTGTTTTTGATATGGGTTTTTTGTATCTTTTTTATTGGGCTCTGGTTAAGTCAATCTCTTTTTGAATCGAGCCTTTTGTTAGGTTTTTTTGATAGATACTTTTTGCTTTTGATGAGCTTTATTGTAATATCTATTATGTAAATGGTCCTTGGAGCCTTTTCCAAACATTATCTATCAAAAAAATGTGTCATCTTAGCTAAATTAGTTGTCACTTTAATTAATATTATTACAATTTAATTACACCGAAGGCATGATTTAAATGTCATAAAGGGGAGGTGAAGTTGTAAAGTCTAAAACAACCCATATAACTGTATCATTGCATATCAGATGGTCCTAGTGGTTAAACAGATCCAATGGCCATAATGCCATTTTTGCTCCTTACTCTCAGAGATACATATCTCCATGTAAATCCTTCTTAGGAGATAAATAAAATGGTCAAAAAAACATTGTTTACAGTAAGAAGAAGATGATCTTTTCTTGTACGTGCCACAAGGATTTCTGTAGTAGAGGTTTTCGTGGAAGGCTCAAAAAAAAAGAAGAAGAGGCATCCCGATTAATAGATTGAAGGATCTTATGCCAATAGATCCTGCACTATTTATTTTATGAGAGAAATGACATGTTGGCCATACTTTGTATTTTTATTTTATTTTTTTGCATTCAAGGTTATCAATAGGAGGACATTTTATTTGGTAGATAAAACCAGTATATGAATGGGAATTAGAACATTAAATGATGGAGATTGCATACTTACATGGCTTGTCCCTATTCCATAGAAGAAATTTTTCCAATGTAAAGAATATGTGCTATATGTATCTCATACGATCATCTGTTTGGCTAGTTTAGTTATCCTCTCATTCGTTGATCATATCTTCTGCAAATCTCAATCGTCGTCTCTTTATTACATGTCCAGAATAAACATATGGGTTTCATATTTCTTTTTTTAGTTATTTCATGTTTTTTTTTCTTTATCGTGTTTAATTCACACTTTTTTTTATCTACCCCATGTTCATTTCAAACTTTTTATTCATGCCCACATCAAGTATCTCAAAAATGTTAATGTCGTCCAATAAAAAACCTTGAATTCTCAACCTTTATCGACATATATTTTCTACTTGTCGCTCATATCACCAATCGATGTATAAGCTCAATTATTGATGGCTTTTGAACATCAACTATTCCCCACTTTACTAGAACTCTCAACTAATAATATCGGCTAGAAAATGCTATAATAAATAAGCACTGTGATTGGGTTTTGAACCAATAACCTTTTAATGAAATTCCCCATTTTTCCTTTCTGAACCCTTCAAGCTCACGTGATTAGTCCAAGCGATAAATTGGATATTTTTTGGAGAGGAATAATCTTAGCCATGTATTAGGTGTGGGTCACGCAAGTGGTTAATTTCCCCTATCCAATCAAAATCCACGATGACCCATGACTATCCAGTTTTTTTCCAGTGATTGTTGATTGGTGATGCCATCACGATTGTTGATGGGGAAAACATCGCATGGAGTCGCTATATAATTCGATGCTACATCCACTCCATATCATCATCTCAGGGTTGAACCTGCAAACAAAAAATTCACTTCAACAATATTTTTTGGCCTCTCGTTACATTCAAAGATATCTCCATAAGTTGTTGCCTCGTCGTCTTGAACAACGATGCTCTCCTTCAAATGATTGACATAAATTTCATATGGTTTTCATAGGGTTGAGTTTCACATTGTTTCCACTCTTCTATTTTCACCATCCCCCACAATTTTCCACCCTCTAACCCCTTGCATCTTCACCCTTCTTCCTCTCCCAATGTTTCTTTCTCTTGCAATATGAATCTTTCAAAAGATCCCCTTCTACGTTTCCATCATACTCTTCACATACAATTGCTAGTGTTATGTATATGAAAATATTAACATATTCATATCATGTCCATTCTAAATTTGTTGGTTTGATGAAGGATACCCTCAAACCCATTTAAATTTATAAAATTGGTTTTCATATCTAATCCCCATTGGCTAAGTGCTCTAAATAAAATACTCATACGAGTCTACCTCAATGCATACATATATATTTACATCCATAAACTTATGACATCACGGTACCTATGCTCTTGTACATTCCATGTGTCATTGGTATGAATTTCATTTTTTATGTCATGATGCCCTTGCTATCCTATATAGATTATTTCCTCACTTTAAGCATGTACATTAGGTGGGGGAGCAAATAATTTGTGTATATGATGCGGTGCCAACAAGTGTTATGGACGCATGCAAAGAGGAAGCATATATATTAGCTTAATAAATAAGCACTGTGATTGGGTTTTGAACCAATAACCTTTTAATGAAATTCCCATTTTCCTTTCTAACCCTTCCAGCTCAAGTGATTAGTCCAAGCGATAATTGGATATTTTTTGGCGAGGAATAATCTTAGCCAAGTATTAGTGTGGGTCACGCAAGTGGTTAATTCCCCTATCACAATCAAATCCACGATGACCACTGACTATCCAGTTTTTTTCCAGTGATTGTTGATTGGTGATGCCATCACGATGTGATGGGGAAAACATCGCATGGAGTCGCTAATATAATCGATGCTACATCCACTCCATATCATCATCTCAGGGTTGAACCTGCAAACAAAAAATTCACTTCACCATATTTTTTGGCCTACTCGTTACATTCAAAGATATCTCCATAAGTTGTTGCCTCGTCGTCTTGAACAACGATGCTCTCCTTCAAATGATTGACATAAATTTCATATGGTTTTCATAGGGTTGAGTTTCACATTGTTTCCACTTTCTATTAGCACCACCCTCACAGACTTCTCCACCCTCTAACCTTGCTCCACCCCTCTTCCTCTTCCATTTTTATCTCTCTCTTATCTCTCTCCATTTTGACTCCTTCAAAAGTTCCCCCCTTCGGCAGTTCCATCATACATTCATGTCAATTGTTAGGTTATGTAATGAAAATTTAACATTTTGTTCATAGTGGATTGTATTTGTTGTTTTGATTTAAGGATATCAAACCCTTCATTGAGAGTGATTCCATATAATCCTCATTGGTTTCTCCATATGAAATATCATGTGGTATCCTCATAAAGTGTTTATGACCATCTTAACACTATGACAAATCACTGTACCCCTATGCCTTTTTGTAACATCTCCATGTGTCATTGGTAATGAATTCATTTTTTCTGATGTCATATGCCCTTGCATCCTATATAGATTATTTCCTCTTTTCCAAGAGTACATTAACATAATTTGGTGTTTCATGTATATTTAATATACGCCTTGCCATACATGTTTCATGGGAACATTCAAAAGAGGAGATGATGTATTAGCTTGAATAAACTAATATTTGATTTGTTTAATACGGAGGATTATAACCAAGGGATTGTCAATTAATATGTTGTTGTGTGTAATATATATGTGTGTAATACACACACACACACACAACATGTATCAATGATATATTATATATGTATATATATATATATATATATATATATATATATGTATAATATACATATATACACATATATGGTTATATGTAATATTATACTTATATCTATATGTATATATATTATAATGTAATATATATATGTATATATCTACCTATATGTATAATGATATACATACCACACACAACACAGCACACACACACACATATACATATATATGAAATATAGATATATATATGTACATATATTATATATACATATAATATATAATACATATATGTTACATACATATATATATGTATACATTACATACATAGATATATATTATATATATATTTATAATAACATACTATGTATATATATAGTTGGTATGTATTGTTACATATAATATGTATGTATCTATATAGATATCATACATATACATATATATATATATATATTATATATATATATATATACACATACATATGTATATATATGTAGATGTATACATGTATGTATACATATATATCGTATGTAGTATACATAACTACATATTAACCTATGTTGTATATATATATGTATACATGTCATGTATATAGATATATTTATACATGTAATGTAATCTATACATATATGTATATATATATATTACATATATACATATATGTATCTGTATATATGTATGTATGTATGTATGTTTTGTTGATTGCATGTATGTACTGTATGTATATGTATAGCATATATCATTGGTGTATAGGTACACATATATTTTATGTATGTTGTATGATGTCCGTCCTATCCTGCTCTCTGTTTGTTGTGTTTTTGTCTCTATATATCTATGTCATGTCTCGTATATATATACAGACATATATAAATATAGACATACATAATACCTTAGACAATCATATATACATATAAAAGACATTATATATATATATATATATATATGTCTATGTAATATGTATATTTTTTTATTGTATATGTATTCTAGTTGGTATAGGTATATATATATATGTATATATATGTATCATATACGTATCCTACCATACAGACATACATACATACTACTACATACTATATATATATATGTATATATGTTATTTATGTATAAGGTATGTATGTATGTAGGTACGTACATTAGATATATGTGTGTGTGTGTGTAATATATATATTATACAACTGTGTTTATATCTATCTCTATATACATATAATGTATATTTATATAAAATATACATCCTATATACATATATACCTACAGATATATACAGATATACATACATATATATACTATAGACCAATAATATATATATGTTATAGATGTATCTAGTTATATATATATATGTAGTATATATGTATATGTATATGTATATACGTTAGTATGTATATATACGTATACATATATATGTATGTATATATGTATATATGTATATATATGTATACATATACGTATACATACCTATACATACATACACACACACACACATACATACATACATACATACATATATATATATATGTATGTATATATATATATATATTCTTCCTTAGTATTAAGGTTCCAAAATAGAGTATGAGGCATGAAGCGAAGATGCAACCTCATAAGATAGTTGGGGAGCCTCCGATTTAGGGGATTCCAACTAGGGATGAGATTTGAAGTCTCCCCTTGCTCATCAACAATAATTTTTAGGACGACCTACTAGTTTCTCAAACCTTTCTTTTACGGTTTCTAAACATAGTTAGATACACTTCTTTAATAAGGTTTTTGAAATCAACAAAAATTAAGAATGTGTGTGTGTGTGTGTACACACACACACACAATATTATTACAATATTAAATCTTCATATATTATCACAAAAGCATAAAACTAAACATTTTTTTGAACAATTTATGGAAGGTTTTAAAAAACATAGTAAAAGGATTTTAATAAATCATCTTTTCTTAGTTTTGATATTTATTGTAGGGAGCTAAACTAGTTTGAAAAACAAAACAATTAAAATGTAATAAAAATAAAATTGCAATTTATTCTAAAAACTTGTTTTTTTAAATGTTGTACAAGAGATAGGGACAATAGATGGTGCCCTATAATTGACAAACAAGTTAATTTCATTGACTAAACAGCGCACCATGCTTGAAAAAAAGCGCAATGTTATTTTTAAACTCCATACGATTTTTATGGACTCGTGTTAATACATATTTCATCATATTATATATCCTAGAAATTATTCTACCCTTATTTGTATTTCATCATATCATATCTTCCCCAAAATGATTCTACCCTAATCATAACTTTTAGATATATGTTAAAATATCTTCCCAAAGTTCTCATTTGTCAAAAATAAAATAATTACAAAACTAAATGACCCCATCAAATTTTGAATATTAAATTGTCATAGTTACATTGGAAATAACTAACCCTTAGCAAACTATAGAGAGGCAATTTTATCCATTTTCCCTCATTTGTGGAAGTACATGGGTCCCTTTGGTTGTCATGAAAAAGGAAATCCCTGACGTTAATACATTTATGTTTTTATCTTTACCATCTCATATTTTTAATGTGTGGCAATTGTTTCCTATTTCATGCTACATGAATATCTCATTATCCAATTCATTAGTAAGTAACTAAAATATTGCAAAAATTGTGTTCTACACGTTTAAACATCATCCCTCATCCACAAAATATTGCAATGGATGCACCTGTTATATTCTGATATTGTTGATGTTGACCTAGACATCCGAAAGCCTTTAGAAGAAAACACAAATATTTTTTCTTACTTTCGACCTTTTTCAATTAAGAAAATGATTATGTATGATGTACTAAGCTTTCTCAACAAAGGTTTTCATGCCAAGTAAACATGTTCGACTCTAATGTAGAACTAAATGATGAACACAAATGAAAAATATTGTATATTAAGAGTAAAATTTGACACATATTTGAAGGGTTGCATAAAAAAATTGCCTTTGCATTTTATATATCGAGTATAATTTCTTGGAACAAAACTCGTCTTGAGCCGCTTCATTGGTGCTCATAATGTTGAGGGCTCGTCAGAGTGAAAACTACCTCACCCAATTTGATTTTCATGGTAGTTAACAAGGTGTCGCGGGGCTAAGACCTCCACCACTACCTCTTCTTACCGGTGTTTAAGCATCAGAAAAGCGAGATCTCCCCTTACGTCGGTCTTGATTCCCTCCAAGCACGTTGCTTCCAAAATAGACCAAAATCAAACCTACAAGTAATAATAATGGCTTCATGTTAGTGTTTTTAGGTAAGTTTTTGATGTTTTTAGCTATGTTGAAAATGGAAAAACAAAACTTGTGGTTGATTATATTGTTTGCATCACATTCACCTTCTTTTAAGATAATTGAATATATCATGCCCATCTTCTAAGACATGCTCTTTACTACCCTCTGATTTATCATTCTTTGTTATAAGAATATCAAAAATTGCTAACATTGGAGATAACAAACAAGATGGGTCTTACATTCACAAATGTCACAAGAGTCTGAAACCATTAACATCATGGATTTCCTTCCTCTTTTTCGCTACTCATTCTCTTCATCTCACACTTACATCCTTCTTGTTCCCAATTGCAAGATATCCCTCAAAGCCTTCCCTACCTCCCATCCGAACTTGTCGCCATGCAAATTGCATCTACCTATAAATCCCATATGTACTTTCAACAAAAAATTGCTGACACAAAGGGCCCTCTAATTTCATGGCTAAAACACACACTTAATGTTAAGGCAATGGATTAAAACAACACAATTGTAGTCACTTGAGTACAACATCACCAAATGCTTACGTGATTTGCAAATAATGCAGACTCACAAATACCCTCCTCAATATCCTTCCAAAACATTTTGTCAGAGAGCCTTAAGAACTATAACATTAGTGTAAAATAAACATGGCATATGTTGTAAATATCAACCCTTGTTCTTTGCATCAACACATTCATTTCACTAGATATAGGAAGAACAATTTGCAACATGTTCTGGAAGATGTCGACACTCCTTTGGAATCATCATCCTTCTTTGATGCACATAAATAATGACCCTCCACACTTGAAATCCTATCTTGCAATCAAAATGTATCCACATATTTTGATCACCATTCTAATTTCAACTAATACGATGTTCTCCACAACGTTTTTCTACAATAATCTATTTCACCATTGCAATTTCTTTCTTCTTCTAGGTTACTTTTTTTCATTTTTGTTTCTTGAATACTCATGACACCGTTAAAATAGGTAAATCACATCTCATTGATATTATCTAATCAACATTCACAACAACACTTGAAAATAATTTGCCTCTACTTTTACTTGCACCTACTAGTGTTAGAGCTTTCATCATTTCAACATCCACAATACATGCTTGTCTGCGCATACCTACCAAAGAACTTAAACCCTTAGACAAGAAAACTTTGCAATCTTTTCAAGACTCCCTTAAACATGTTGAGTATATTGTTACTGATGAAATGAGTTTCATTAGACACAAGTTGTTTTGCAAGATCAACTATCGGCTGCGAAAAGATTTTCCCCATTTGAAGACATCAAAATTTGGTGGCAATTATATCATCATCGTAAGTGACATGGGTCAACTAATGTCTGTCATGGACATTCCACTATATGCAAGTTATTCTTATGGCATGAACCTTTGGAGGGGATTCCATACAACTATCTCCAAAAAAATTTCCATTAACATTGTTCTTCAACCACACATGTTTCATTATTTCGATTTCTTCTCAACAAATATGATGTATGCCCTCGAATCGAGGACTGGTAGCTCTTTATGTCACAAACTGATTCTTGTATTTTATAGGAAGAAATTCAAAGCTTCAACGACTCACTACATCCATTTGTAAATAATGACCAAGTCGACCTGCACAACCTCACTATGTTGAAAGCTTTGAACTTTCTTGTTGCTCATTTCATTGCACAATCTACCAAGCATGTTAGTTTGGGAATCCCGATAATGACCAATTGCAAAACCAAGTATTCTTTACAAAAAACAAAAATTCATGCTCACAATTTTTTTTGGGTTGAGGTTGGCCTTGTAAATGGTTCAATAGGCACAATTGTTGACATTGTTTATGATAATTTCACAGTAACACTTGAGCTACCTCTTTTTTTCGTCATCACATTCGCCAACTATATCGAGACATGTTGGGACCTAAAGAACCCCATGCATGTTCCTCTTCCACCAATTCCAAGATGGAGTCATAAACAATTGCTAACCAAAATGGTCTGGGCTTTAACTATCCACAAGTCTCAATGTCTTACTTTAAATAAAACAGCTATTGACATTGGTGACACAGAGAGACAACATCTTACCTTCATTACTATCCTTAGAGTTTCCTCCCTTACAAATCTACACATTTCACCTCCTTTCTCTTTTGATATTCACTTGAAAATTGCTTGTTGCCCTCTCATGCAAGTATGACATAAGAAGATTCTCAACTATAGTCTCTCGCCTCGTCCCAACACTTTTACAAACAAAAATATGCATTTTCATGCCTTACTATCACTAATCAATTGGGTTTTGAGATTTCAATTTGCCTTTCCTTGTGCATATAATTGTTCTTCCATCCTTCAACAATCTACATATCCTTTCCTACATTTTCTCCCAGTATCACATTCTAGTTCAACATAAAATGTATACGCGTTGTTCAAAATGTCAATCCTTTTCAAGATTTCTACATTATCTCAATTTATTTTCCCATCCATCTGTCCCCCACATCCAGGTTCTCATTTATCATTTTCCAACAATAAAGTTATTACCTTCAAATTTGGCCCTTTGCACATCCTCCACTCCTCATTCCTCCACATGATCCCTTTTGGCGTTCACATTACAATGCGATTGTAATGAAATTACTTGTATAATTCAGATCATGAGCAGAAATATAACACCAAATAACACAATGCTCCAGAATAATGATCTCAATATGCAATTAGAATAGCTTCGCCACTTCGAGGGGGCAACCTCCAAACCATACAATAAGACTCAAATGCTCCAAATGATGATGAACTACTACCTAAAATCCCCTATATATATTATTCATATGTTATGGCCAACACCAAGGCCGACGTACTAAGCATGAGAAAGTATAAATGATATAATAAAATGATATGGTAAGCCACAAGTCGGCTACTCATATCCTAATACAAGCAATAAGTTAAGGGCGTAGCATGCCCTTCCCCTTCAAAGCAACATTGTCCCCAATGTTGAGAAGCTCTGGGTGTTGCTGCAGGAATGCCATATCTTCCCATGTTGCATCTCCATTGTCCATATTCTTCCACTTGATCAAGTACTTAGTAATAACCCGTGTTATCAATCTTTTAGTGCGTGTTTGAAGGATGCATTTAGGTTCCAAGATGACTCTCCCCTCCTCATCGAGCTCAGGTAACACTGTTTGGGCTGATACTCTCTGTCCAATTATTTTCTTCAGGCAAGAAACATGAAAGATTGGATGTATTTTGGTTGATTGTGGAAGTTCTAATTTGTATGCTACAATACCAATCTTCTGCAATACTCTATAGGGGCCATAATACTTCGATGAAAGTTTGTTATCCTTTTGTTGTTGTTTCAAAGACATTTGCTTATATGGTTGTAACCGCACAAAAACCCAATCACCGACTTCAAAATGTCTTTCTGTGCGATGTTGATTAGCCTGTTGCTTCATGTGGTTTTGTGTCATGACCAAGTTCTCCTTGAGACTAGAGAGGACCTCTTGTTGATACTGAATGTGTTCTTCTACTGCTCTAACACATGGTTTTCCTCTCAACGATGATGTGATGGATGGTGGATGGTACCCATAGAGTGCCAAAAAAGGAGACATTTTAGATGAAGTATGGAAGGAAGTGTTATACCACCATTCTTCAAGTGGCAACCATTGGACCCATCTTGTTTGTTTATCTGACGTAAAGCAACAAAGATATCCCTCCAAACACTTATTAACAACTTCTATTCGCCCATCAGACTGGGGATGATAAGAACAACTACGAGCTAACTGAGTACCTAGACATGAGAATAAATCAGTCCAAAAATTACTAGTAAATATAGGGTCTCGATCACTTACTATAATCTTCGGTGTTCCATGAAGCTTCTAAACTATGTCCATGAAGGCTGTTGCTACCATGCTTGCAGTAAATGGGTGTGCCAAGGCACAAAAATGAGCATATTTGGTGAGTCTATCCACCACAACCATGATGACATTTTTTACTTCAAATTTAGGCAATCCTGTGATAAAGTCCATGGAAACCTCTTCCCACCGTTGGCTAGGAATAGATAGAGGTTGTAGAAGACCTGGGGATTGAACTGTTTCACCCTTATTTTGCTGACAAACCATGCATTCTGCCACAATTTTTTGGACATCCCCTTTGAGACCTTCCTAAAAGAAATATTGTTTGACTCAATGATAAGTCTTCAAGAATCAAGAGTGCCCCCCTACTGGAGAAGAGTGAAGCTCAGATAGAATCCTATTTTTAAGAGTGGAGTTCTTACATACGTATAATTTATCTTTATACCATAAAGCATCCCCTTTCAATACATATTTTTCATACATGCTTGGATCATTCTGGAGATGATGAATGAGGTTTTGTGTGGTTGGGTCATTTCTCCATTCAGACCTTGCCTCATCTATCCAATCTTCCTGTAATATGGATATGGCACATAACAAGGCTGCAATTGATTCATCTTTCCGCGACAGAGCATCCACAACTACATTCTCCTTCCCTTTCTTATAGATAATCTCAAAATCATATCCCAACATCTTGGAGACCCATTTTTGTTGTTCTTCAGATGATAAACGCTGCTCCAAGAAGTATTTTAGACTATCATGATCTGTCTTCACTTTAAAGTGTCTTCCTATGAGATATGGTCTCCATTGATTTACTGCATGAAGTATGGCTAGCATTTCCTTCTCATAAATCAGCTTGGAAAGATTCTTACCTTTGAATTGACGGCTCAAAAAGGCAATAGGACGGCCTTCTTGCATGAAAACTGCCCCCATACCCACCCCTGATGCATCACATTCAACAATGAATGTTTTGGAAAAATCTAGAGTAGCCAAGACTGGAGTGGTACACATGGCCTCCTTTAGTTGCTCAAATGCTTTGGTTGCATCCTCACTCCAATGGAAGGAGTCCTTCTTTAATAAATTTGTGAGAGGTGTAGATATGCTTCCATAATGCCTTACGAATCTTCGGTAATAACCTGTAAGCCCCAAAAATCCTCGTAGATTCTTTAGGGTTTTTGGAACCTTCCACTCCATCATGGCTTTGATCTTATTAGGATCCACTTTAACCCCTTCATGAGAGACAATGTGACCCAAATATTCAACCTCCTTGAGTCCAAAAGAACACTTAGAGGGCTTTGCATAAAGTTGATGTTGCTCAAGAGTTTCCAAAACCTTATTTACATGATGCAAATGTTCCTCCCATGTTTTGCTAATATATCATCAAAAAACACTAGGACAAACTTCCACAGGAATGACTTAAAAATAGAATTCATCAAACTTTGAAATGTAGAAGGTGCATTTGTGAGTCCAAATGGCATTACCAGGAATTCATAATGGCCTTCATGTGTCCGAAAGACAGTTTTATGAACATCCTCATTCTTGATTCTGATTTGGTGGTATCCCGAACGAAGATCAAGCTTTGTAAAATAAACATCACCATACAACTCATCAAGCAAATCATCAATTACAGGAATAGGAAACTTATCTTTGATTGTGTACTTATTAAGTTCCCTATAATCAGGACACATGTCATCTTTCTTCCGTACCATCACTATTGGAGAAGAATAAGCACTTTGACTATGTCGGATAATTCTTGCTTCCAACATCTCTTGTACAATCTTTTCAATTTCACTCTTTTGCACATATGGGTACCTATAAGGTCTGATGTTAGGTGGTCGACTTCCTGGTAATAACTGAATAGTATGATCATGATCTCTCTTTGGAGGTAAGCCCTTTGGTATATTTTCAAATACAACAGAGTGTGCATCTAACACTTCTTGCATATCTGATGGTATAATGTCCTTAGAATGATGAGCCTCCAATGAAAATAGTCGTGCCACAAATCCCTCTGCACCCTTTTTTAGCATTTTGTACATCTGATGAGAACATACTATTTGTGGAGACTTTGCTCTTAAGCCTCTTAGCTCAAAATTCCTTCCTTCAGAGTGAAATCGCATGAACAAGTCTTGGAAGTTCATCTCAATGGTTCCCAAAGTGGTAAGCCATTAAACCCCTAACACAATGTTTGCTCTTCCCATAGAAATGACATCCATGGGACTATTTAGTATGTAATCTCCCATGGCAAGCTTAATGCTATGGCATTTTCCAGAACAAGTAACAATACCTCCATCAACAATCATTACTTAACATTTAGGAGCTAGATAAATGAAGTAGTTTAGGCACATTGCTAACTTATGATTGATAAAGTTGTGAGTACTTCTTGAATCAATCAACACTGTGACCCTCTATTTTTTTAGGAATCAAACCACCTTTAGGGTTTGGGGGGTGTTAATACCTGAAATTGCATGGCATGAGATTGTTGGCTGAGGATCTCCTGACTCCTCCTCTGGCTCAACCAAGACCTCTGACTCTGAATCTTCATCCTTCTCTTCATCTTCACTAGGCCCATCAATGTAGAACAACTTCTTTTCAACACATTTATGTCCTAGTCCAAATTTACTGTCACAGTTAAAACATAAACCTTTTTCTCTTTTTTCTTCAATTTGTCGAGGTGTCAATCTAACTGGTCGATGGAGTGTTGGGGCCAAGGTGTTGCGATCTCTGGTATAAGTGAAATGTTGTCTCCTACTTGAAACAAATTTCGCCTCTGCCCTTCTTGCCATAATCATCGAATCAGAAACCTTATGAGGATTAAACATATGCACCTCATGCTCAATGTGATCCTTAAGACCCCCAAGAAATAGGTCATTCAGATTCTCTTCAGTAATATTTTCCACCCGTAGAGAAAGGTTTTGGAAGTGATGAATGTAATCCTTAATAGATCCTATCTGTCTCAATTTTGCTAATTGGATGAAGTAATTATCTGACACACTAGAACTATAGTGTAATTGCAACTCTTCAGTGAACACTGTCTGTGTAACATTGAGACCACTTTTTTGCCTTTGAGCACATAACCATCGATACCAGATGAATTGGTTAGGTTCGAGATACAAAGTTGCCATGGTCACCTTTTATCCTGGTGGAATCTGATGTAGTTCAAAAAAATTCTCCATTTGGTTGATCCAATTGAGTGGATCCTTTCTATCAAACTTATGCATCTCCACTTTTGGAAGCATAGTACAGGCCTGCAGAGTGCTCATATTTGGATTGTGCACACTCGAAGATCCACTCTGGCTCATGTGTCTATTATGTTGACTTGAGGATCCACCTTGATTGACATAAGTATGATTACCCATCATATAAGTACTGAAGTTTTGCATGAAATCCTCCAATCTTTTTCCAATCCTATCCACATCTTCTTTGCTGGCCACCCGAGATTCGAGGTCTCTCAGGTTAAACTCAAGTTGGCTTACTTTGTGGTCTATTGAAGTAAACCCTAACCCTGAGGAATCTGTAGTTATATCTTCTGTCTCCAACTCCTCAACTACTATCTCATCCTTTTTTGGTGTTTTACCCAGAGTGATGGGATTCTTTTTTCCTCTTGTGGAAGGCCCCGCCATGATGCCCCAAAATAGTAGGATGTAGGGATCACAGTCAAATTTTAGGGTTTTGTATTTCAATACAAATTCGGAAAAATATAAAAAAACTTAAAGAACAAACACCAAATAGTTTTTTTTTTCTTTCCGAAAATGTAATGAATTTGAAAAAATTCCACAACTTGCACCCTAGGGAGCGATTTTATGAAAAACCTTAAATTTGTAATAACTTTTTCAAAATAAATCAAAAAAGTCTGAATTTTTCAGGGAACCTTACTTGAAATGTTTTTCAACTCTGGTAAAAATATCTCCCACCAATTCTATTTGGTTCGCAATATATGGCGGAAACAAAAAATTAGGGTTTTTGCCCTAATTTTGGCCCAGATCGCAGCTCTGATACCACTTGTAATGAAATTACTTGTATAATTCAGATAATGAGTAGAAATATAACACCAAATAACACAATATTCTAGAATAATGATCTCAATATGCAATTAGAATAGCTTCGCCACTTCGAGGGGGCAACCTCCAAACCATACAATAAGACTCAAATGCTCCAAATGATGATGAACTACTACCTAAAAATACTATTCATATGTTATGGCCAACACCAAGGCTGACCTACTAAGCATGAGAAAGTATAAATGATATAATAAAATGATATGGTAAGCCACAAGTCGGCTACTCATATCCTAATACATTGGATATTCAACATAAAATGTATACGCATTGTTCAAAATGTCAATCCTTTTCAAGATTTCTACATTATCTCAATTTATTTTCCCATCCATCTATCCCCCACATCCAGGTTCTCATTTATCATTTTCCAACAACAAAGTTATTACCTTCAAATTTGGCCCTTTGCACATCCTCCACTCCTCATTCCTCCACATGACCCCTTTTGGCGTTCACATTGCACTGCGATTGCTAGTTTACATGCAAATCTATATAATAAATAATGGTCGCATTTTAAATATACAAGTCGCATATGGGAGTTATTTCAATTTTTTGCAAGTATTTTATGATAGAAATAAAGAAAAACTTCTAAACAGACGTCAAATTTAACCTCTTATAAGTAGGCCAACTAATTACGCTGAAAGGTGTGTTCTAAGTTAGAAAGCCCAAGGGGCTCTGACACGGACGACGACAACGAGGGCCGAGATCATCTTATCGACGATGTACAGACAATCGCAAGCCATACACGTGGAACCGAAATGCGAGAAGCCCACCCTCCCTCTGACATGAACGATGATAGCGTTGGCGCATGCGCCGAAAAGTCCGGTTGGCCCATGGAAAATCGGTTGGCGCGTGGAAAAACGTGGGTTGTTTGGTGCGTGGGAAGTTTTCCATTTTTGGCAATTTGTTTCCATTTTCAGAGTGTTTGTGAAAAAATGGCAAGATAGAATTTTTTTTGCCATTTTTGGAAAGGGTCCGAGAAGATGTAGCAGCAAAAACTTGCACGTGCCATAACTTTCATTATGTGGCTCCGTTTCAGGTGTCATTTTCTCTAAATGTGTATATTTTCTCGATCTCTACGCATTGATGGCAATATTTTTCTTATTTTCATAAAATCCATTTTTGCACCTTTTTGGATCAAACAACTTCTTACCCTTAAAAATAAATCTAAACATGCACATATTGTGGAAAGAGAAACGAAGAAGAAGATGTTCGAGTTAGAGCAATGAGGACTATAGCAACGATGGCAGTTACGGTGGCGATTGCGTGAAGTCCACAAACACAGTCCTCTAAGGGGGTGTATTCATTTGAACGAGTCATGACGATTGCACTCTGGGAACGAACTTAGGAGCTTGCACATTAAGCTAGCTGAATGAAGAGTTATTTTCATGCGTAGTCAATGAAGACAATGCCTCTGCTGGGTTAGGATTTAAATTTCAAATATTTTTACATGAGATCGTTTCCCTCATTTAGGGTTTTATCTCAAAACAATATCCATGGATTTCCTCATGGGCAATGATTACATCATCTGATTATGTTGTAAATGCATTGATGGTTTGCATGGACATTTTGAGCTTCCCATCAGACCTCATGCTCGGAGATCTCATGCTTTTCCAGATGTCAGAAGGGGCAATGAACCTACAAAAAAATTAATATATGAAAAGAGAATGAAGAGCGAGAAAGATAGCAAATTACTTGAGCATTGTCTCTTCCAAGGCCTATTTAATGGCAAGCTCTAGGCGTTCGATTTCTGAACATCCCAAATTCACTTCAAACTCAGGCATGCACATATTATGGAGAGAGAAACAAAGAAAAAGATGTTCGAGCTGGGGTGGAAGGGCGGCCCAAGAGGTGTCGGCGAGCAGTGGAAGCAGTGTCCCGTTGATGGAGGGGTGAAGGGTGAGAATGATGTGAGTTTTAAAGGCGAGGGATTGTAGAACAAAGCTCATGCTCTTTATAAAGTGCTCCCCCTCTGCACCGTCCACATTCAGTATGTCATCGCCCAGAAAAACGTCGAAGATGAATTTGTACTGAATGCCTTATGGGTAGTTGCCAAACATGATTTTCAGAATATGCTCATATTTTTGGGATCTATGGTGAGCACATACAACAAGTTTGCCATCCATAGAGGCCTAAACTGTAGCGAGAGACGCAAAAAAGAGGGTGAGCAAAAGGAGGACAAGAAGCATTGGAGTGATGCAACAAAAAAACCAAAAAAAAAGAAATCATGTATTTACCCAATAGCTACGAATACTGATAGAAATTGATGACGAAATAGACAACCATAACCTTCAATTGTTGAAAGACATTTACTCTCTCGTTTCCATATCCATTGCTCATAACACCGAGCATATTGATTTATAATAGGATGATTATGGATCAATTGCAACACTACATTTTTCTCTGCGTCAACTAGATATCCATGCGACGTGAAGTCCACAAACACACTCCTCTAAGCGGGTGTATTCAATTGAGAAGATAATGTTTGAGTTAGAGTGGCGAGGACTGTGATGACGACGACAGTTATGGTGGCGGCAACATGAAGTCCACAAACACAAACCTCTAAGCGGTTGTATTCATTTGAACGAGTCATGGTGATTGCACTCTGGGAGTGAACTCAGGAGCTTGCGCATTAAGTTAGATGAATAACGAGTTCTTTTCAAGATCAACCGACAAAGACAATGGATCTTTTGGGTTAGGATTTAAATTTTCAAAGCTTTTCAATAAGGCATTGTTTTCCTCATTTAGGGTTTTGCCTGAAAAATTTTCTCCAAGGATTTCCTCTTGGGTAATGATTACATCACATGATTGCATTGTAAACACATTGATGGTTTACATAGATTCTTTGAGCTTCCCCTTGGACCTCATGCCCAGAAATCTCATGCTTTTTTAGACGGTGGAAGGGGCGATGAATCTGCAAAAAAAATATGGGAAAAAGAATGAAGAGTGAGAAACATAGAAAATTACTTGAGCAATATCTCATACAAGGTATGTTTTGTGGTGAGCTCCAGGCATTTGATTTTTGAACATCTCAAATCCACCTCAAACTCGAACATGCACATATTGTGGAGAGAGATCAATGAAGAACAAGATGTTCGAGTTGGGGTGGAAAGGTGACCCGAGAGGCATTTGGATGTTGTTGCTTAGAAGAACGTCAGAGATGCATTTGTACTAAACGCCTTTTGGGTAGTTAGTGAACATAATTTTCAACATGTGCTCATATTTTTGGGATCTATGGTGACCATAGAAAACAAGTTTTCCATCTGTGAAGGCCTAAAATGTAGTGTGTAATGTAAAAAAGAGGGTGAGAAAAAGGAGAAGAAGCGTTGGAGTGATGTAACGAAGAAAAACAAAGTAAAAAAGAAATAAATCACGTATTCTCCCAACAGATATGAGTACTGATAGCAATTGATGACGAGTTAGACAACCATAACCTTAATGATTCTCGTATTTTTAGGCTCTGTGGTAACCACAAAAAACAAGTTTTCCATATATGGAGGCCTGAACTGTAGCGTGCGGTGCAAAACATAGAGTGAGAAAAAGGAGGAGGAGAAGCATCAGAGTGATGCAACAAAGAAAAACAACCTAGAAAATAAAGAAATTGTGTATTTTCCCAACAGCTACAAGTACTGATAGTAATTGATGACGAGCTAGACAACCATAACCTTCAATTGTTGAAAGACATTTACTCTCCCGTTGTTAGATCCATTGCTTAGAACACCAAGTATACTAACTCATCATAAGCTGACTATGGATCAATTGCAACATTACATTTTTCTTCGCGCCAACCAGAAAGTCATGCTTTCTATAAATTTATGGATTCAAACTCGTCTTGTACATGGTGCTACTGGGTCTATCGTCGACATTATTTACGACAATTTATTCTGCCCGCCTACTTTTCCTTTCTTTCGCTTCGTCAAATTTGATCGTTACTTGGTGCTTTGTTGTCTATTTCAATTTCCTTTTCTACTCACCAATATTTCCCTTTCGGCGTTAACATCGCACACCTCATTTGCGATTGCTAGTATTAACAACGAAAGCAACATTTCATTTGTCGAAGGGCTTTTCCTGTTCAGTAACGATTATGAGGCAGGAATACAATTAAACCAGGTGAACATAGGCGGGAGTATGCCGAGGAAGCTTTGTTTCAGGTATGCCCCATAATATTAAAAATCTATGTTATTCCAACGGAACTCGTTTTCAAAATGGTCCTTCATTTGAAATACCTAAACAGAATTTTTGTAGAAAACATATTTCAAAAGAGTAGATAAAAACTTACGGCTTTAAATTTGGCAAATTGTTTTAAGATGTGTCGCTTCAACTATACTTGAAGAATTTTTAATTTCATGTTCAGTGGTATTTTCTATATTCCGCATCTTGTTGATGAATTTGTCCAGCGCCTTAATTCTTAGGGTTTGTAGGGCTTTGGGTTTTTAGGATTTTGAATATTAAGTGTTCTAAAAGATTTCTTAAATGTTTATTCACAAAGCTGGATTTTCCTATTTGCATTTGCAGAGAATTATTAGGGCAATTTTGATGGTCATAACTTGCCGACACATCTACACCTGTGGCGCCCATTTGTCTTCACTGCCTGCATGCACACAGTTGTTTTAGAACTTACAGAAGTCTAGCTCTACGGTCGAAGTATGTGGTGATTACGGTTAAGGATTTATGGTTAAGTTACACTTATTGGTTTTATACTCAATGTTGAGAATTTTGAAAATATTCCGTTCCATTCCATGCAAATGCCGTTGTTTGGTAGTTTGGGGCATTAGGCAAATGGTTATTCAGTTTTGTTAGTTCATGTAAGGCATTTAGACGACAATGGTATCCAAAGAATTTGATATTCTTAAATTCAGTTAAGGGGCATGAAAATTACCATTGATACCTCGCCCTCAACCATACACCATTGAATGGCTGAACCAAGGAAGAGAGATGCGTAATGTAGTACTGTTGTCTCGCATACACAATCAAACCCTTTAGAGATGAATTCATTTGTGATGTTGTTCCCTTGGATGATTGAGCTATGGAAGAGAGAGGCATAATGTAGCAGTATTGTCTTGCATATGCAATCACGCCATTTAGAGATGAATTCATTTATGATGTTGCTCCACTAGATGTGTGTGATGCCTTACTTGGTCATCCTTTCCTATGATAACATCATGGTTTAAATGAATCAAGTGAAAGTCTCAGAAGCAACACTTCATGATATTACCAATAATTCCCTCTACCATAGTTTCCCAAACTAACACCAAACAATGTCATAAGTTGGTTAGCCACAGTAAAAAAGTTTTTTCTATTGATGATCAAATCTGAGAGAGGTAAGAAGACTCAGTAAGGAGATTGCCTTAGTAGTGCAGACATTCACACCTCTGTGATCTACTCAATAAAAGCTAATGGAAAAAATATTGAAGGAATGCATTGAAATCTTCAAATTGGCCTCATTCCAAGTTCACCATTTCCTAATATTCCTTGGCATTGCTTTCCTTTATTGGAGAAGGACGAGATCAAACGCTAGATACAAGAACTAACAATAAGAGACTCATTAGGCTGGAGTATTAGATATATTAGATATTCTTAGAGTATGGTTAGTATGTTAGTTAGCATATTAGTAGTTTGTTGTTAGTTTGTTACAACTGTGCTATCTTAAGATTTGGTTTGTTCCCCTAATACAAGAAGGATCTCATGGTGTACTATTTGTGTGTAAGCTAAAATAGGTTACCACTGTAAGGATCCTAGATACAAGAAAATGGTAGAAGACCATTTTAAATCTAACACATTCAAAATACCTGTCTACAAAGCTGTCTGAGGCTATAGACAAGGGCCGTGTGTTCAAGTGGTTGTATTGGGTCTATAAGGGGAATCCGCACACACAATCTCAAATGAGATATAAGGTGAAGAATCTTAATAGGTCAGGGGTGTCATTAGATGGTAACAATAGCTATCTAAACTAAAGGTTGTGAAGCAAGAGATATATGAAATTAAAGTTGTCACTAGGCAGTAAGCAAGAGCTATGGATAAGAAGAATGTAAAAAATAGCAATAAAGTAACAAGCATATGCTAATCTATACTATTTGATATATAAGACAAACAATCGTCTTATAACAGCAACCAAAGTACAAAAGAAAGAGTTTAAGGTGAGGGATACTTATATTGGGTTTACCTGTTGCTGCATGAATATCCCCCTTGTCTTGTAGCACTTTGTGAGAGATTGTTTGTAGGTGAAGTCAAAATGGAATGGTACAGACCTAAGTCAACCAAAGTTGGGAACTCCAAAGGCTTGGCAGACTTTGCTAGTACAACTCTTGTTCTCGATATCTTCAAAGACCTTGTGCTAACTTGTCTACCATAGCTTTTAACTCCTCGTGATCGTTCATATTTTGAGAAATGACAAAAGTAAACCCTATAAATACAGATCCAAACCTTCAAAGTCAAAACTTAGTTTTGGCCGACGTCATTGGACTGGTTGACGGGTTACAAAATTCTGCAGAATACAGTAGGTCATTGCCCAGGCCAATGGCATTGGCTACATGCTGGCAAAGGAAAATAGAGGGTCAGAAGGGGGAATGAGAGCATAGGAGGATAAATTTGCCACTATCATGGTGATATGAAGGTAGTAGTAGGAAGTATAGTGCATGACAATCTCTCACAAAGTGCCACGAGGTGGCTCACTTGGATTATAGTGTATACTTGGACATACACTAAGGGAGATTAATGCACCGACAAGCCTTGGAATAGAAAAGTGTCAATTGAAAATAAGGTGTATATACTATTTCCCTGGTTATAGATACAAGGTGTTGCAATGTAATAAATACAACCCATGATTTAATTCTATATGGTATTAGAGCAGGCTTATAGGCTTCATGCCTCAAAGGCTTGTGATTGTGGGTTTAAAGGCTGGTGATTCATTATGGATGCAGTTTCAGTAGTCAACCTTATTAGTGATCATGATTGTCCCCAGCCAAAAGAAGAGGTCGATCTGTGGAAGAGGAGATGGAAGATTTATTTTTTTGAGTTTTAAAGACATCTCTGCAGTGAGATTCTTTTATGCCGTCTCCAATATGTTTGCTTTTGAGGTTGCTCAATGACATGTGGCTTCCAAAGACGTTTTGGCCTCCTATAGCAGTGTATTAGAGCATTTCTACATTCCCAGAAAAGCACTTTGTCAGGGAAATGAGCTACCCCTCCTCATTTACTTCCATAGAGGAGTCTTTGTGTACGGGCTCTCTGGGATGGTCTATTTACCGCGTATTCATGTGCATAGTGGATCTATTTGCTGTTTTGGTGGGCAGATCTGTAAAGTATTGGGTCTCATTTAAATTTCTGGTGATTTAGTTAGTTTGTTCATACGGAGATGGATTTGTTTGTTGTCCTGGTGGGTGGCATATTTCTATGGAAGTTTAGGACAAAAACTAATACTGACGAAGAATTGCAACATAAGATGGAGGAGCATGGACAATATCATGTATACTAAGGTGGTTGAGCTAGTGCAGCTCTTGGTTGATGTGCATATTCCCTTCAAGATCCGTATTGTTAAGGACCACAATATGAAGGAGAGGCTGTGTCTGGAGGTCATGAGGCTGAGGCTCAACATTGCTATTATGAGAAGCGAAGGATTTGATGAATCTTCTTGATAGGTGTTGGCTGCATAATGTGTTTCAGACGTGAGGCGATAGGATGCCAAGGCACACACAGGGAGTATATTGTCTTTCTTGGAAGCACAGAGCTGCAGTAGTTGAAGATATGTAGAATATTTTACATGCAGTGTATGCAGTAAACAGAATGTGTAGCACCTTCTTCAATTGTCCCTCTACATAATGCTGGCATAGGCAGATTGGATCCCAAGAGAATTAAGCATAAAGCTGGAGTGTTGCAGGTTAAGAAGGGTAAGGAAGGTTGGAGTGTTGTATTAAATATTTTGTATAAAGTTCTTATAAAGTTTAGCACTTCATAAATTTTAGGGCTCTATTAATTTTTTTCTGTAGTTTAAACTTTAAACTTTACAAATTTGATTTTACAGCTCTCTATTACTGAGTTGTGGGTGGAATTAATTGCATAACTTTTTTTTTGAGATAAAGACAAAAGCCAACGTTTTGGCAGATTGCCGACATTGTAGCATAGGCGATTCACCAAGTAAACTTGTGGCATATCGCGTTCGTTCGTAGGATACTAAATAATACCCTATTTCTTGTTTGTTCTTCCTCTCGATCTTTTATTATTAATACCCCTCCCAATACACCATTCCTATTATAAAATACTCCTTATTTTTCCAGATATGACATGTATCCATTTTTCCTTTGAATTTTTTAATACCCCTTGTTATTTGCATCTCGTTAAATTTAGATTTCAATATTTGACATTCATCACACAATTTAATCATGTTGTCCATTAAAATCTTTATTGAAATTGATCTTTTACTCCAAAAAAAGGTCTCCACGTACCTAGTTTGATGTATCTCTTTTTTTCTTTTCTATTTGCACACTGTGATTATTTAGTATTTTCATTTTATATCCTTGTAGCCTCATCCTTTTTTATGTTGCTAGAAACCTTTCTCATGCTACACAACACATAACTCTTGCAAAAAAAGAAGACAAAATGATGTGCCCAAGCAGCCCTATAATGATGCATAGTTTTCGAGTTTTCTTGAATTGGAAGAGTTCCTTGTTTAGGCCGGTCAGGGGCAAGCGCAGTCTTTGGGAATCACCCCTCGACTTCAATTTCTACAAGTTTGATAGTGCACCTAGCAGTGGGACCTATTTTGTGTCTCTCCTCCCCGCAAAAGACACCGAACAACAAAGACCCTTTGCTGTTTACATCTAGCGTTACCGACCCCGCCCAAAAAGGGTTAGAGTCTCTAGGGAATTTTCTTGGTGAAAACTGTTGTTCTCCACCCAACCATAAGGAGGCCTCACAACAAGCTCCCTGTTGCTGAGAACGGGGGCTGAGTGGAAGAGAAACTCTTCCAGCAGTGTGCTTGACAAGAAGGCTTTGCCCTACATGATTGTGCATCGACTTAGTATCCATTGCTCCTAGAAAACATCTATGAAAATAATGTGCCCACATATCCTACTCCTAATTTGTATTCAAGAATCATTATTTTAAAACTCTTATAGCCCTTATTATAGGGCATTATAACGGGAAGATTTTGATTATATTAAAATCCCCAATATGAATGGACTTGTTAAGGTTTTGGTTAGTATGCGAATCCCCTGTGCATTGTAGTATCAAAGTGATTTGATGGTATTTTGGTTTTTGCATTGTTTGTGTGTAGGATTTAGTTATTTTTGCAAGATAGATTATGGAAGAAACTATTTGCATTCAACAGGATCCATGAGAGTGCTTTAGTTACATTGTGGAGTAGATGGTAAAAGATGAAGAACCATACCAATCTAGTGGTGTATAGGCTAAACACGACATGAAGAAACTACATGTGGGTGTTCAATATCCTTGGTGGCAAGTAATTTATGGCGAGTTCCTGAGAACGAGGCAAAATAGGAGCGAACTTTGTATGACTCCAGTTTTTGTGCTTCTTGTAAAAGCTCCCAATGGTATATTTTGTGGAGTTGATTGTTGTACAATTGGTACAAAAGAAGAATGGATGTACCTAGGTATAATACTTTTTTTTGAAGTATTGATATGTCCAAGATGATGGTTTAAGGAGTAAATGCTATTTGAGAAGACATGTCAAGTTTGTGTCTATGGATTTAGGTGCATTGTAGTCCTAAGAAAATTTCATGCAGTGAAATGTTGTTGATTGTCAGAACAAGTTATTTTTAGAAATTCTAGTACAAGTTAACCATCCATAAGTGATCTTTCATGTTTTCTATTCCGTTCCTTTTGTATTGATTTCTTAGCAGAAGATAGATGCAAAACACACATGGTAATAATGCACAATTAAAAGCATACATTTATTAGATGTCTCGATGAGCAAGTTTGGGGTTGAGCAAAATTGAGGTTAGTAGAGATGTGGTTGTAGATGAGAAGCTTTTTTAATTTGGTAAGCCTACAACGATCATTGTATGAGTAACTGCTACTAATATTTTGGATTAAGTTCAGGTGTTGAAATAAAGAAAGGGTCAGAGCTGAACCATGAAAGAAGTCCAGTTCCATGGGGAGTTGATGAAGAAAAAATACCCAGTTTTCACAACTAAATTAGGGGAGCTAACAATAGAGACCAAAGTGGTATTATACCGTGGTGAAGGCTATTTCAAAGGATGAATTTCCAAAAGCAAGAAAGGTCGGTCTACACGATCAAGGAAACGGATAGTGCAAGGTGGTGAGCATTTTTCCCCTCTAACTTATGCTATTCTACAAGTATTTGAACCTAACACATTGGATGATGGTAGAGGAAACCCTGAATGAGAAGTTGCAAAACATGACTTGGGCAAGGAAAGAAAGAAGGGTGGTAAGATTGCCAAAATTGGAAGGCTACAACTCCCTTGCGAGTATGGTCACTGATACAGATCAACTTGCATCATTACAAAATGAAATTGTAAGCATGGAATATGGGCAATGTTGGAGAATATGTTAAGAGAGTTTTTGATTCTAACTTATTGTGAAGTTGAATATCAACATTATGTTGTCTATATTATAGATAGTTGGGCTTGATGGACATATTTTTCTAACATATAGTCTCTTGTTCTTGCAAGCATGTATTAGATTGCTTCGAAAATGGTAAGTTGACCTAGAGTTGCAGAAAGATAAAAGTATCTCATGAAAGTATTTCGTCAATGTCAAGGAGCTAAGGAGAACACTTCGAGGCTAAGATGCATTAGATGAAGTGTTTAAGTGATGAGGTGTTCTGATGTAGGAAAAATACATCAAATGAAGTGTTCAAAGTGATGAGGTTTTCTGATATGGAAGCACTCTACGATAAGTGTAAGCTATTGATATTCAATGTTGGATGTGTACTTGAGGTGTTTAAGACATGACCCTTTAAGAGGCACTTGAAAAAGTGGCACTTGTTAGTTTATTAGTGGTAGGATTTCCATGACTAGAAATTTTTGGACGCCGATCGTTGTGCAAAAGAGAATGGCACAACAATTGGGGACAAATATTTCTATGTAGGGTAAAGCGATCATTAAAGGCGTACCCTTGTGCACTTAAAATCGCCATCATATTTTTGGTGTGTGGTAGGGGCATTCTAATAGGCCACCATTTTTATGGTGTGTAGACCAACATAGTTATGGTGTGCAATAGATGTCCCAAGAGATTTCAAGGTTGGAGTAGGCCATGATAGCCATGGTTTGCAGTAGATGTCCTAGGAGACTTCAATGTTGGAGAACGTAAGGCATTAGATGTTTATGAGATTGATGCAAATATATTTAATAGGGTCTATTCTTGCACTATATGGTTGTCTTATATTGGATATATTATGATATATAATCTGTATTAAAATTGATCACTATAACAAATAGGTGAAGAGTGAAACATTCAAGAAAAACAACATATATCGCTCTTGGAAATCACACATAAGTGAACCTAGCATTTAACACCTTTTCCTAATTTACTTGACAGTTGTAGCGGCTAGTTATGCATGCACTTCGGTGAGATGGAATGGCGACCATAGGGATACTTGGTGATATTTGCTGCAATAGCAGCAAGGTTACACATTGATTAAGTTCATGTCTGCACTTAATCAGACATTTTGAGCCCCACATTCCACACAAGATTATATTCTTGATTTAATGATTAAATCATTTAGATTGCATATGATATTGTCATTTAAGGTGGTGTGTTAGATTTATTAGATATTGTCAGCATATTGTTAGCATATCATTAGCTTGCGAGTTTGTTACAACTAGGTTATCTTAAGGTTTGGTTTGTTCTTGTGATATGTGAAGGATTTCATGGTGAACTATATTTCCTTGGTTATAATTATAGGCTATTGCAATTTAATACAGACAACCCATAATTTAATCCTATACGTTTCACCCTGAGGTGGTCTAATTGTGCTCGTACCACAAAAAGAATGTACTTGGTGACTTTGTATTGACTACATAGATTTAAAGAAGATAATTATGAAGAGTAGATATCCAATTCCCACCATTAGGTTATCCTTAGGTATTTGTTGACCCCTTTGATATATGGAGCACCACACTAAGAGAAAAAATGTCTATTTGAATGGTTATCTCTTGGGCCTTGCCAATACACCGAAAACTTCCATGAGGATGATGAATGATGTTATGTGCCGCATATTAGATTCTTTTGTTGTTGTTTAAGTAGATGACATTGATTTTCAACAGGATATGGGAAGAACACTTGAACCATGTGTAAGACGTTTTCCATGCCTTTGCATTAGCATAAGCTCTATTCCACCTTGGGGAAGTGTTTCTTTTCCATGAAACAAAGCTCATACCTTGGGTACATTGTTGATAAGGATGGAGTTTATGTTGACCTAGAAAATATTCAAATTATTTAGGAATGGCCAATGCTGAGGACCCTCATAGAATTTCACACCTTCTTAGGCCTTGATAACTATTATAAGAGTTTTTTCTCATATTACATGGCCTTTGAACCAAACAACTAAAGGTGGCACTGGGGAAAATTTTACCTAGTCAAACTCACAATAGAAGGTGTTGGAGAATTGAAACTTTGACAACGTTTAATGCAAGTACTTGCCCTTTAAGACATTCAACAATTGTTTGAGACTATAATTAGTGCCCACCAAGGCAAATTTCACTTGGTTAAACTCACAATAGAAGGTGTTGAAGAATTGAAACATTGACATTGTTCAATACAAGTACTTGCCTTGCAAGACATTCAACAATTGTTTGAGATTGAAATAAGTGCATCTAAGTAAGCAGTTGGTGCAATTCCCATTCAACTTGGGAATCTAGTTGCCCATTGTAGCAAGACATTCAATATACATTCAGAAAGTTTCAAACATATGATCAAGATTTGTAAGCCATCCTTTAAACTTTAAGCATGCAAGTTGTGGAAGCACATCATTTGTAAGGAGACATTTATACATAATGACTATGGGCCTTTGTAATCTTTGCACACGCAAAACAAGTTGAAAAAATAAGAGACATAAAAAATGGTCAAGTTACTTGTCATGGAAATGTATTTTCATGGTTGAGAAGGTATCGAGAGAGGACTGACGAATGAAATTCTCAACTTGCTTTGGCATGGAAGGCCTATAAAAGTACTATTGAAGGTGTTGCAAGGTCTTCTGGATGCCAAAATTTTAAGAATAGGAGGATGAATGAGCTTCCTCTTGCAAAAGTAGGCAATAAGAGCCCATGGAAACACAAAGTTGAGTGAAACTCATACAACCCATCCCAAAGAAAAGGTGTTTGGTTCACCATTGCTAGATGTTTGGCCAGCCTAATTATCCAGAGAGAGAGATTTCCACTCATCATATATTGGACATCAAGTATCCACAATGCTAAATACCCGAGAAGGACGATGACTAAGAAGATCCTCCACTTTGTTTGTGACTCCCCTCTTATATTATATCACCAACCAATACATGCCCACTTTAATTGCGATGATATTGAGTCTTAGAGCGAGACCTCTTGAATTGAAGTGGTTGGTGATTAGTATGTAGAATTACCTCCTTACTGAGAAGATAATGACACCATTGTTTGAGCGCTTCGACCAACACATAGAATTCCTTGTCATAGGTGCTATCATTGAGCTTGGCTTGTGACAAAGATTCATAATGATATGCTATTGGATGTCCTCCCTACATAAGTACTTTGCTTATGGTATATTGGGAAGCATTAGTCTCAAGGTCAAATGGCTGTTGCAAGGTTTGGACAAGAAACATTGGAGTGGAGCAACATGCCTTTTTCAAATGGCAAAATGCCTAAGCATTCTGTAGGCTTCCATTAAGATCCATTTGGCTAGCGAATTGATGAAGAGGATAGGCAACATGCAAGTAGGTATGAGTGAGCTTTCTATAGAAGTTCATTCTCTCTATAAAACTCTTTAGATTTTGAAATGTTAGTTAGAGAGGGCCACTCTCAAAGGACCTTTACTTTATGTGGATCCACATTTTCTCCATGTTCATTAATCGGCAATCCCATGTACTTAATTGAGTTTAACCAAAGAAGGATTTCGTTATATTTGCTTGGAGATGATGTTGGCGAAGAAGATCTAGAACTGTCTACACATTGACCAAGTGGTGGTGCTAAGACTTGTTGTAGACCAAGATGCCATAAATATAAATGAAAAATATTTACACATTAATATGCCAGTAGCACTGGCGAGGCCAAAAGGTTTTGTAAAGTCCAAATTTGGTTTTAAAAGCTGCCTTCCAAAGTCATGGGACTCCATGTGGACTTGGAGATATTGATTTGGATCTCAGTGAGTTTGGGGGACAATGTTCTAGACGCGGACCTAGATGTGCTGTAAGCATGCAAAAGCTTTAAGTGTTGAATGAAACAAAGGAGAGATAAATAAATCAAGAACAATAAATGTATTTACTTATCTGTGCATTATGTACATGGCATACTCTTGAAAAAAATGTATGGCTTCTTGTTTTCTACCTATCGGCTTTTTATGGCTACAATGTGTACATGCATATACAAGTTGTGAAGGTAGGAACCGTTATGGAAGTTGAATCGCTTGGGATTCCACTTGTGACTCCTTGCCTTCTGGTTTATACAGAATGTGGGTTGCCAAGTGCACACACGAATCAATTAGGTGTAGATGTAACATGTGCCCTGGAGTTGCCACTTGTCATGGTGTTGTGTGGCACAAAGTGTCTACATGGTTGATGTCTTGTGTAGGCATTGAGCTGTGTGGTATGTCTTAGGGTGATGCGCGCGAGGCCGAGATTACCCGCATGGCACACAGAGCAACACATTTTATGAAGATCGTGTAGGGGTGCAATTGCGAGTTAGAGTCTCCGTAGTTTGATGACATGGTTCCTTGCATTGCACAAGGTACACAGGGTTGCGCGTAGTTGCTTGAAGCATAGGGGTCTTTGAAGTCAAGTGACATGGTTCCTTTCGCTTTGCCGGGTGTTCAAGGCTCAAAGGATTCCTTGCAAGAGCTTGAAGTGTGAAGTTAAAGCTGAGCAACATGTTTCCTTCCGTTACGTGGGGTATGCAGAGCACAATTGATTGCGCACAAGAGCTTGAAACGCAGGCTTGTGCAAGGATGCACAAGTTGAAAAGGCGTACAAGGTGAGAGTGCGCGGGTGCAACTGTGCATGGATAATTCGTCCTTTCTAGAAAAGCAATCATCTCGATTGTGTCAAGTCTTGGATGAGGTCGGGGTGCAATCTACTCAGGAGTTTGCGCGACATGGTTCGAACATGAAATCACTTCCAGAATCCGGTACCTCTTGATGTCGACTGATATGACGATACTCCGAGGATTGGCAATGTACACACCATGGTGGCTATGCATGTATGCGTGCTTGAGGACAATATCATAGGCATGAATTGGAGCTACATCACAAACTAGCTCCTCTTTGAAAGGATGGATAGTAGATGTCAAGTGGCATTGCTGCGTGATGTGGATACCCTTGGTATCATAAGAATTGATCCATCCCAGGCAATATGGGTGAGAATAATGTATGGTTGGAAGGTTCAGTTACTTAATGGTTGCTTCAAAGATGAGATTCTTCATGCTCCTGCCACTGAACTTGGATGGCTGGCACTTGTGTAAAGAAGGTATTTTCCTCGGGGCATATAATGTGTCCCGCATGCTCTTCATATTTGACTCTTCTTAATTGGTCACCACGAAGCGATAGACTTTGCCCAACATTTTGACTTGTGCAAACTTTAGTTTGGATTGAAGGGATGGGCACAAACCATTGTAGTACTTGAGAACTCTATGTTCCACAAACTCAAATGAGCCCAACTTCACATAGAGGTCATGGAAGGCACTGGTGTAGGCTTGGACAGATTGGTTGTGTCGTTGCCAAGTTGTTGCCATTGAATATAGCGGTGTTCATAAACTTCTTTAAGTTAGTGTTCATCCTTGAAGGCTTCTAGGAATGTATACGAGGCTGGATCAAATCTCTTGACTGTCAAGTCTCCTTTCTTGAGGGTGTATTCTTTCGTTTTTGGTCTAAAAATCAGAACGTTGTAATCGCATTAACCACTTCGTTATTGCAACTAACTGAGTCGTTTTTGTAGGTAACCGAGTCGTAATCGCAACTGGCAATGTCGTTTTCGATTTGTGTACCGTCGTTTTTCATGGTTTTAAAGGTTTCTTCAATTGTCAAAGACCTAGTTTAACAAACTACTAATTGTGTGTTTTGTAGCTTCGATCGGTCCAAGAGCTAACACCAAATCCCCATTTTGATTGTCTATTGCTTTAATTTTGTTTGCATAATCTTTGTATATCCTTTGTATAGCTTGTCACGTGTGTTTATACCTGGAACTAGGTTGTGAATGCCCTTCCCTCGTGTCACATAGGCGATCTTGGGGATCAAAAACAACCTAAGCTTCCCCCTTTCTTTTCTTTCTAGGGGTAATGTGACTCGAATTTCATTCCCATGCACTTACCATAGTATTTAGGTGTCTTGTGACGTGGATTTCATCGCCACACACAAAGACACACCACGTGTTTCGGTGGGGTATATAAATTCAAGGACCACTGTCATTATTGGCTAAGTTTCGACTTGTTTTGAGGGTGACGTGAAGTGAGGGGCTTCCACATCCCAATACCCAAGCCTTAGAAAACACTCTTTCCACATGGACTTGGGCTCCATGTACCGGAAGGTATATGGTGGACACACTTAGTGAGCCTTCTATAGCCTAGCATTAAGACCTATTGGCTGTAGACGGTTAGTAGTGTAGGGAGCACAACACTCCAAAAGCTACCCACTCCGTACCCCGTAAAGTGAGGGTTGGGAGACCTATCTGTCACCACTCTACTCGAGGTATATCGGCGGGCTACTAGTCGTGTTGCACACCCGTTTCTACTAGCGTAGGGCTTGTTGCTTGCTTGATATTGTTTGTGTTGTGAGAGACCAATGTGTTTGAAAACTCCACACTTAAATCCTAATTAAACATATTCCCTTGATCAACCCTAATCATTCTTCATCTACTACACAATCCCATTAATCAAACCAATTACAACTATCTAAAACCCTCATTCTCTATCATCCCACAACCACGTCATATAAACTACTCATCCAACATCCACTCTCTACAAATCATCTTAACTAAACATCCATTTACCATTCGTTCTTGTTTAAAGTTACTAACCTAAGCTTGCTAAACTATCCTAAAATTCTAATCCACATAATCTACAATCTACCTTCCATCAATGCTATCCACTCTAATCTACATCCAACAATCCATAACATCCCTTCAAGCTTGATTAAAACTATAAATCTTAAAGCTAGTGTATACCCACAATCAACAACCTATCCAACATCCAACTATCAACAAATCAATTCTATCAACTAGGGTTATCTATACCCTAAACATTGACATCAACTCAAATCAAACCAACCTTAAGGGTTATCATTTGACTAGCTCATATTGAGTAGAACTTTGATCAAGCTTCATCTTAGATCACAAAACCTCATCAACATCTAATCATCACCTCATCCCACATATGCAACTTCCAATCAACTTTCAAAGCAAGCCTAATCCATAATCCACAAACAAGAACCAATGGCACCCGAGACTAGATGTAGGGTTAGATTAGGACTCAATAACACAAACAATGAAGATCCCTTTGTGAATCCTTCAACTAATCAACAACCTACCCAACATCCAACTATCAACAAATCAATTCTATCAACTAGGGTTATCTATACCCTAAACATTGACATCAACTTAAATCAAACCAACCTTAAGCGTTATCGTTTGACTAGCTCATATTAAGTAGAACTTTGATCAAGCTTCATCTTAGATCACAAAACCTCATCAACATCTAATCATCACCTCATCCCACATATCCAACTTCCAATCAACTTTCAAAGCAAGCTTAATCCATAATCCACAAACAAGAACCAATGGCACCCGAGACTAGATGTAGGGTTAGATTGGGACTTAATAACACAAACAATGAAGATCCCCTTGTGAATCCTTCAACTAATGAGCGAGTTTACAATGATGACGAAGAAAGCCTCGTGAACCATGAAGAATATAACCAAGGAAGTCATAACCATAGTTATGCGGGAACGCATCCCTTCCAAAATTCTAACGTCTGAGATGTCCTAGATGTTTTGGGGATGCCGAGACGTGGGGGAAACGTTTCCCCCACGTTTTCTCATAGGTCAAGGAATAGAGGAAACATCTCCGAGACATTTGGAGAGGAGGAGAAACGTCTCAGGGATGTCGGGGACGACGGGGACGGCTGGAAGTCCTTGAAACGTTTCGGGGACTTCTGGTTTTTTTTTTTTGAATTTTTAAAAAAATTAATTTGTTTATTATTCTCTTTATAAGTGTTTACCCGTTAACCATAAGCCGCCTATATTGTATTACAAAGACATATTAAGAAACAAGAGTGATATATGAATACAAAATTTTTTGAGCACAAATGCACATGGACTTTAACAACATATGAAAACCAACAACATACAATATTAATATTAAAAGTTATAAGGACATATAATATTAGTATAGCTATATGTATACTGCGAGTTTTTAATACGGACATCTGAATGTAGACTGTATGCACATGGTGGACCGATATATAAAAATGAACTGCTATTCGTAATTTTTTAAAAATTTATCTGTATATTTTTAATATTTATAATTTTATATATTATTTTAATAGCCGTCCCCTCACCGTCCCGAAATTTTGGAATTTTTTTGCTGTCTCGAAAACTCCGTTCTTGCGCCCTGGAGTCTTAGATAACTATGGTCGTAATGACTTGCTCTTGATCAATACCTGTATGATAATAGAGATGACCATCTCTAACAACTCATCAACATTAGAGCAAAGTTACTACCAAATAATGACCTTGATAACCAAAGAAACATCATTAGCTAAAGAGAACCTAAACAAGAACAACCATCCACAAGCCGAAATCCCTTTGAAAGAGAGGATCCGCTTACTAAATCTATGAATGTAAATCGTTTTAAAGCTGGCAAAGGGAAGACCAACCTAAAATGACAAGCAAATTGAGACTGCGATCAGGCCTTGTGAGATCAAATCCAACAAATATCCTGCCAAGTGGCTACACTTGTTTCTCAAATAATCCTTAATACTGATGAACATCCCTACCAATGGAAGCCAACCAAAGAACCTATGAAAGATCCCAAACCCGTTTCTGTCTGAATTTTTTTTATTTTTATAAAATGCTCGGGCTCAGATTTGAACCGATAATATCAAAAGAATTCATGGAACATCACACTGAAACTGCATAGATAATATAAATACAGTAAACCCCGCAAACTGGGCGAATATAGTATAGGCGCCTAGGGTTTAACTGGCAGATTTCTTTATAAATATTTCAGCTGTGTATTTAATAATGATTTATGAAGCTAAATATTACAGCAATACAGATATAAAACTGCAGAAAGATTTAATAACAGAGATTGTCCAAAAACCCATAGTAAACGAATCAAAACCCTAGCCGATTTGATATATTTGCTGCTGGGAATTACAATAAATATCTAGCAAGACAAATACCTCTGATACAACAATAAATAACTGTAGAAGAAGCCGCCCCACTCAGATATATATGCAAATGCTCATTGCTGCAATTTATTCTTTTCTCTGAAACTGCTGAAATGCTGAATAACTATGTAAACAATGAAGATTCCTGGATGGAAGCTTCTCTCACTGCTCCTGGGGTTTCTGTCCGCAAGAGGAATAATGTTCTGAATCTAATGAAGACCCTGTGTGAATCTTCCTCCTTCGAATTGGGTTTTCCGTCCAATGCGTAATCTCCAAGGGTTTCCGTCCTTCGAGAGTAATTAGCAAGAGCTGCTCTGAATTTGTTTTTTTGTTCAAAATGATAAGTGTGTAGCAAATGGGCCAAACCCTCCTTTTATAACCTTTTCCGAGAAATTTCATTAAAAGGAAATATAATTAATAAATCACTTTATTAATTAATTACACCTTATAACTCCGGAAAGTGATTTATTTATTTAATTAATCATTCCTGGCGCCCAAGGTCACTGAATTAGCATCTCATCATTTAGAACTTCACATTCTCTTTCTAACGAGCTATAATACTGAGGTGCTCGCCAAGTAATTCGTACAAATATAAGCAACCTGGGTAAAATAATTAAAATAAGCCATTAATGCTCCCAAAGTGCGGAAATTGTCAGAAAGCACCGGAATCGGAAACTGACTGAGCAGAAGTGGTGCCGATGACGAATAATGAGAAATGAAGTCAGTTGGGTGACTTACTATAAATGGAAACTCTCTCCAAGAATCTTGGAGAACACACCAGAAGCCAGAAATAACCTCAGAAAGTGCCAAGTGAGTCCTTAAGACCAACTGAACTCATTGCTAACATCAAATAATCCACCAGATCGTCGATAAAACCCTTACCCGCTATGCACATCGTCTCCTAACAACGGGACTAGCTTACGAAGATGACAAATAAGCTACCCACCAAGTGTCCAAGGGTCATGTCAGAAAGAGGGACATTACAACCTAAATTCCATATGAACTTCGACAAGGATCACCATGAGGCCAAATTCATTCTTCCATCCACTCTCATTACTGGCTCATCGTTCGCACAAGAGTGGCAAACAATGAAGGAGGCTCTACAAGGGTTACAATCAGGTATGCCTGACAAGAAATATAAGTTCGAAGATCTGTGCCCTTATCCACTAGACACTGAACTCTTTCGACCACCCAAATTTGAAAAATATAGGGACAAGGGTAATCCCAAAGAGCATGTCAAGAAGTTCGATATGGCTTGTCAAGAGGTAGCCTATAGTGATACTTATCTATTAAGACTATTTCCATGTAGCTTGAGTGGACATTGTAAAGTTTGGTCAGAGTTGCAACAAAGAATAACACGAATAATAATCTTTTATTTCGTTAATTTTATTAATTACAAAAACCACAAATATGTATGCAAGTGTTCTCCTATTTTTTAGGAGTCTTCCTAACTACTAAATCCCAACCACAAATCTCTAGACCTATTTATGTGGGGTGAGTATAACTCACGTAACCCACTTACAATAATGTTATAAGTTGTTTATTATAACAACTCTATAACAATGTTATTAACCTACTAACCAACAACAATAAATTACCATACATTAACTACACAATAATGGAGCACTAACATATAAATTCCTAACATTCCCCCCTAAGTGCAAAGATGGGGAAAACCTGCCTTGTACTGCAATGTGTTGCCTTGACACTTGCTCATGATCTGGATGGTTTTGTTTTCATGATAGCCAACAACCTCCGGGATGGTTTTGTAAGTGGCTGACCACAATCCACAAAAGATAGTTTTGTTTTCAGGTAACTAACAAATCTTCGGGATGGTTTTCAAAATGGATAACCAACCATGATATCATGATGTCACAATATTACCATTAGCTCTCATCATATTCTTCCATCAGGGAATTACACAAGAATTGTGGTCACTCATTACAAACTGAAAAAATAAACTGAATGGAAATGGAACATTAGTGTCATGTTCCCCCCCACAATTTGAAATTTCCACTTATTCAACAAACCAAATAGGAACAATAGGAACATTGAAATCTGAAGCACAGTAAAAACACTGAAAGCAAACACACTCTGAAATAGATGTCACCAAACCTTCATGCGGCCTCGTCGTTGGCGACTGACGTGAGGTCGTTGTTCAACCTCCTTCCTCCGATGCCTCCTACCTCCAGTACCATGCCGCTAGCTCAGCTGGATTTGATCATGAGGCTCAAATTAATACGCCTACCCCCAATTATGACTCGGACGTTAGATTCCACCGATAGTGCGTCCTTTACAATTTAGAATTTTGGCATCGATGACTCAATGACGCTGAAAGGGGCTGCAAAAATCTCCAAAAGTATACACAGGCCCAAAACAAGGAGATGCTTATAGGATGGCTTAAAAAGAGAGTATTTTTCAAACTTGGTATTTTTCAACGAAATTGGAACCAATGTGGCGGAGATGAAAAAATCAGCTCTTTTGCAAAAAACGGCACTCAATTTCGAGTTATTGTGTAAAAGTTATTAAGGTTTCAATTTCCTGTAAAAAGACCCAATTTAATTAAAATTGGCTCAACGATTAAAAATGTGCTCAAGATGGAGAGCAAATTTATCGTGTGACCACTCCTCGAAACCGAGAGGAAATGAAGATTCCAAAAATGTCAATGGCCTGAAGAAATGGCTCAAAAAAGTATTAATTTGGCCAAAAATGCATTAATTTCCCTTAAAATGGAATTATTTAAGCAAAAAGTTTAGAATTTAAAAAAAAAAAAACTAGTCTTGCAAAAAATAATAATAATCAGCCAATCAAAAATGGCAATGCAGAAGGCTATTTTTTTATGGAAATAACTCACGGCTGATTTGTATTTTCTCCTTCTCAGATTTGATCAGGCATATGAGTTGCGAATGATTTAAGTGATGTTTGAGGAACGCTTCAACAGAAAGGATGCACAACAATAGTTTTTCATGTAGATCTGAGCGATAAATTATCCCGGTTTTCAGTGCACATCACTATTTTCTTGATCCTCGAACCACCTCGTCATTGTAGGGCATGATGCAGAGACGTCAGAGATGTATCTGGGTTGATTAGGGAAGAGAGATGCACACACTGCCCTCTACCTTGGAAACATTATGCAAGATCACCACCACATAAATGAAGGGACGATTGGCACATCCAAGCTTAGAAAAATATGTACCAACTGTTCTCCACGGAAAATATTTGTATATCTATGCTCCTAGAATCCGCCATGTCTTCCTCTACGCAATTTGCCTACTATGCCTTTATATGCAGGCAAGTAGTGACAAAGAAATGCAGCAAGAGTAGCCTCACAATATTTCTTTCTCAGATTTCTCTCATGCAACATGGAAACCAAAAACTATAACGGATCTACCCCTGATAATATCTTAGGATTCCATGATTGGAATGAACACAACTTTGATACCAAATGTAAAGTTTGGTCATAGTTGCAACAAAGAATAACACGAATAATATTCTTCTATTTTGTTAATTTTATTAATTACAAAAACCACAAATATATATGCAAGTGTTCTCCTATTTTTTAGGAGTCTTGCTAACTACTAAATCCTAACCACAAATCTCCAGACCTATTTATGTGGGGTGAGTATAACTCATGTAACCGACTTACAATAATTTGTTATAAGTTGTTTATTATAACAACTTTATAAAAATATTACTAACCTACTAACTAGTAACAATAAATTACCATACAGTAACTACACAATAATGGAGCACTAACATATGAATTCCTAATAGACACACAATTGATTAGTTTATGCACCTGTCCAAGGGATCCATTACCACCTTCGCTGATTTGTCTGAGAAGTTTGTCAGACACTTATCCTATAACATTGAACATGAAATCACAATGAAGGATCTAGGTGACACAAAATAACGAAATGGGGAGAGTTTCTTGTCCTTGTAAAGATGAAGTCTCGCTAGCCGATTCCCTTACACAATTCCAAAAAAACAGTTAGGATTTTCATTGCCAACTTAAATCAAGAATTGGCCTTACACTTACAGGTACATTGTGCCAACACTTTTGATGAGATATTGAGAAAGGCTATTATTGCCAAGGGTCTAATCAAGTTCTATTAGAAAGAGGACCAACAACCAACAACCATCAACCTCAACAGTAGAGAAGCCCAAGTTCTTTAATAAGAACAAAAATGTGGTTGGTGATGGAGTGACTGTCTCCAAACACATTAGGACCATTCAAAATGCTGCTAAACCGTCATGCCAAGCTTTCCCAAGCCTTCCAATCCATCAAGCATCACTATTCCAAGGGGTAGACCAATGCTAGATTTCAAGAACATGACCTATACATCTCTTGGTGAGCCATTAGAATCCATCTTCCTAAAGCTCTTGGCTGTGAACATGACTGAATTTCTTGATACAAAGCCTTTTGAGGAAAATGTGCCCAAACCATCATGGTATCGGGAGGAAAAGCAATGCGAATTTCATAGAACAAAGGGTCATATCACAAATAGATGTATGCGGGTCAAAACGATGTCCAGGACCTCCTTAACAAGGGTGACATTGAAATTGAAACGGATGCTTCCACTTCCAAAAATCAGTAGTTGGGTATCTATGAAGATCCATTCCGGAAGCACAATCAGAAGCTAAAGTCCGAACAACAAGGCCAAGGTCAAACATTCCAAACCAACCATATCAATTATAAGAGGATCCCCTATGACTATGATTCCATTGTCGGTTGCATTGATCACCACATCGCTGCTATCAAAATCAAAGGCATGTCTTCCTAAAGCCCAACTCCTTAGAGTCGATCTTCCATCTCAATCAAACCCCAATCACCTGAGTACAATCTTGCCACACGGAGTAACAAGGTCACCATCCCAAGAGCACCACTTGAGATCACTATCCAAAAGGCTCCGTTTGCTCATGCCCGAGGGTCAGTATGATCTTCTCAAGCAACTTGAGAAGACCCCTGCTAAGACATCCATCATGGATCTGCCCAAGACCTCCCTCGTCCACAAAGATATCCTCTACAAAGCCCTTGAGGAATCCACTGTACCAACAGATAATGATCCTAATTTGTTCCAAGCTCTTGTGGGACACCTCTCATCTAATCAATAACCCACTTTTGACCAAAATGCTCTACTGACTGCCGGCCCATCCCACAACTTCTTCTTGTATATTGAGGTACTCATCACTAAGCACAAGATCAAGTACATGCTTGTGGATAATGGTTCGGGTGTAAATCTTTACACCCTCACTCTCATCGGAAGATTGGGCTATTCGAAGGTAACGCTAACACCAAATATCATTACAATAAGGGGGTAGATGATGTTGCGAGACAATCTGCTAGAAAAATTCATCTTCCTATCATGGTAGGTCCTGACACACATCAAATGGTTATTTATGTGGTGGACACCGACCTCCCTTATAACATCCTTTTGGGACGACTGTGGATCCATGAGATACAAGCTATGTTATTCACACTCCTCCAGTGTATCAAGTTCCCCCATTTTGGCTTGGAAGGTCACAATTCCTGTGACCCCTAACCCTTTCAATATTGTAAGCTATTGGAAGGGAATTATCGAAGCACCATCGATTGTCCCAACACCATGGATCATTCTCATAAACCAAAATCAATAACATCCTCACCATCTTACATCTACCCCGACAATCCTCCATCCACTTCTGAAGCTCTATCCATTGAACCACTTGCTACAATCATCCCAAAAGGATGTGGAGAATACAAACTCGAAGATGCCTTCATGTCAGTCACCTCCGTACATCTTCACGTAGTTATGGGAAGACTCACCATGTGGAAGCCTAAACACACCGCATACCAACTCGGCACATCCGCTTTCAACCAATTCGGTTTGCCCAATGATGAAAGGATCGAAGGCTCATATGACTTTGGGTTGTTCGACGCTGAAGTAGCCTCATGCTATCAATATCTAGAGTATCCAAAGGCCCATTGAACGTTGTAAAATCATGAAATCTAGGGGGAAAGGCCTTGGTCCACGTGATCAAGGGATCTTGGAACCCGTATTTGTTGAAGAAAACCCGCCACATCTCGGCCTTGGGTACAAACCGCGAACTGGTGACTCGCAAGATGACATTACAGATACTTCTTCGGTGTCTGGGGAATCCTCCTTCAGGGACGACATCAAAGTAGGGTCTGTCCATAGTCTCTACCAAGATCTTGCTGTTATTAACCTTTGTGCCGATAACGCCAACTTAACCATTAACTTTAACCTTCATTATCCTTCCTTTATACCATTGGAATCAACAACATCCTCCATCATTCAACGAATTCCAAAATGATGAAGCAATTATATAATTCATGGGACTCCGGGATCATATTCCCACAAGAGATCACAAGAAAGGTTACTTAGACGCTTGTGCCTATTTCAGGGAACAAGTGGATTTCCCTAGTCATTCAAAAAAGTCAAAAATACAAAAAAAATTAAAAAAATCAAAATATAGAATCGTCTAGTGAAAACCTCTCTGCGACACTAGTGGGTAAAACAAACAAAAATAAAAAATAAAAAATAAAAATAAAGATGTGTCTATTGGTGAAAACCTCTCCGAGGCGCCAATGGCCGGGGAATTCCACTTGTCCTCTGAACCTGGCAGCAAAGAACCTCCAAGCCCTACTAGCATACAATAGAAAGACTCGCTTAGCACAAAATAATTAGATGAAATTGATGACTTACTCAAAGAGTTTCCCAACGACATGATAGCATATAGACAAGAAATTTCTTCAAATTCTATGTACAAACTGTTTTCATGACTAAATGAGCCCATACATACCTTCAAGCAACATGAAAAGAGCAAATCATCACCTTTGGTTGGTGTTTCCAACCTCCCAACAGAGTTTTGATCACCTTCTAACTCAAGGCCTGTCACATGTATCATAGAAATCAAGTTAGATAACAACTAGCTCCTTTATAGACTTTTAGCTCTTCTAGAATCCCTTCAACTTAGTATGTGGAAGCAACCTTGATAACCTGTCAAACTATTTAGCCTTGTACTTTCTTCACTCACTCCTTTCATGCTCTCATAATGTTCTCCCCTATGTGTCTTGTTTGTATAGTCTCTGGACTGTCCTTGCCTTCTCATAAGAGATTCTCATTCACCTCACACTGTTTTCACACATTCTTCTAGCTTGAGCTAAGATCTTTCACAGTATAACATTTCCTATCAACTGAACTCCTCATATAGCTGCAACCATTCTTTCATCAACAAGAATCACAACTTGTTATTTTACAACCTTGTTTGGCATCACCAAATATTAGACTGTACTCCAAAAGTTTCCCTTGTTTTCCCTCACTGTTTTCTCTCTCTCTAATCACTGTTTTAGCCTTGTTAGGACCTCTCACTGTTGTTTGACCATCAACAAATGACACTTCTCTTTCTAAACTCTGCCACCATCCATGCAACAATATATTACTCTTAACTCTGTTTTCCTATGTCCTATCCTTTCTTGGTTTCTTTTCACAGTTACTAGATTCTTGTACACTTGTCCTTGAGTATGGTCCAAGGTTTTTGGCATTATGTCAATTGTCTCATCCTTTAGGGTTTCTAGACTTATTATGATTCTTCAATACAAACTCAACAAAAATGCCTTCTTTCTCAATAACTCGGTCCATTCTAGGAATGCACAGTCTATCATGACTAAGTTCTCAACCCTCTTAACTTACCCTTATGCTTGAGACTCTGTTCAAGGCTCCCTCTAGTATTGATCCAAGTTTACTCAAGATGTTATGACGGTCTTAGATCTCTTCCAACCCTGAAAGATCAAGCAATTGTAAACACAACATCTTTTAACTTCCAACTCTGCCTTTCCCAGCTTGTAGCCCTGTTATACCTGATATTCTTGAATAACTTTTTATATCACTTTCTAAATGAACACGAACACTTTCCTAGTAGCCATTAAACCTTTACATCTTCCACATCAATCTTGCCAAGAATTTCTTAAGGAAAACATACGAGTTTTCAATTTGTTCTTCTCAATTAGTTCTTCTCATGCTCCAAATAGGACTGTCAGATAAATATCCATCCGTACAAGACCATATCTCTTAAAACCACAATTTTTTTTACAAATCTTGCTCAGATGGTTTGTATCAAGTTTCATGAAATTTCACCTACTAGTTCTCAAGTTATACCAGTTTTTCTCTTAACCCTAAGCTAGGGTTTCCTCAGAACCCGAGATAGGAAATATTGCTTATAGTGAACAAAATAATGAAACAAATCCTAATTCTTACCTTTTAGGCTTTGTCCAGACATTATTCAACTTGCTTCTTTAGATATCAACTCTTGAAACCTTCTCCATAACTTGCCATTCCAATGTTTGCCTAATCTTGCCTTAGAAAACCCTGTTCCTTGCATACACTCCTAGAAATCATACCAAAGCTATCTTCTGTCATACCTGTATAAGTGTGTCACAACTCACCCCATCTTTGCATTTATCATTTCCCTCTTATTACCTCAAATGACTCAAGAATACACAAGCTCTCACATCTGTTTTGTTTCAATTTGAGAAACTCTGCCTTTCTTGTCTCTTCAAACTTCAATCGGAGTTCATACACAGTCAAATCCCTTCTTTACACATTCTAATGCACCTGTCCATTCATTTATGCTATGCAAGGCACTCAACCATTGTTAACTCTAAACATAGTCATCAAGTTAGTAAGCATTCATAGTAAGTACAATATAACCATCATCAAGAATCATTCAATGAATGAAATACACTCTCATATATCATCTCAAACTCATTCAATTACAAACTTACACAGAAATATCATATAAGACTCATCTTTTTAATTCATATTTACAAAAAGGCTCCTTTTCATACAAGAACCCTGTTTTTGAAGTTTGCATAATCTCATTACAGGTTCTTGCCCTTATGAGGCTCTTTCCTTTGTTCTTCAACCTCCAACCTCTCCTCTTGCTTTCCTTACACCTTCCCCCATTCGAATATATCTTATTCATGGACTAAAAGGTGTGTATAACTTTTCCATACCTAACCATGGTGGGGTCGTAATCACTTATGATGCACTTAACTAAAGGGTGATAACACCCTAAAAGCACTAATTGAGTTCCTTTATAACCTCTTACCACCCTTTCATGACCTTATTTACATCATTTCACCTTTTACGAGTTCAAATATTTAAATATTCCTTTTTGGGGGGAAACTCCAAAATTCCCATTTTAACACACATGGAGGACTTAAGATAGCTATGAAGGACTCAGGGACACTTGAAAGGACCCCCCACAACCTAATACACGCCAAAACTCATGACAAACCAAAATTTACTTAGGTACAAAGTTGATGCTCTTGCATCACGACATGCAAGAGAGATCACCATCATTAGTTGAGGACACAGTTGATGTCAATATCAACACAGAATTAGAACCAAATATACTCAAACTCGGTGCTAGGCTGAGTCCTCAAGAACGTGAAGAATTCATAGCCCTCATTGAAGAATATGCCGATATCTTTGCATGGTCATATGTAGATATGCCATGCCTATATCCATCATTGGTAGTTCATCACCTCGTGGTACATCTCGATGCTAAACTAGTCAAACAAGAGATCGGAAAAAATACATCCAATAATCGCTTTATTGGTCAAAGAAGAATTGCAAAAACTTTGGGATGCAAACTTTAGCTGCCCAATCGTTCTGCTTGGATCTCCAACATTGTCCTCATCAACAAGCCTGATGGATGCATCCGTATTTGCACAAATTTCATAGACATCAACAAAGCGTGCCCTGAAGATGATTTTCCCTTTCCAAACATTGACATGATCGTTGACTCCACTGCTGGGCATGAGATGTTATCACTCATGGACGGATTCTTTGGATATAGCCAAATCAAAATTGCATCTGAAGATCAACACAAGACAAAGTTCACCACCCCTTGGGGAACATTTTATTATCAAGTAATGCCATTTGGACTCAAAAACACAAGAGCCACTTACCAAAGAGCAATGATAGTTATCTTCCATGATATGATGCATGCCGTTGTTGAAGATTATGTTGATGACATCCTAAGAAAATCCAAAACAAGGGCAGATCATCCTACAATGCTCTGAAGTATTTTTGAACAATTAAGAGAGTGGTTTGGCTCACAACAGGCAAACTATTGAGCTTCATCATATCTAGGCGAGTTATTAAGGTTAATCCAGCCAAAGTCCAAGCCATCAATAAAATGCCTCCTTAGAATCTCAAGCAATTGTGAAGTCTACAGGCTAAAATCCAGGCTGCTGCTGGTTTATCTCACAGCTAGTCGATAAATATTAACCATTCACCCATCTGCTACAAAGGGGACAACTTTTCACTAGAATCAAGATTGCTAACAAGCATTTGAAGCTCTCAAACAATATCTTCTATATTCACTAGTGCTTGCTCCGCCTACACCCGAGGAACCATTAGTTTTGTATAGATCAACTACTCAGTGTGCTTTGGGAGCTCTTTTAGCGCAACATGATGAGCACGGAAAGGAATGAGTCATTGACTATCTCAGTCGGACCTTGGTATCTTATGAATTTTACTATACTCCAATAGAACGAGCATGTTTGGATGTGATGTTCGTCTCTTAAAAATTGCAGCACTACATGTTGAACAACAAAACCAAGCTAATAGCCAAGGTAGACCCATTGAAGCATCTATTATCCAAATCAGCTCTAATTGTTAGAATGGCCAAATGGATCATGTTGTTTAGTGAATTTGATATCGAATACGTCAATCAAAAAGCAATTAAAGGACATGTGCTCGCCGATTAACTAGTTGAAGCTCCTATTTCATATAATCAACCATTAACTATTGGGTTCTCTGATGAATCAATCATTACTATTGAAGAATCACCTCAATGGAAGCTTGATTTTGATGGATCCGTCACTCATCACGTCTCAGGGACATGAATCCTTTTTATCACACAAGGAGACTCGATCCCTAACGCCTTTTGCCTTGGCTTCCCCTAGACAAATAACATTGTTGAATATGAAACTCTCCTATCTGGTCTCAGAATCACTATCCAATGGAACATTCAACATTTCCAAGTCTGCGATGATTCGCAATTGGTCATCAAGTAGGTCAATGGTGAATATCAAACAAAGGATGATAAGTTAGTTCCTTATAAACGCATGGTTGATGGATTTAAACAATAGTTTCAAGATACCCAGTTTGAATAGGTTCCATGTGCTAGCAACAAATTAATAGACGCCATGGCTACAATTGGATCCTTGCTTGAGATGCTTCTTGAAACACAATAGTGTCATTTTTTGTCGAGCAACTCATGATCTCTGCTTATGATGTCCTAGAATCAGAGATGGTTGTTGTTTTCAACTCCTCTTGGTATTAAGACATATATAATTGCATCCATGACACTACCTTACCATTTGATCTCACCCTTCCGAACACAAATCCTTCATCCAAAAAGCCTCCCATTTCACCATCTTAGGCAACTTGTTCCATTGTAGGGGATATGACGGAACCCTGTTAAGGTGTTTGACCTCAGATGAGGCTAACCTAGCGATCAAAGAAGTCCACGATGGCACTTGTGGGGCACACACTAGTGGGAAAGCCCTAGTCAAGAAGCTCCTCTGTGTGGGTTATTGTTGGCCAACTATGGAAAACAATGTGTGTCAGTATGTTAAGAAATGTGTAGCCTATTAGAAGCGCGTAGACCTCATTTATGCTCTATCACAAGCCTTATAACCTATCACATTGCCATGGCCATTTTCCATATGGGGATTCGATCTAATTGGCAAGCTTAATCTTGCTTCATTCGACGGTCCTTAGCACATCATTACTACTACCGAATGCTTCACCAAGTGTGCGGAAGCCATGCCACTCACTTATGCCATTGATAAGCAGATTTCCAAGTTCATTCTTTACCACATCATCTGTTGTTTCGGCGTCTATCCACCATCATTATTGACAATGACAAATCTTTGAAAAACAAAGATGTCAAAGCACTCTGCCAACACTTCCATATACAACAATTGTCTATGCCTTACTACCCTTGAGGTAATGGCCAGGCTAAAGCCAACAATAAAATCATCAACAAGATCCTAAAGAAGCTAGTCAACGAAGTCAACGACATTGGCCGTGATTGTCACCTGCAGCTTTATCCCGCTTTGTGGGCTTACCGCAACAACATCCATACACCTACTGGAGCCACTCCATACTCCTTCGTCTTTGGCGTCAAAGCTTTCTTGCCAATTGAGATCCAATTACCTTCCCTTCGCATCTCCCTACAAGGCCTCATCAACAAAGAAGAATACCGTGTCGCCAGACTCCAAGAGTTTGAACTCCTGGATGAGAGACAACTTAATACCCTCAATCACCTAAAATCCTACCAAAATAGGCTACGCAGACAATACAACAAGAAGGTACGACCAAGAGAGTTTGAAATTGCTCATCTTGTCTTTAAGAAAAATCAAAGAAACATAAATGTTGAGCGAGAAAAGAGCAACAAGTTTGAGTCCAATTGGCTTGGACCCCATGCCATCATCACCAAATACAAATTGGGGGCATGCAAGCTAGCTATAGAGGATGGCTATGAACTCGATGAATCCATGAACATTAGGCATATAAAGCGGTTCTACACTTGAGTGGTGTTCCATCTTTCTTCAATAAAGGCCATCATATATCAAAAATCCAAAAAAATCTAAATATTTAAACAAAAAAAGAACGACCAAAAGTGAAAACCAATTTTCTATCACCTTGGGCAAATATAGTGACGAAAATCGGTTTTTGGCGTTGCTCGTAACAATGAGTACCACATACACTTGGGGGCAATCCCTATCTGTTCCACATCACTTTGTCCTTTCCCCATCATCCCTCTTTTCCTTCATTCCCATCCTTCCGCCTTGACCCTGGCCAAGTTGACTATACAAACACATAAACATGGGGTAACATGTTGAGATTCAACGTTAAATCCGACAAAATCAAAGAATGAACAATCAAGTTGAGCATGAAAGAGCAAGCTAGTTAGGATAAAATGGAAGCAGCCTCCTGGGCACATCATAATGACAATATTGTAACCCTTGGATGAGCTTATCTTGAGCACGACCTTCTCCATCCTATTTCCTTTTCCATTCGTGTTTATCCTCCTTCACCCTATCCTCTCCTTCGACCCTTGTCGCGTCTAATCGTTGTTTTGCTTTGCCAGTCTTCCTCATCCTATCAAGCCCTCAAAATAATCTTATCCTATAACCATCCTCCCCTACTCCTAGCTCAACCCACATTCATCCATCCTTGTTACTATTAGATCGACCTACTTAACTAACCCAAGGGCAACTATTACCACTTGGGGGCAAGAACAAAGAACCCAACACTAGGCTATGTTGAGTTATGACTTGCTCACAAACCTCCAAGTATCCTCACACGGGAACATAAATAAACACACGTGGTCATCCTCCCATATCACCCATCGTCTATCCCTAAAAACTATGTCATTCAAATCATTGTCATATGTGATTTATTACCATTAGATTAGTCTTGGGGCAGAGGAGTGATTTGTGTCATCGTCTATCAACGTCAAAGGGTCAACCAAGGAGGAAAGTTAATGATAGTGGGAATTTGTCATCCTTCCCTAGTGCACTTTTGGAATTTGTACAAACAAAATGTCTTCATTAGAAAGAGTAGGGGGATTCTATGCACAAGATGATGGATGTAGCCTTGAGGAGTAAACACTTGTGGAGGGAGTATATTTCCTCATATGTGAGATTCATAAGTCACGGTATGTAAACATTTTTTCAATGAACATTGCCCTAATAGGTAAGTTGGTAAGAAGTATGTTAAGCAGTGATTGTGAAGATATCGGGGAGGTCTTTTAAGGTATGGATAAAGTGTCAAAGGTAATGTATGACACTCATTAGAGGTGCAATTCAATATTACAACAATCTATTCATAACTCCAATTACAACACTTTGATTTGGATAATAAACGTGATCTAATGGAGATTGGATGGTTGTAATGTTCCCTTTGTATGAGGTTGTGTATGATCAAAGACATGACGCCCTAGAGGAATCAATAAAATTTGGAAGAGTTGAAGGAGTTTAAGGGTACATCAACAAGCACCCTGATTACCTTGAAAGAAGAATGGCTGGAGGAGGCTTACTAGAGAGAAGAATTGGAAATGCGATTGGTAGACCTAAAGAGGGAGAGGCAGATGCTTTAGGGTAGTAGAGCATTTACAAAGAAAACTAGAAACTAAGGAGGGAACTATATGAGAGGATAATTGGCTCAACTGCCAATATTTATCTAATAGCAACAACCTAATCTCTTATGTAGGTTGTCTAGGGCAAATTTATTTAGGAAGACTTCTACCCTATGTGAAAATAATGCAATAGTTTGAAGCCAAGCTATCTTGAGAAGGAATCTTAGCTAAATTGGAGATGCTAGATGGTAGCCCTCGTTCTGTAATGGAGAATTTGCTCTTTGGTATGACACTTAATACCTAGAAAATGAATAATAGAGTAAGTTCAATGTCATATACATTTTGTGATTAAAGTGAAGCTATAATGTCATGCATGTTTTGTGAACAAAGTGAAGCGTTAATGTCATGTGCGTGTCATTGATGTAATGAGCAATGTAAGAAATAAATTATATGCTAATATACTAAATCCAGTGGTTAGTTTGTTGTTGCTCACAACAGTTGTGTTTGTTTTATAGGATCTCCAAACCTATAAGAATACCCTAATTTTTTGAAACCATGCATCTTATATGGCATGGGCATAAATGGAAAAGTTACATGAAGGTGTCACATTTCAGAATTCCTTTACCATTGATGGCGAGGAGAGCTTGAATCTCTACTTGTTAGCTGATTTGCAAAGAGTCAACATTCGTCAATTAAAGTAAAAAATTTATACATTATACCTTCATCCAATTGACAACTATTGTTCCCAAATTCATTAGGGACCTTGATGTAGATTTCCCATAATCAAAATCACCAACATAACCAGAATTTGAATAGCCAACCAGTTTGAAGTTTCTTGCCCTGGAGTATTTGAGCCCAAAATTGTGTTCTTTTGAAATATCAAAGGACCATTTTTGTTGCTACCCCAATGACTTTCTCTGGGTTGCATGAATCTAGACAGAACACCAACACCAAAAGAAATATCTAGTCTAGTTATGGTCGCATAGATCAGACTTCCAGGGAGCTATCTGTATTTTGTTGCATTGACCAAATAAATGGTATCTTCTGATGGCAATTTCAGATTCTATTCCATGGATGTACTGAGAGGCTTACAATTTGTCATTCTGAATTTGCTCAAAATTTCATCAATATACTTATGTTGAGTTATAAAGATGTACTTTGATTTTTGAAGCACTTAAATACCAAATAGCAAAGAAGATAGCCCAAATCTATCATTTCAAACACTTTCATCAACTCTTCTTTGATTTTTGTAGTACATTTCTCATTATTCCTTGTTATGAGAAGATCATCCATAGACACCACTATAAATACAACTATTTAGACAAAAAGAGTTGCCTTTTCAAACTCAAATTGCTTGAAATTCATGTTCAGGAGGTGTTCAATATGCTTTTCATACCATGCATGCGGGGCTTATTTCAAACCATACAACGATTTTTCAAATTTGCACATTTTGTGCTTTTGGCCTTTCATTGTAAACCCTTTTGGCTGAGTCATGTACACTATTTCTTTTAAATCACCATTGAGAAATGTAACCGTTATGTCCATTTGATGAGCTTTCCATTCATTCTGTGCTGCCAAAGCCAACAAAGTCGAAATAGTTGTCCACTTTGTTGTAGGTGCAAAGGTCTCATAATAGTCTATTCCTTCCTTTTGAGCATAACCCTTTGTGACAAGCCCTTCTTTATGTTTGTCAAGCAAGCCATCAACCTTGTATTTGTTGCGGAAGACCATTTGCAACTAATTGGTTTATAGCTGATTGGAGGATCAGCCAACTTTCAAGTCCCATTTTTCACCAATGCATCATACTCATCTCTCATGGCTTTTTCAGCTTCTTTGCAAGACGCTGGTTCTGAATCAAACGCTACATTAAGTTATTCTTTTGGAGAATCATTCAAGGTGAGCTTTTCAATCTTGTTTTGAATTTCTCCTAGGACATTTTTTGTTGGTTATGCGGCTGCATGCACACTTGTAATGTCCCCTCTGCCCGCGTGAGCCTGGGCGAAGACCTTTGGCCCTTTATGTCTACCCGACAGCCAAGGGGGAGTTTTTAAGGGTGACATAACTTTATTATTTTATTATATTGTGCTATTGTACTCGACATAAAATACACAGAAATCTGTATTTGCTGTTTTTGTTTGATAACAAAGCTCATTTGAGTGTAAGGAGGATCCATCTAGGGATACAATTCAGAGTTATCCTCACAGGTTGCCCAGAGAAAAGGACTTGCTTTAATCATTTAAACTTCTGTCAACTGCCCAGCTGACGAAGTAGATATTCATTACACCTCCTTGATAGCTTCACAATGTGTGACACCCCATACCACCTTGACTCAATTGTGGCAGTCAAGATCTAGGCTAGACCATGTGCACTCGGTTTGGTAAACAGGATAGTCGTCTTGTAAGAGGATTCACCCAGATGGTTTGACATCATCTGTCCTCCACCATGCAAGTGTCTTCCAGCTTTGTACCTGCAAGTCCAAGGATGGGAAAGCCTCAAGTCCAATTTATCAAGCTTGCGGACGAAAACCCCCAAATTTTTTTTGACATCTTCACTCAGAGGATTTAGTGGCTATATTTCATCAGATTCCAAGCCCTCAGTTCCACTCTTGTGGAATTGCATCTGAAAGACATGTTGCATATTCTTGCAGCTTTTTTTTTTTTTATTTGGCTGAGTGCCATTTTCATAGGTATTACTTGTGACCAAGATATCCAGTCAGCATCCATCATTCCAGAATATGCTTAGCTGTACTATTCTTTTCATGTTTGAGCAATTTTAGAGGGTCACTCTTTAATGTGTTACCATATGCAAGACCCCCTATCTTGTCCATGTTCCTGTGAAGATGTTTCCCTCCTATAAACCAGCAATGTATTTCTTATCAAATTATTTGGCTCCTAATTTATCTCCTGCTCCTCCTTAGAGTCACCAAGCATATTTTATTGCTGGATTATTAGAGGTTTTGCTTTAACATTAGATGCCTCCTGTCTGATATTGATAGCACCACTTTTATTCCATGAAAAACATGGGTATGCCAGCTTCTATTCTAGTCCACACCATAAAAGTTCATTTCATGTTGATCAGCTCAACCTGTATCATCTTTGCGATGGGTAGCATTGTACATAGATACACTGAAATTGGCTAAAGTAAAAGTTCAATGAATTGTGCCCTACCTAAAGCAAGTGTTCAGGTCACTTGGTTGCCCAAACTCATGGAGTTCAGCTTAAAATAGAGTGAATAGATCTCTTCACTGCGGTCCACTATATGAGGCATGGGACTTAGTAGGAAGCCCAAACTTTGATGCATAGCTGAGTTTCTTTGAAACCCAAGACATGTATGACCACCCAATTCAATTTCCAAAGACTATCGCTGATTAAAAAATTAATATTTTTTGTTCATTGATTTGTTGTCTCATTGAAGACAAAGCATGCTGGAAAGTTATAATAATGGTAGAACTGAGCCTTACAACGGAATGACAACCGTTCATGGAATTCTTACCTATCTTCCATTAAACTTTTCACACCATTTTGATCCATCTACTGACCTCCAAAAATAATATATGGAGGTAGACTCTGATTTTAAAGCTGCAAAAGAAAAAAATTACCTGAATGTGTAGATCTATTACCAAACTTAATGCATAGAAGACAATGGAAATTCTATGAGGAATAACAATATCAATGCTACTTAAATCATATTAGGAAAATAAATCAGCCAATCTAAAACAAAAGAAAGATGGCTTGGAAGCTCCTACTTCTTAGAAGCAGGAGGCAACTCCCACTCAAAGGCCAAGAGAAAAGTTATTGATACAAAACTGATATGGAATGGTGATAGAATTGAGCAGCAATAATGGAAGATGGAAGATGGAAAATGATAAAAGGGGCAATAAAAGCCTGCATTGTATACCAACTTAATGAATGATTGTGAATTTTTTTGTGATAATGATATAACCAATAAGGACTCCTAATGACCCCAAGGAATCATTTAAAATCCTTATGCTAACTAAATGCAGGTCAATGTTGAGCAATCCCTATGCTAATGCATTTGACAAGAAGTTTCATTGAAAGTAGCAACTCTAATTCTCACCATTGACTTATCTATTCTTGATAACTATTACATCATTGTAATAACTTAATGTGTTATGTGTATGTCTGGTTCATGTTTGTTATGAGGCTTCACATAAATAACTCTATTTGCAAGGGCATATGCAACTCGAATGATCTAGTGACTTGAAAATAGGATCCACTCCAAGGAGCTTTAAATCAGTAATCCAAGTAGATCTATTTTTGAAGATCTTCTACTACAGCATATCATGGGCGCTCAAGCAACACATCTTGGATGATCTCACACTGTCTGAAAGTCCTTATGAATATAAGATTGCTATTTTCGAATATCTGCAATCCATCTATAGTACATAATTTATTTGATGTTTACATATCTATAATTGCCCATATCGATTGACCAATGATCCCATAACTTATTGGTATAGATTGCACAAGAATATCTACAATTCATCTACGATACATATTTTATTTGATGTTTACAAATATATGTACATATATATATAAATATATGTTTGCCTTATAGATCGACTAATGTATTGTAACAACTTGTTATACACCCTAAACTGCAAATAAATAAGGGTTTGATATAGATTTGTTTCCTTATTTATTAAAAGGCGTAATGAATGTTTTAGGTATAAAATTTTGAATCAATTAATAAACATTAATACAAAACATAATATAGCTTTTAATACAATGCACGATAGAACAATTGCTTAAAACACTGAAATGATCCCTGTGTGGAATACCACTTAAAAAAAGCACAAAATACTGACAATTTTGCAGCCAAACAAAAAGCTGATTTTTTGCAGAAAATAAAACTAGGTGCAATGTCGAATAGAAATAATTTATAACTCACAAACGGATTTTAGGCAATCCCAACTTTAAATATGCAAAATACAGACAAATTGCAGCCAAACTAGGAAATTATTTTTGCAGAATTTTTCAAATAATAGAATACTGAACAGAAAATTACAGTGTGCCCTAAACCAGATGGAAATACTTGCTAAAATCTCATGAAATCTCCTTGAATACAAGCTTGCTAATACAATTACTGAAACTATCAGAAATAATATTTTGGAAATATATAAGATGATATTCCAACCTTCAGAATGCTGCCAGAAATGGCTACAGCGTGGAAACCTTCCAAATAAAGGCTGCAATCTCCTAAAATTAAGTCGCCTTTTTTGGTAGGTGGTTCAAACCCTTGCAAAAATCCTCTGAAAATGATGCCAAAACCCTTCTTTTATTGCTTCCATAAATCTGATCTGAAGAATTCACTGATTATCTTCACCAATACCTCTCGCACAAAACCCTCAAAACCCTAATCTCTGAAACCCCCCTGCAAAGTAGGTCTCCCATGCACATTTAGCCCATGAAAACAGCTCCAAAATTGACAAGCTAGAGTAGATCTCTCACTACCGAAGAATGCCCTGCTAGCTAGGGATTGATCTCTCACCACCGAAGCCAGGGTTCCTGTGGGATCTTACTCCACAAGTTGGATATTTGCAAACAACATTTGCACATGAAAGAATATGCATAAGCTACAAGCTTAACACACAAATTAGAAAATATCAAATGGTATTGAATATATTCTTTCCCTTCAAGTCGACTTCTCCTTATAAAGGAAGAAGAGACCCAAAACAACCTCTACAATATCCAATTAGTTCCCAAGGATTTTCCCTATGCAAGCATTTAATATTTTCCCATATTAAATGCTTTTTCCAACAACTTTTTCCCTCTTAATGCAAGTCGCATTTTTCTAGGGCAAATACATAGTAAAATGGGCATTTATCCTTTCTATGTTCCCATTCCCCCTTTTAAGGCAAGTCACCTTTTCACCTAGGATGGATAACAATTTATATTTGGGCCTTTTCCATCCTTGATTTAATAATTATTAAGTCATATAAATTATTATAAGTGCTATATATATTTTTTTCTTTTATTAATGGCACTTTATAATAATTAAATATAACTTAAGCCACCCTTATATTTTTCCTTTGGCCGTCGGGTTAACAAAATAGGCCAAAGGTCTTCGAATGGGAAGGGGATATTACAATCCTCCCTTCCCAAAATTGCTTGCCCTCAAGCAATTCTGATATTGTTTTGTCCAAGTGTCATGCACAAGAGACAAAACATGCTGAAGTGATCAGCAAGCCTGGCACCTGTTCTTGTCAAGTGAACTAAAACTTGCCACCATATATTATCCACAGGATGCTCACATACATATACTTGGAGCAATGGTTCGTCAAACTCCATAATGCAAACTTTGGCATGCATCTCATGATGAAAATAAATAGGCAACAATAAATAAGACACATTAGTATGCTCTTTATACCTTGGAATATCACCAACATCCTCGCCAATCTTGGTCTTCAAAATGTCTTGACTTTGCTGCCCCAAAATCTGGGTATTCGTGTCTACAATGGGCTGAAATTCTTCATAAATCAGCTGCTGCAATAAATGAGATGGCATACTTTCTTCCACACCATCTTTAATCTGTGTAATTAACCCTCCTTTGAAATGTATTTCCATGCTCCCGGCTGCCCTCTCTTGAGAAATGACATTCCTCATACCCTGCTGCCCACTAAGTGAAGACATATTTTCCTTGAACTCTTGTAGGTGTTGTCTTGCTTGAGCGGCTATCAATTTAGCAGCTCTAGCTCTGCTATTCCACTCCTCACACCTTTTTAGAGTTTCCATTACATCCTCCTTACTTGCATATACAAATTTCTTCTCTTGAGCTGGAATAATTTCTCTAACAAGCAAAGTTTTATTAATGCAATTATTTTTCTCAATGGAAATCATACATTTTTCTCTATAAGCTTCTTCTTCTTCAAATGAGTTCTTTTGTAATTCAGGTACTGGCATATGATGACCTCGCTTGGGCTTGCTACCAATCTTCATCATGCAATAATCTGGAAATGGCATATTATCTCTGAAACCCTTCCTCAAAGATTGGTATTTCTTCCAACAAGAATCCTCATCAATCACCTGTATTGGATGCCTTTTATTATTGTTCTCACATTTTTCCTGATTGTCCCAAGACCTGCTTTGATTTAAATTCTGGGTGAGCTGGCTCAAATAAAGGTTAGTGGTTTCCTGTTGTTTCACCATGTTGGTGAACATTTCCTTCATAAAACCCATATTGAAATCTTTCCAATTTGCCATATGTAACCCACACAGGCTGGAGGAACAACAGCTCTAATACCATTTGTAATGTCCCCAATGGACATTATTTTACCCCTGAACGGATTTTAGGCAATCCCAATTTTAAATATGCAAAATACAGACAAATTTGCAGCCAAACAGAAATCTGATTTTTGCAGAAAATTAAATCTAGGGCAGCGAACAAAAAAATAATGGATAACTCCAAAAATACTTGCTAAAATCTCTTGAAATTTTAAATGGAGCTTGCTAATACAATAACTGATATTATAGAACTGTTTTTGGAATTTTTTGAATAACAGAATGCTGCCAGAAATTTACAGCGTGCCCTAAACAACTGAAAACTTCTAAAATTAATATATTTTGCTAGAGAAGTCCAAATGAGCTGAAACTTTGGATCTTGGGCCACAAAAATATGAAGAATAATATTCCAAAAATAGTGTTCGCACAACAAACACGAAACCCTAATTTTGCCCTAAAAAGTAGGTCGCCCAGCACATTTAGGGCATCAATTCAACTCCAAAATTGACAAGTTAGGGTAGATCTCTCACTACCGAAGAATGCCCTGCTAGCTAGGGATGGATCTCTCACCACTGAAGCTAGGGTTCCTGTGGGATCTTACTCCACAAGCTGGATATTTGCAAACAACAGTTGCACATGAAAGAATATGCATAAGCTACAAGCTTAAGACACAAATTAGAAAATATCAAATGGTATGGAATATCTTTCCCTTCAACTCAACTTTTCCTTATAAAGGAAGAAGAGACCTAAAACAACCTCTACAATATCCAATTAGTACCCAAGGATTTTCCCTATGCAAGCATTTAATATTTTCCCATATTAAATGCTTTTTCCAACAAATTTTTCCCTCTTAATGCAAGTCGCATTTTTCTAGGGGAAATACATAGTAAAATGGGCATTTATCATTTCTATGTTCCCATACCCCCTTTTAAGGCAAGTCATCTTTTCACCTAGGATGGATAACAATTTATATTTGTGCCTTTTCCATCCTTGATTTAATAATTATTAAGTCATATAAATTATTATAAGTGCTATATATATTTTTTTCTATTTATTAATGGCACTTTATAATAATTAAATATAACTTAAGCCACCCTTATATTTTTCCTTTGGCCGTCGGGTTAACAAAATAGGCCAAAGGTCTTCGAATGGGAAGGGGATATTACACAGTGACTTGCATTGGTAAGTTGAGATTTGTATTGAAGGATTTAGGTCTGATTGGAAGTCATTTACAGCTGTGTTTGGTCTTCATATTGATGGCAAAAGAAATCTGATTTTCTGAGTTTCTTTAGTCCCGCTGAGAATTAATTGCCTAGGCTATCTAGTAGAGGCCATTAGACCCCTATCTTTGGGTTTATCGAGTCATCTATTTGAATGGTTCAAGTACTTTTGGCTGGGTTTTACTATTTGCAGTTGGTTACTAATAATTTTGAGTGTGGAAGAGTTTGTTGGTTGCCTTTTTCCAATATTCTGTAAGGGAGATATTACAACATTCCCATTGTTGTTGCTGAGATCCAAAACCCCTCCAACTTAGTGCAAATCTCAGAGTTGCACATCTCAGACCACCAACACCGAGTATATTAATTGTAGATAGAAATAAGTTGGACATAAATAAGTATGCAAATTATTATAAGAAGTCCTTGCCCATAGTGATCTGCTTAATGGATGCATTTGAGATCAAGCTGATGATAATTGCAAACGATGTCTTGGGTCTACATTTGTAGCCGCATGTGCTTCGAATCCTTGTTTATCCTTTGAGTCAAGGCATAACTACAGTCAATTCATCACTCTTACCATATTGACATCTTCTCTAAGCATGTGACACATGACCGCTGATCAACTAAACATTTACAGCTAATATGTAATTAAGGTCTCAATTTATAACAAATAGAACACACTAGTACAAATGTCCAACACACAGGTTGATTTACATGAACCGCGGATGACAAAAAGATGTAATATATAGTACTGTCTCTTGGTAATAGGATAGATTCATTAGTATGTGGTCCTCGAAAGTACAAGTAGCTGAAGATGGGTGCAATGTGAAATACTGGCTCGGACTTGAGAATTCTTTGATTAATTAATATTTTCACAATGAGGGCCTACATGAAAGCCGTAATACTATTTAATGATGGTCCATTATATACATCAACATAAAGATTGCTTCAAGAATAAGGGCGAACAATAAAGTTCAACCAGTCTACAAAAGTAATGGGGATAAAACAATCTTGAACAGGTTCTTCAAGCTCCATAAAGCTCCCAGTTTGGTTGTAAAGAAAGATAGTTGAATGAATATGTAAAAACAGTGTTCATCATCACTGAAAATAAGATAATGCTAACTGAAATAAATGATAAGAAAGTGCAAGGAAACAGTTCTACTTCTGATCACCTTTAAATAACTTGGCAAAAACATTCAGTCCAAGCTACTTTTTTCATTCATGAACATCACTCCCCTGGCTGAAGCTATATTTTCAAGTCTATCTGATTGGTGCTACTAAGATTCTCTCTAGAGTCTAAACATATCTGAGATCTCTCAGTCAGTGCATATTACAAGTCTTATTTTTAATCTTTAACTGACAACTAGTCTATTATTGGGGTTTGAATCTCAAATACTGACCAGAACTGTTCTTTGCAACTTGAATTACAGTGAAGTATATGACTGAAATGCTCATGGTATGGATGGAAACAGAGAAATTGAAGTTTGTGCAGATGGATTGAGGGCCTACATGAAACCATTAATAGTATTCAATGATAGTCCATTACATACTCCAACATAAAGATTGCTTCAAGAATAAGGATGGACAATAAGGTTTAACAAGCCTACAAAAGTAATAAAGATAAAATGATCTTGGACAGGCTCTTCATGCTCCATAACGCTGCCAGTTTGGTTGTGACATAATGGTAGTTTTGGTTGTGACAGAATGGTAGTTGAATGGTAATGTTAACCGAAATAAAGGATAAGTACTTCTGACCATCTTGGAAAAATATGTGTCAGGAAGAAGTAAGATTCTGACCTTAAAATGACTTTGCAAACAATTCAGTCCAAGCTAACCTTTTTCTTTCACGAACATCACTCCCTTGGCTGAAGCTACACTTTCAGTTCTATCTGATTGGTGCTACTTAGACCCTTCTAGAGTGTAGACACATCTGATATCTTTCAGTCAGTGCGTATTACAAGTCTTATTTCTAATCTTTAACTGACAAATATTCTACTACAGTATTACTATTGGGGTTTGAAGTTCAAATACTGACCACAACTATACTTTGCAACTTGAATTGCAGTGAACTATATAACTCTAATGCTCATGGTATGGAGACAGAGAAATTGAAGTTTGTGCAGCCTAAATGTGTTGGTGGTCAGTTGGTTCCAACCCCGTACCTGTATGTTGCCAATTGTGGACCTGCTTTAGGCTTATCACTTGAAACTATCGCAACTGTATTTGGCATGTTTGGAACTGTGACAAGTGTGCACACTGCCGATGAAAGTGGCACTCGAATGATTGTTACATATCATGGTGTAGCTTCAGCCCAGGCTGCAAAAGAATCTTGGGATGGATATCCCTGCAGTTATTTTTGGTGGACGTGTTTTGCACATACAATATTCAGTACCATGTGCACCTCCCAAGGTATGAATTTATATTTTTCCCTTTTGGGGTATCATTTTGTTTGTTAACACGTGCTTTGTTCCTGTATTAAGTACTGCAACACAAACATGGCTGATTTGATTGATTGTGCACTAATAATTTCAAGTTTCTTGAAATTTTGTTTCAGCTGTAGTTCTTCTCACCTTTTTGTTGGCGATTTGTCTGAAACTCATAAAGAAAGTGATCAGTAGAACTTTTGATTTCCCAAAAGAAATCAATAGGACTGGCAAGTCATGCATGCATGGCCGAAAGAGCAGTGAGGGAGTGCTCAAGGGTCCTATGAATTATATTAAAGTATAAGATTCATTATTCATATAATAAAAGCTAGAAATATTTTCTCATTAAGTAGACATACAAGTCATTTCATAGTTTATTCCATTTGGTCCTTGTAAATTTGTAATGTCTGGTTAGGATCAAATATCAGTTGTAATTTAGTGCAAATATTGTACCATCTCATTTGCTTTGTGCATTAACTATCCCAGACCTGTACTAAAACATTTTTTTTGCTACGTGTGCATTTGAGATTGGATATGTGAGCCCTTTGAACTTTTCATTATAAATGGTTTCCTAGGCCTGACTGTACTACTTGTTATTTTCATGATGGGGGAGGTACTTCTACCGTGTTTGTGGCTCACATCCAGAATCTCCTAATCTCCCCCTCTTTCAAGGGCCTCATTTATCCACCAACTGTTCCCTTCTATGGCTTCCCGTGGTACATTTTATAATTGACTTTGATGGGTTTCATGTTGAGGTCTACAGCCAACTCTTGGCCTAGCTTATTCCTGCAATGCTCCTTCAACCCCTGTCGACACAGAAAAACGAACATTATGCAAAAAGCATCTCGGGATGCTGCCTATGGCTCTTATCCAGAGACCTTTATCAATCATCCATGTGTGGCTCTGATTGGAACTTGCCCAATGAACAAGTGGTTGGGTTAGGACATTAAGCAACTCCATAAGCAGCTCAAACACTCTATATGGCATATGATCTTGCACAAAACATGGCCTCCCACAGTGAATATCATTGATTTGTTAGGAGACCTAAAGAGGATTGACTGCTTGCATGGCTTGACATTCACCAAAAACCTTCTGGCAAATCTGGGACCCTAGAAATCCTTTGCAACCAATCGTTAACAGGAACATGATTCCATGAGCTTTTGACAAGGTGCACAAATATGATAATACTTTAATCTCCACACACGTTAACATAGATCAGGTCAATTATATACCAAACCTGGACTTAAGCCCATTGGGTTGATAAATAAAGTAACATGCAATGAAATGCTGCCCAGTTATCTACATTAGGACTTGACGTATCACAATTACGACCAAGCCTCAAATGTACTAAACATATATGCTTATTGCTAGTATTAATCCTTATATTTAATCAGTATCACAAATTAAGGAACATTGCTTTATCATGCTTTTGCTATATTGATATCATTAAATTAATCAGGTCCGAACTAAGTTTTATACCCGAACATTATTTTGTTGAATGCTCCAACTGTTCATGAGCTTTGGTGTTGCTGCATGCTATATACTTTAGCCACCTTGATCTATTTTGGTCCCTGTGGCCATTATTACAATTTCTTTGATTCTTGAAACATAAGGTATAGCAAGGAATGTTGGAACTCTTGTTTTGCAGTTCAGTTCACTGCAATATATATCGAATTATTAACTTGTATAACCATTCAAAATGATTCAAACTTTAAGCAAGTAGAAGATAGTATATACTTGTCTGAGGACCGAGAATATTATTAGATGCATTTCTTGACTGGAAATTACTCAACTACAAATTTACTAAAGAATATGGTTTGTTGAGTTTGTTTCCACTTCCACAGGTATTCATGTTCCAAAATATATCTGGATACACCTGTGTTCAATCCACTTTAGTTTACCGTCAATTATGGCCTATCTTCCAAATCCCTCTACAGGGAAAAATTGAATCATAGAAGTTAATGGGTTTATCTTTTTAGGGTTCATAAACACGACTGTTCTCATACTATAGAATCAAGTGACATGACCTTGAAAATGTTGCAAAATTGAGTTGTCATGGTGTTGAGATTCTATAAGGCCTCACTTTTATGTATTCAAGGATGATAGACAAATTTTAGTTCATATGCTCATTTTCCAGTTGGGTGTATTGAAGAGTACATTTCCTGTTATGCGGGTCACACTCGTAAAATGCCATCGAATTATTGATGGATTTTTCTGAAATGTTCCACGTGTAACCCTTAGAGGCAATGGGTAGTTTCTGTGTACTGTCTGATTGAAAAGATGACGGTGAGTGGTATTTATTGGGAGAGAGCATGTTCCTTACCCAGCCACTTGCTACAGGGGTTAACAAAGGAATTATTATAAGGGATACTGGGTGCTAGTTACTGTTTGTGACTTGTTACAGGATGTTGTTGCAAGTCTGAATTATATCAAATAACTTTCAAATGATACTATTACAACTAACAGATAAATGAGTTGAGTTGTCATCTCTTCCCTGCCTTCTTGACTGCTGGTGAATGTTGGTTTACTTTTTCATGTTTATCTCGCATATAAGAAGAACACACATTGACTGCTATTGGTATTTGCCCCATTTGTTTTTGCATGGTCATAATATGCATTATAATTTTGGGTTTTAGGTGATAAAATATTACAAAATGCAGGAGATATTAAAAAAAAGTAAAAAGCTTTCTGCAATTTCTGAGAAAAGTTTTTCGAGGATTTCACAAAATTCAAAAAGTCAAAATTGGCTTTTGGAATTTCGTGAGAAAGAAAGACAAATTCTATTGATGTCCAATTTAGCAACATCACAAAAACATATCCCACATCAAAATTGGTCTGAGGAACCTTGGGATATGAGAGACTCCCCTATCCTAATCTTTTGCATTATATGCAAGATCTTATTGCAGGATGTACACTATATTTAACTTTTTCACTGAAATTATTCTATAATGAACTTTTGAAAAACA
>CM034150.1:10534420-10607703 GCA_019776745.2 Taxus chinensis | reverse complement strand
AGTTGTTTTTTTTTCTACCAAAAAGGATAAGACAAATTTATTTTGCAAATACCAAAAATCAAAGGCAAGAGGCCTTCCAAACTCCATTACAAGCACCATAGCATTATTTACAACACAATAGACATTCTTACAAGGGGCTTCATAAACAACCTGATGAAACCTTTATCAATATTTCCTTTTATCTACTCACAAAAATCCATCTGCACAAGTATTAACTTGAGTGAGTTCACGAGAACTGAGCATAGTAAGGCTACACATTACAATAGTAACCTAGCATTTTACAATAACATGAAAGAAAATTTATATTTCAAGAATGGTTCAAGGCACAAACCCAAAATCACAAATTCTTCACACGAGATAAGAATTTTTTTTTAACCAACCAATAAGAAGGAATTCAAGTATTCCAGTTAAGAACAAAGGTCAAGAGTATTGGAATTTCAATCATGTAATCCTATAGATTATGTGATTGAATTATAATACTCAGTCCATCCATCACTATAATCTTTGGGAATCCTGAAACATAATAGATACAATAATAGATGTTAAACAGAAAAGTAAATCAATCGTGCCAGGAGGAAAGTTTCACTGGCCTAAAAACTAGAGCAACCAAGCGAGTGTAAGAAGGGTGAAACATCACGTGATCAAAGGACTTAAAAACTAAAGTTCAACCCCCAAAATAATTTCTTTCATCGAAAAGAGACTCCATAAGGTAATAATAAGAACAAAAGGAAAGCTAAAAAAACCCAAGATGGGCATTACTCGTCAACCAAGTTACTTGAAAAACAAAGTATGGGGCAACAAAAGGCCCTGTATTTTCAATTCCATTTAAGACGAGACTTTGCATTTAAACATCCTTCTATGTTTCATAACATTATGGGTTCGTAATCCTCCTTAAAACAATATATAGTTTTAGTCTAAACAAAGAGTTTACAACTCCTCCTTACCCAATCTTTTATAAGTAAAACTAGTTAACATAATAAAAAACACTCTTCAAATGCATTTAAGTGAGACACAAAAATCTATTACTCTACCAACAAACCTCATCATAATGATCAAATTATATAAATAATATAAAGGAAAAGTAACCCCAAATGTCAATAATATTTTTTTAACAGTTTTCCGACATAGGCCAACAATGTATCTATATAATAAATTCCATTTGAAAACTCATGACTATCCTCATGACGTATCAACAAAAGTCATAAGTTAACAAGAGTCCTATTTCAATAATGAATATAGTCAACCCAAACACATTTCAAAATCTAAAACCAACTCAGAGGTTTGGTCATAAACTTATGATCATTAATAATACGTTCAATAACGATTCACAAATTAACAACAGCCTCTCAACAAGGAAACATTTGACCAAGTTAAGATAGAGTAATCATAACAGGGTTAGGGTTACGAAGCTTCCCTTCCTAAGACATCACTCTACTCTAACCGAGGAGACCAATCAAAGAAGAGAAAACCCAATTAAAATGAAACCCTTATTCCATAGTTAAAAAAAGCATCAACAATTCTATAACCGTTCACAGGGATTAAGGTAAATATCCTTTACCCTATGATAAAAAGTAAAACCGTTAATTATCTGTAATTATCGTAACTACAATAGACACTTCATATGATGCCCGAGGTAGTAAGCACATTATAGACTGAACAAAAGCTTGAAGTTCATCTCTCTATTCGAGCCATTACAGTAATTGTTATTGTGTAACACAAAACGTGATCGACCTGACAAAATATTAGTTCATTTTAGAGTATTAAGGTAATTGATATTTACCTCATCCATAACGAAACCCTATGCCCCATTAGCCATCATACTAAAACATAAAATACAAAAGAGAAATCAAAATCCACTCGAAACCATAACATGATCCTTTATTTCTTTTTCTTTTTTTGTTCTTTTAACAGAAACATGTTCATAGTTTTCAACTTCCAGAAACACTAAAACCTAGTGGAATACCCAAAACTGAACCAAACCATTTTCTTATTTTAATATCCATTAAAACCCAATACAATTTGTTTTAAAATTGAGGCCAAAGAATAAATCCATTTGCTTTTTAAAAGCTATACCTTATACCAATAACTAGTATTCCCTAATAATATAGATAACTCAAGCTTCGGGTAATACTAGAATATTCTTCATATCATGAAGTATTATTTTATTTTATTTATCAAAATCCACATTCAGATCACACAAAGTCAAAATAACAGAAATATATTCAATAACCCACGAAGTGCACATTCCGACACTATATGCATCTTTGCTAAACAAGAAGTACCCAAAATAGAAGCACATAGTTCATAACAGAGAAAATACTTTAGAGATTATTTATGCAATTATTAAATAGGAGAAGCTATTAGGACAGAGAGAGAGAGAGAGAGAGAGAGAGAGAACCAGCCATGCAAAACTAGCGATTCAAGAGGAGATATAGAGGGACAACTAGTACACTCAAGGAAATATAAAAACAACGACAAGATCCCATTTCTAGATGTTACTTCAGGAAGAGAACAGTTCATTTCATGGGTTTTTTAAAATTAGCAAAATATAGCAATGGTTAGGATTATCATTCCTGGTTTAGACACCTCCAACCTGCAACCACGTCGACCCAAACCTAGGAACAACCATTCAGACAACATCCCTTGTTTTGGTTTACTGAATGACCATACTCAGGTAGCGGCCACGTTTGGCACAGGAAGGGAGTTTTTCAGCAAGGAAAGGAGGTTAAAACCTGCAAAAAGCATTTTTTTAGAAGTTTCAATGTTTATTTATTTTTATTTTCCATAGACCCCTGTCTGTAATTGCTCGACCAAGGTAGTCGCGTGGCTAGGCATTCTAGATTTTGGCATTTGCAGCTACTAACTAGAAGGCAAGTCAAGATTTTGATAAAACAACAAAAAATAATGTATGCGCCCAACAACGAAAAGGGAAGAGGAGTTTCCTACCCACAACATGTGGGATAAAGCAAGCATTAACAAAATAATAAAGGAAGTAGGTGGCTAGCATCCCCATGCAACCACTTTTCCAAAAAAAAAAAATTTCAACAAGTAATCCAAAGCTGGAGGGAAAAAGCACAAGTGCACCCAACAAGAACATAATGGTTGGTGGTTGGGGAATAATTAAATCCACCACTAACTTGTTTAAAATTTGGGCATCCGTGGAGACCAAGTTTTTGACAAGGGGAAGAAAGTGGCGGTTGAATATATTAATTCAAACATTTACCAAGAAAAATCAACCTCCCAAACAATAGCACCATCAAACAAAACCCTCCCTTACTCAAATTGAGAATACGTTAATCCTAGAATGAGGATGCTCGAAAAAAAAATGCTACAGGGCACCCTCGACAATGAGCAAGCACAAAGACGACACTAAGAGGTACGACAGAAGGAAAGGAATCTAAACTAACTTCACAACAAGGTTGCAACTCATTAACGATCAAAAGGGAACTCAAACAAATGTTCAATGCTTAGTAACAGGGTCAATAGAGCAAGACTGGAGTAAACGTCACATGGGGCATTACACGAGTCCTCACGAACATTGTTCTAGAATATTAGATCTCGATAACTATAGATGTGCAAACATGATGTCATGTGGTTTATGGAATTCTCCATGTTGTGAATTTGAAAAAAATATTTTTCTTGGTTCAATCAATAAACAAATTGGATTTTATGTTGTAAAATTGACATTTAATAATTCTTTTTTAATTACATTCAAGGTATCAAATATAATATGATTATAGTCTAAGAGAATGGTGTCAGAAAAAAGAGACACGAGGAAAAATAATCCTCTAGTATACTAGAAGACATTCTAGTTTATAAAAATATATCTGTCAAGCCACTTCACCACTCATTCAACACCTTGGACAAGGTTAGATGAAGTGAACAAAAACTATATGGTAGAGAGGCAATGGTGATTATTTAGATTAGAAAACCCTAATTTACTACTCAAAATCATCCAACTGTTTGATTAGAAAACGACTACATTCGAAAGATGCCCTCCTTTTCATCCCTATCTTAAATCATGTTGAATTTACTAAATTCTTGATCGAGTTCATATGTGGAACTGAGTGAGCAGGACACTGGTGAAAGTATATTCTTTTAATAGCTTTGTTCATGACAAATATTATGATGATCCCAAGTGAGTGACAATTGAAATACAATAGGGTCCACACAAATTGATGAGCGGAGTCAAAACACCTTTTTGTAGGCAAAATTAAACTCCAGAAAAAGATAATAAAAATCAGAGTTATTTCTTTTGAAATGAGAGTACTTGTTTACCATAATCTCTAGTATGTTTTATCACACTATATATACATACATACAACATACATACATCCATACATACATGCATAAACATACATACATATATGAAACAATTTTTTTACCTACCATAGGTTTTATTCAATAAAATTATTGTAGAATTAAACTTATCTTGTCTCTTTATGAATTTAAATATAAAAAATATTGGTATTATTCATTAGTGTAACATGTAGCACAATCAATTTTGGAACCTTTAGCCCTTTTTTATTGCACAACTAAAAATGTATTAACGTCTTTACTATAGTTGGTAATGTTACATTTGAAATGTGTAGTAGAAAATAATACTAGAACAATGAATCCATTGATACGGGAAATGCCATAGAAATATATGTTCTTGTATTGGCTAACGACATAATCTATGCGCATGATGGGATTGTTCTAGATGCTTCACATCTCCAGTAAGCCATCAGAATCATAAGTATGGCATCAACCTCAAACATTTTGAATGGAGGACAATTTAGTTCAATCATATAATCATCCATGTCTCTTCTTTATAGGGGTGGTACATTACCGGATGCGTTTTTATGGTCTAAACTATGTATTAAAATTTTGTTCTTATATTAAACATAACCACTTGGCATCTTACAAATGAATCTTAGAATTAAAATTAGAAATGCCATTAACACTACTAGCAAAAATCCAAGAGATATATTATTAAAATGAGCATCATTTCAATCTTTCCAGAGTTGATAAACTATTTTGATACAAAAAAATGACTTGAGCTGTGTAGATGTAGAAAAAATCAACAATGTTCATCGTGTTTTTGTATGTAAAATATCAATAATTTCGCTACAGTAGTTGTGATTCCTTCATTAAAATGGGTACGTTGAACGCATAGAAAGATGAAGATGGGGAGAAGTGGAAAGTCACAAGAAATGACTCCATGGTATATTATTCCATTGCAGAATATATGCATACAGGCTATACAGCTATGTGTATAGGTTATTGCAGGATGATTATTCGGAGCATATTATTCTTGGTAAAAGTATATGTATGTGTTTAAGGACAGAATACAATTTTGTAGTCAGTGGTACCAGAGGAGCAGGTGAAAGTGCTGGAGGCATCGTCCTTTGCATAACTATACGCCTGGGGACACTGGTTCTTGAAGAACATGGAGTAATTGGTGGGAGCGCAGTTGTCGGTGTTTGCACCTGTGCAGCAATACTGGTCAGTGTGAAAGGCAGCACAGGCACTGTTGCAACCTCCAGACACCTTCAATTCTGCAGGGCAAACTGCATTAATGTCACTTTTGCAGCTAGTGGTGGTGCACTGCCCGTTGGTAGGAGCGAGAGAAATTGGAACGTTGAAGCCGTCGACGAGGGAAATGTCATAGAAATCCTTGTTCTGATCTTGGTTGAGGGAATACTCTGCAAGCGAGGCAGGGACTGCTCCAGAGGCTTGGCAGCTGAGTAAGCCACCACAGTCGCCAGTTTGGCAGCTCCCTCTCCCATTTCCATCGAAAGAGCAGCCTGTTCGACCCCAGAATCTCCCCGCTGCTGTCCCCGCTGCAACGTCTACGCTCCAGGTCTCGCCGGTCTGGAGTTGCTGCCCTCCGCCAGGGGTTCCTGCGGCCCAAACGGTGTACGAGCACTGGTTTGTTATCTCGAACTTTGCTGCTCCAGCCTCTGCAAACAACACTTGTATCACATGATATGAAGCTCACGGGGGATTAAACAAGATTAAGCAAACTGATTTAAGCTATGTAAATTACTATTACCTTGCACATATACAGATACGGCGATTCCAAGCAGAAGGACAAGATGCCCAAGACCTGATACTGATATTGTTGCCATTATATTTGGGTGTTTGAATAACCAAGAGATTGAATGAAGATGAATAGATATACATATTTTAGGAGGATGATCCCTTTAAATAGGGGAGAGAACACCGCATGTTACGGAGGCATACCCCCGAGTTTTCAAACCCACGAGTGGAGTCTTGCAAAGCCTTATTTTCTTCGTATCGTACAATTAGGCGGCCGCCTCTCTTAACGTTATGGAACCGTCCGAGTCTTCCATCACATTCCCTAGTAAATGTTATCAATTCCACTTCATCATTCTATCTTGCGTGGGAAATTGGAATGGGGAAGCTCCTCCCTCCAACAACCACATGAAATTTGTCTTAATCATTTGAAGTTGAAAAGGTGGGTTGTGTAAGATGTCAATTCAACTATTTTTGGAGATATCTCTAAACATAAGGAGCGGTCGAACAACCATGAAAAAGCGAAAATATTTGTTTCCAATTTCAATTCTTTCATTTATTGGGTAGTTAGAAGAAGCGTAAATGTAAGGAGAATTGGAGTGAACGTTGTATGGGACGCAATAGAGACATGAAGATGTCGATTGAACATAGCATCAAAAGGTTGCAATTGCACACATATTTTGGATTACATTGTTTCTCTAAGTATGAAGAAAACAAAAAGGTTATTCGTTAGCAACATGCATGTTAGTGTCGTCCGCAGTCATAAATCCCCTTCCTATTGTTTGGTCTTATCTTTTACATGTCACTTTCTGTGATAGGATTGGTTTGACTGCAGTGTGATAATTGGTTCATGTTGTGCACTCCTAGTGTGGTAAGGAGGACAACGTTGCACTGCATATGTAGATGAATGATACATTGTCCTCTTATGACAATAGCATACTTGTACTATTTGTATTTTCTCTCATGTTGTGTTATATGGTTAAAATTCATTACTATGAGTATATTGTAACAAAAGATTAATTAAGGGTTGATTTTTAAAAGGTTTATGATTATATCCCTAATAATATTGTTTAAGGTATTTTGATTAACTAACTCTTTGTATTTTTTTATGGCCAAGTTGCATTACATGGACGAGTTCCACCGTGTGTCGAAGTTCCATGCATTGTAGCACCAAAAAACATTACAATCAATGATATAACAACTACAACAAAAATATTACAACAAACCTAAATACAACTACATTTTTGTGTTTGCAACCAGGGAAGAAATAGTGTTCACATCCTTTGTGAATTCTGAAATGGAAGGGGAGAATGAATAAAGTAGGGAGGAGAGGAGGAAAGTAAGCAATGTGTTGTGAAAACTCAACTAAGGGCTTCGTTAGTGTAGACACAAAATATATGCACTTGGGTACATTTGTAGGTCCTAAAGCATACTAATGTATACATGTAGATTCCTAAGAAAGAAAACTAGTGGTTGACAACTCCTTTTTTTGCCTCTTACTTTATCTCTTGCAATTGTATTTACCTTACATGCTTAAAGATTTGTGGGAACCTGGCTGATTTTTCTTTTATGGCCTCAGACACTAGCACTTAGTTTTGATAAAAGCGCTCAGGCGCTACTCTCCCTCCTGGGTGCTTGTGGCCCTCTCTTTCTTGTTACTCTATCAGGTCTCATTTACTTCTTGGTCACCTTTTAGTACTTTCGGTCATCTTTTTAGTTGTCAATTATGAAATTAAAACAAGGGAGTCATATATATACTTAGTTACTTTTTCTAAGTGAAGGGCCAAGCACTATAAGAATTATCTATAACCACCTAAGCTTAGAAAAAGGAACAAGAGTCTTACAAGGATTTCGTCTCACACACTCATACAAGGGACATGGGTTGCATTCATCTATATACATAACATATGATGGGAAGTTCATTTTATTCCATCACACACATATGGCATACTTGGAGCAATCTAGATCTATTCCGCGATCATAGTGTAACTTTCACAAGGGCAACCTATGGAATCCTTACACACATATACAAAAATAACTCTATAGAGTCTAAGATATAGTGTAATGCTCAGTCACAAGTTCGCTCTTAGGGTAACCGCCTAGTTCAGTCTGACTCCACATTATGAATCTTTTTCATTAGATATTATATGGTTTGTGGACATGTGCAAGTAGACATTTGTTTTGCAGGTTACAGGTATGACCGGCGATATTGTAGGGAAACTAGAGTGAAAAAATAAGATTAACAGAAAAAATCCTCCAACCAAAAAAAGACAAGAACCTAAGCATCTGAGTGGATAATAGCTCCCAATTTAGTCACTAGTGCCAAGGTGCTCCAGTCCTCCTGTGGGTGATTTTATCCTGTGTAGTTTTGAGTTCTAGAACCATTAGTGAGCCTTAACAACATTGTTTCAAATATGCTCCAGTAGTTTCTCACTCCAGATCAATTCTAGGTTCCACTAAATCAGCTAAGTCACTTTCACTCTTTCATTTTCTTAGGATTTCATATCTTTGAGTGCTTATTACTCAAGTGTCTTACTATACTTACTTACCTGAATGTCATATATTACAATAGTTACTCTGAAATAAGGTTTAATCCATTTTATATTAAATCATTTGGTAAAACCAATCAATCAAACCCTACCTTCTAAACATGGATTGGATCCTCTCTCCTTCTAAATTTATGGACGAATGCTCTTACCCATCCTATACGCCTAGCAGGATTTTTAACATAGTTTTAATCTTTATTGATTTCATGTAAGTCTATACTCAACATCTTCCCCTCTTTAATCCTTCAATGGTTTACCCAACTATTAATGTCATCACCACTTGATGGAATAGGTAGACCATGACTCCTCCCATCTCTATTCCACCACCTATTACCTCTACAGTCTGTACCAGGACCTTGAAATGTTAGGATACCATTGAGAAACTAAAGAATACACTAGCCAAAATCTCTCTTTATGATCTTTATGTAATGCACCATATTGTTGTCATACATTAGAGGTTTCCCCACATTCCATGATACATATTGCAAATGATAATTCCTTTGTTTCCTTCACCGTTCTTATTTAATCCCTCAAAAACCGCCCACATGTCATATCCTTTAGTATTGAGGATATTCCTCCTACTGCAACTAGTGATCCTTTCTCCCCTTGTCTTATCACAACTAGTATTGGTTGTCATTATATAAAGTCCATAGTAATTGACAATGGCTCTGCCATAAATCTATGTCCCCTCTAATTACTTATGCAATTACAAATTATTGATAGTCAGATCACCAAATCCTCTACCCTTTTTTGTGGCTATTATTCTATTACTTGAACATGCATCGCCAATGTCACCTTACCTTCACAGGTTCGTCGCAAAACCATTCCCACTTTGTTCCATATCATTGATAAATCATTTAAGTTCAATTTCTTACTTGGAAGACCATAGATCCATGTCATGCATGTTGTTCCTTCTACAGTTCATCGATGTGTTAAATTATTACATGATGGATATGAGCATACTATTTCTGCTAACCCTGACCCATTCATATTCTATTGCATAGACCCAATCACTACTGTAATGCCCAATTCCACTACCGCTTGAGACCAAGAAACAAACTAGGTTTAGCTGGGAAAAATTATGGAATAATTTTTTTTTATTAAGAGTGTTAGCAAGGAGGGTTACAAGGTCAAACAAGAAGTTAAATTCATCATTTGGGTTAGGAGAGTGGAATCCCTCTCATATTTGTCCTAGCAAGCTTACAGGGTTCAACTCACTTTTTCACCCACTTAGAGTCATCAAAACTTTCCTAAATTACACTCATTAGATAGGAAATTTCACCTTTCCAACCATATAAAGAAGTCCTCCTAACTTCCAATAAAACTCAAGTTATGGCCCAGCGGATTTTTGGGGAGAAATTTTCCCTTGGGGAATCTACGGGCTTAGGGTGAAAATTTTTCCCCCTTTGAGCGCAAAAGCACAAAACTCCTCTACGCGCCTATAGTGCTGATGAAAGGGGACACATGATGTGCTCCAATTGGCTGGAAGGATCAGCGGGCTGACGGAGCAGGTTGAGACTTTAAGTCTCAATCGCCAAAACTGCTAAAAGGAAAAAATGGTCTGCATGCACGCCGATGCCCTAATGCCACGTGTCACACGCCTATTTGTCGTGGGGAAAAATGGTGAATTTTTTTCCCAAGGTCAAAACCCAAAATCATACCAAAGGAAAGTTTCCTTTCCTCCTTCGTCATTGCCAAAAATTCCATGTGGCGTCTGGTGATTGGACGAGGGGTTGGCAGAGGGAATTAGAATTTTGGCCCAAAAGTTTTAAAAGGCCAAAAGGCTCGTGCAGACCTGTGCATCCACCCAGACACGTGTCAGTGCCACATTGGTTGCTGGGGTGCGGGGCCGTGGAGGAAAAGGTAAAATTTTTCCCAAAGAGCCAAAAGACAAAGTTTTCAAAAAAAATCTGCGCACCCACCAAGCCATGTGTCAGCATGTGATTGGTTGCGGGGCTGCGGGGTTGTGGAGAAAATTGGGAAAATCTTTTCAATGACAAATTTTCAACAAGTTAAGTTTTTTTCAAATATTTCCACCCCCAATGTGCCACGTGGCATCACCTGATTGGTTAAAAGGTTTGTAGGGTGGCATACTTTCTGGGGAAAATTTTCCAAAGTTCAAATTTTGATTTTAATATAGTTAGATTTATTTTCAAATAGTCAATTTGAATTAAAACTTCAAATGGCCATAACGTTTGATAGGAAACTCCATTTTGGGAAAATAAGGACTTTCCAGAAATCTCTTGGAGTCCTATTTGTATAGAAATCACAAATTTGGGATGTTGATGAAGTTTCAAAGGTAAATTTTAAGAAATCAATCTGTAGGCTTTTAATATGTGAACTGGCAGTTTTCCAACTTGCAAATTTGATAAAATTAGAACTCCCCCTTCACTCAACATGTCAAAAAAAAATGGAGGATCATTCTAGGGAGGGTTTACAGTGTTTTTGTAAGGTCAATTTGTTCATTTATGTAAGTTTGCATTTTTTCCAACAGTTGAAGGGAAAAACGACCATGCCAGCTCCGATTTGAAATTTCTTAAGTTTTAGAGATTCATTCTTGACTGTTTTTGTAAATTTGAATTCCTCAAGTCTTCCTAAGTGTAAATTTCAATTTTTTGTAATTTATTGTTGAGTATAAAGTCAAACTGCTCATTTTTATTAAATGTGTATTGCCAAATTTGAGTTTTAAAACAGTGAACTGTTTCTTTTAATTTTGTTCATAAAATTTTGTTAATTTGGATGTGCATGTGATTCCTAAGCTTAGTCAAATACATTTGATTGATTAAGATAGCCATTCCATTCTAAATTAATTTACAATTCAGATTTCAATTCGAATGCACAATCTAAATGAGAACAATACAGTTTAGCTTCCTCATACATATTTTCTTTCAACACAGAAATCTCAATCCTCTTTACAACAATTCAATTAAAGCATATAATACATTTTGAAACTACTTCAATCCTTTATTCAAAATTCAATAACACTTTTACAATTGGTCTCTTTTCCAATTTGAATTGGTATCAAATTTCAATTTACAAGCATGGAATAACATTTACATTTTCTTTCCAAAACAAAATAGATATCAAATATACTTCTTCTTTACATTCTCGATTTCAATTTCAAACATCCACTATCAATACAATAACTTCATATTACAAAATTTATACACTCATCCACTCGAAGTGGGAAAGGTTGCATTGAATTTGGTCCAAAGGGACAGGACTGTCAAACTGTAATTTCTTCTTCCAACAGCAGCATGCCTATTTTATCTTCTTTGCAACTTTGATCACAACAAGAAAGGGTGAAAGGCAATGCTCTCCACCCAACCAAGACATCTAATGGGAAAGGAGAATCCATCCTTCCCCATTGGCCCTCGAGCCCCCCCCCCCCCCCCCCCCCCCCCCCCCCATATTAAAATGGAGCATGAAGATCAACACATGGCAACAAGACTTCCTCCACAGCAAGCAAACATTCATCACAATACATACAAATAATAAAATGCATAGTTTAGAACAAGACAATAGTTCCCAACTACATTTGAAACATTTCATGCAATACATAGGCTTGGACAAACAAGCCAACAAGAGCAAGGACTATGGGGAACTCCTTATGCCTCCCAATTTGGAATTGGGCATCTACCAAACACATACCGCCAATAATCATATAAATCCCATAAATCTTATATCTCCCAACCCCTCCTTATGCCCCCCCCCCCCCCCCAAGTTTATCCCAAGTTTATCCCTTATGCCCCCCCCCATAGTAAGAAATGCAAGAAATTTCTTTTCCAAGGTGGATCCCAAACCAAAACTCCCTCCACAATAAAATTGTGCCATTGGCAATCCCTTATGCCCCCCCATATGAAATCCCCACAGCCTTCTCCTACACCTTGCCCTAAGCAATCTACCCAACTAGCCATGAATACACAACACATTCACCATTTCATTCATGCAAGAAAAGGGAAAAAATAACATATAAAATGGGACAAGATCCTACCTCTCCATAGTGGAGATTGTTTCCAAAACAACAGTTCTTCAATGCTCAAATATGCAGTCCAAAACAACAAGTATGTGCATAAAAAAGACTCCAAGTTCTTCCTCAACCAAGCTCCAAAAAAATATGCACCCCCAAGAGAAAATGACAAAGTCTCAACAACCCACAAAAGAGCAAGAAGTTTCACCTTTATAGGAAAGGAAAGAGAGAGGATTATGTGGATCCAAGTGGGATGCCACATCATTTTTCCTCATCCCCCAAGAGGAAATCAACATCAACCAATAATTCACAATAAATAAGAATGAAAAAGTCACTTACATACTCCAATTTAACCCATAAATTAACGAGGACTGAATTAAAAATTTGTAAGAAAAGTGCAATAAAAACTTACACATAGTCATTTCAAATTTTAATTATAGAGGCTAAAATTTACTCCCAAGCCATAGGCATGGTTGGTGTATGATTTTAAGAAGTGTGGGACAAGTCTAACTTGTCCCACAAGCCTCAAAATTTTGCTTCCAAGGTCAAGTCCGAATTCCTTAGAGGATGGAGTGTTCTACACTCCAAATCTGACTTACTCAAACTTTCACATCACTTACACATCCCTTACATCCCATTACACATTCTTACAACATGAATTAATATCCATGACTTCATTTATTACATTATTTTTACATAATGATTTATTTATTTAACATATGGTTATACATAACATAATTCCAATTTAATTAATAACTAAGACAACACTTTATTACTTACATTCCACATCCCAATTAAATTTAAATAAAGTTTGACTATATGACTATCACATAAAAACTATCATATTTAAATTAAATAATAAGAAGAACACCTTACAAATAAAAATGCATACAACAATAATAAAAGGAACACATAAATCTCATGGTCACATATACTGGAAATCCCCCGCATGGGAAATCCTAACACAACACACAAACAATTACAGTTGCCATGGTGACCCCGTTGAGTTCATCCAGAATTTCAATATGGTTAGTCTTCAGTCCCCCCGACATTGTTGTGATATTTTAACCTACAAAATAACAATACCTCCTTTAGCGTCATGGCCATATTAGAACATCCACAATGATATACGCAACATATAGATATCAAATCCAAATCAAAACAATATCAAGAATTCAACATTATCATTTTAAATTCAATTTTGCCACTATATCGTCATCCAATGAATCTCTATACTGGAGCTACTCATAATATCAAATGTCACATGTCTAAAATCAACATCAATAACCTGTCCATATAAAGTATTATATCATCATCCATAATGTCTCCCATAATCATCATGCATGCTAACTGAATCAAGGTCCATAATAATCCATGATCTAACATATACACATCATACTAAGTCAAAACATAATAATGTCCCAAAATGAGATTAACAGTAGCAAGATCAGTATCTAAACAGTGTCAAAGGGAAGTGGGCACTACAACTAGCATACCCATAAATCGACTGCATCATATTCCATACCATAATATAAATGCATATGATAACGTTCAATATAATGCTTCCACTACTACTTCTACCACCACATGCACCCCTTCCATCCCTAAACATACCACTGATCTTAAATCACCTACCGTATCTCCCTTTATCACTACCACTATCTAACCTTTCATTACACATTTCAATTGTACATCCACCTCCACTTCTCTAAATATCCTTGATACTGTTATCCAACAAGATAATGTCAACACTAGTGATTTTGATGATAAAGTCGATGTCATTGAGCTTAGCAATGAAAATTTTCACAACCTCAATTTTACTCCTCTTGAGATAGATGAATCCTAATTCTAAGGCACAGTTATTATTATTAGCCCAGGTGAGAAACAATTTAAGTAACTTCCTCCCTCTACTACAACAATGATTCCTTTCCAACTAGTTGTACATGCATAGGACATCATGCCACCTCCTTCATCTCCTCAACTCATTTGTGCTTTGTAACTTGAACCATTTAGTTGCACTATATTCATAAATGAATACTATTGGCCTCATATTCCATTTGACCCCACTTGTCCTAAAACTATTTACACACATAAAGTTATAGCACATTTAGGATTCACACTTTTTGATCTTCTCCACCTCACTCTCCCCACCTTTATCATAGATATGTACTCGTTATTGTTTCCCATCACCTCCAGGTATAGAATTTATCAATATTCCTTAAATGTATGCACCGTTCCTCTCAACATACCATGGGTTAATCTTGGATCAACTATATTGGTAGATCCCTTGACCCCAACAATACTACTATCACCTTTCCTATGCCTTTTGGCCACATATCTAGTTACAATGATTCATTCCCTAGCTATACCCAAAACCTAACTCACTAGTATGCACGTAATAACCTGCAACCCCTTTTATGGATGAAGAATATTATTTGGGCATGTATACTTTACATTGTATAGGCTATTTATATGATCAACCTCAAATTATCGCATATTATGTATCCTAGCAAAATCTAATCCGTTACGACCCTTACACTAATGACCTCCTTGATGAGTTTACTTGACTCCTCACCTCACACACAATTTAGGGGAACCATACTACCACCCTCACTTCTTGAATCTTGGTGAGTCTCTCTCTACATCTATCATTCTATGTACCTTAATGAGCACTCTCACATATTTGGTACACATACTGTACCATCATTATCCAATGATGCACTCGCATTCCATGGTTCATACTTGACTGTCGAGGGCACACTTCATAAATGAACATCACTTGTTACATCTTGGATACAATCTCTCACACTCTTTTCTTCATGCCTATCTTTCTGATCATCACCACACCTCTGGTACACATAATTTATTTACATTATCCAATGACGCACTCTTTTTCTACAGTTCATACTTCAATGTTGACAGACAATTATGAAATGAACCTCATCTCACACACATATCCATGGGGGGAAATATGTATTTCCCCATCTTCAAATATTTCACATTAGATTACACCATCACATTCACACTATTTACATTTGATCTTGTTATCTTATACTATTTACATGCTACACATTCTTTCCTATACTACTTGGATTCTTAGTATATCATTATTTTTTTCTATATAGACATGTGCATTCACTTGGTATCTTGAAGTGAATGCATGACCTCTACAAATTCTTAGACTATGCATGATGTTTGATACTTCTCTTTACCAGTCCTATTGAGGCTCTTAGGGGATTTTACTATTGCTACTCTCATACTCTACACATGACAGGTCCTATTTACTACTTTTTGTTGCAATCACTTTACTCTTCACTACTATATATAAGATTTGACATACTATTTATCTTTCCAACATGCTAATATGTGATTCATGTGTAACATTTCCTTACAACATCAATATAACCATGACCATATTTGATTTCCTTATTACTATTTCTTGCTACTATTTATGGGTTATGTTCTATGTCTTGCTTAATCATTGTTTGTTTATGGCCACTTTGGCCCTATTTATTTTGTGAAATAGTGATTAATGTCCCATGTATGTAACCATCGTTTTTTGGTATTTGTTTTATTCCTAGGTGATTGATACAATTTACTCTCTTACATGTTATCTCTTTACCAATAATTTAATAACTTCTAATCTACATTGTCAACATGTGTTTTGGGTTACATCATCCGCATCCCCTACCCCCTAAAGCTATCCACTCTCATATATGCATATTAGTATTAGGTCCTCTCCTTTGGGCTACATTATCCTAAATTTTTCACAGGTACCCCAAACAAGGGGGGAGTTTATTGTGTGAATAAATCAACCTCATAGCAACTCAGAGATCCCGAGTAAATAAAAACAACACAAAAATTACAAAGGAACATAGTTAAATATTGTTCTACAATAATAGTTGGAACCAAAAAATAAGACAAACACTATTTCCCAATATCAAATAATCTCAGAAATCACTTATATCCCCACCTCGGTGCTTGTTTCTGGGTGTAAAAAAAAATCTCAGTTCAACATAGTTTCTAGCATTTCAACTATAGATCTCCCATATCAGATACTTACGCTCAGTTACAAAATACATTCACTCCACTAAAATTGAAGTAAAATTCAGTTGCAAATAGTTATAAAAGGTTATAATAAGTTTTAAATCATGGATGTGGCATCTGTAATGGAACTTATCTAAGACGCATCATGGAATGAGAGAAAAATAGACCTCTCTCCAAAAAACTCCTCTCTTTGCCTGAGATCTCCCTAAAAAATCACTCTTGTTGTGAGATCACCCAAAAAACTTTCTCTTAACATGATATTTCCCAAATAACATGCTCTCGGTGTGAGATTTCCAAAAAATATCACTCTTCACATGAGACTTTCCAAAAACCTCATCCTTAGCGGTAGGACACTCAAATACTTAGTATCTCAAAAGAAAAATGACAACTTTCTATCCTTTACTCTGTTATACACTAGGTGCACATTTTCCTTTTACACACATTTTTACCTACTTATGCATGCATTACTCTTATTTTTCATATATGGTACTTTAACTATTTCGTTTCTCTTATTTTTTGGTTTTTCATTATACGCAACAAGAATCCTCTCACTTCAGCAATCAAAAACTCCAACATCACACTATTACGTATACACTTCACCAGGTTAGAGATAACTCATTTTCCTAGTTTCTACGCTTCACATTATGATCACTTCACCCTTAACTTGTCCACTTGGCATGCCATCGGCTACACTCTTCTATACAAGATTATAAGGTACACATATTCTAACTAATTTATGTTATAGATTATTCACTCAACAACATTATGAGGCAGTAAATGTAAAAAAAAATCTATACACTTGGGTACATTTCTAATTCCTAAAGCATAATAATGTATACATGATTCCTAAGAAAGAAAACTAGTGGTTGAAAACTCCTTTTGGTCCCATTTGTTTATCTCTTAAAATTTTATTGACTATACATTCCTTACAGCTGTGTCAGAATTTGACTGATTTATCTTTTATCACCTCAAAAACTAACGCCTAGTTAGGATAGAAGCACCTTGGTTCTCTTGTCCCTCATGGGAGCTCCTGACCCTATCTTTCTTATTCTTATTCTTTTTTCTCTCTTTTACTTCTTGGTCAGCTTTTAGTACTTTTGGTAGACCCTTCAGTTGTCAATTACAAAATTTAAAAGAAATCAATCATATATATACTTAGTTACTTCTTCTAAATCAAGCGATAGATATTATAAGCATTATATATCATCATATTATCTTGTAAATAGGAACACGAGCATTACAAGACATTCATCTATCATACTCATAATAAGGACAAGGGTTGCATTGATCTCCATACACAACATAGGAGGTGAAGTTCATTTTATTCCATTACACACATCTTGCATACTTGGAACAATCTAGATATAGCCCGTTATCATAGTGAAACTTTCACAAGGGCAACCTACGACATCATTACACAAAAAATATATACATAACTACATGGAGGTTGAGATGAGGTACAATGCTCGGTCCTAAGTTCAATCTTAAGGTGACCACTGTTGCTAGTCCTACTCCACATTCTACATATCTTTATTGTATTTTATATTGTTTGTGGAGATGTGCAGGTAGAATTTTTTTTTTTTTAATTTACACGTACGAATGGTGACATTGTAGCAAAACTAGAGTGACAAAAGGAGATCAATAACAATGATTTTCCAGCCCAAAAATACCAAAACCTAAACATCTAAGTGGAAATTAGCACCCAGTTTAGTCACTATGACCCACGTGCTTGTGTCCTCCTATGGGAACTTCTGTCATGTACATTTCTGAGTTCCAGAACCATGGGTGAGCCTTGATATTATTGTTTCTAGTCTTTAGCACCACTTTCCCATTCCAGATCACATCCAGGTTACATGAAATAAACTAAGTCACCTTCCCTCTCTAATTTCCTTAGGGATTCATATCTTTGAATGCTTATTGCTTAATTCTTACTATACTTATTTACATGAATATCATATATCACATTAGTTATTATAACATAGGGTTTAATCCAATTTATATTAAATCGGTCATGAACAACTGTGATGGTGTTATCATTCAATGATAATAGAAAAAGGGTTATGCTCTTTATATATGTGTTTGTAAGGTGTGATGATTTTGTTTTTATGGTTGAAATTATGTACTACCAACCCCCATATCTATTCCATGGAAAATATTATTTCTCCTAAATAAATATTTGGTATATGTGCTCATCTTTATAGTTATGATAGTACTCAAACTATTCACGTGAACTTAAGTAGGCTAAAAACTAGGGGAATTATAAAAGGTCTTAGGTTCAAACACCAAACACAATTCTCGCTTCAGTTAGCAATTTCTAGCCCCCCTTTTTAGTTGTTGATTTAATAAATAAGACACAAACATGAATTAAAGGTTGGAAATTAAAAGGGTTGATTTAAATACTATCATGTCCCACACCTGTTCAACCGAAATTGTTTTTCTACCCAAATAATATTGTATATCTATGCTCCAATTAAGAATTTCAATCTCACCAAGAGGAAAAAATAAAAAATTGGGAAACTTGAAAAGGTTTAAGGTTCAAAATCCATCAAAAATGCTTACGTCTTATGGAAATTTGTAGCCTTTCTTTTGAGTTGTAATAAATTAACTGTAGGAAAATAGGTGGTGTGCAAAAAAATCAATAATTGAGGCCCTAAAGACATTGGGAATATTAGATAAATGTATATTCTATTTGTTTATCATGAATGTGTGTAACTTTGTATCCATGGTTTCCTTTCATCATTTCCATAATAAGCATAGTTGTTCTGAGCACCTTATTTTTCTTCCACATCCCTCTTTTTTGCACTTTACAAGTATAGTGATGCAAGAGTATTGTACCTTTAATGGATGAATCTAATATCTCTGTGTCTCAATTTGTCCATCTCACTAGATAGCTTCATTTTGCTTTCCTCTATATTTAATGCTACACTACTTCGGTTATTGGATGTAAGCTTTGAAATCTACTCACGGAAGTAATCTTCCTTGCCTAATTTCCCACATTTCCCTTCATGGCAATAATTTCCTCCTTTCTACCCCATAAAAGAACTTTTTGACAGGTTTAGTGGAGTGTTCCTATGTGATCCCCAACCGATTTGGCCACACACAACATTTAGATAGGATTAGGTTTAGTTACAGTAAATAATGGGCATTATACCATTCAATGTAGAGAGGCGTAGTCCCTTAAACGTTGGTGGAGACTCCTAATTTTCCATATCAACAAATTTTCTCACCAATATTTTCTATTCACTCCACTAGGGAGATATTTTCCCAAGTGCACCCAAAAAATATTAATAAATAAAAATTAAAGAAAAAAGTACTTGAGTGATCAAAAGCCTCTTTGAAATCTTAATTGACAAATCTACACATTCCAAGAGTAGAAGCAGAAGTAGCTAAAGGAAATGAAACCATGGTGGCTAAAGGAGAAATATTCCAACCCATAATTCCACAGGGTAGGAATACTAACCCACATGCATTGCCACAACCACTTCATGAGCTCCGAAAACAATCGAGAATGGATTTAAAATTTTTTTGTGGAGATGGAAAGTGAGGTCCTAATGATCATATTGTGGATTTTATCACATCATGTGAAATCCTTGGAGTAAAACATGAAGATGGTGTTGTGCGGCTGTTCACAGAAACATTACAGGATGCAGTGCTGAATTGATTTCACTACTTTCCATCATGCTCGATCTCTAATTGGGGTGATACTAAGAAGAAGTTAAAATATATATTCAATACCGTTGAAGATGATCATGTTATTCTTACTCAACTCATTCAAATAAAGAAAGAGCCACTAGATTCCAAGATGGAATTCGTGGCCAAATTTAACAGCATGGTCAACAAAATACCTGCCACTAATCTTCCCACTACAAATAACCTGAAGATGTTCTTCACGAATAATCAAATAAATAAATTTAGTTCAAACAAAAGATTTATACCATGTTCAATAAATTGCTATCGAGGTTGAAGACGACCTCATCCTGTCAATTAAGATACATAATCCCTTAATGAGAGATAAAAATTGAAATTCCCAGGGTGGGAGAACTGATCCAATGGTGAAGAAGTTGGAAAATGAAATGATCTTGATGAAAATATAAATCAATTAACTAACACATCTTTGAAATAAAGAAAAAAACTAGATCGCAGGAGCACCCTTAATGCTCGCTTTGCAAGCTCCATTAGTCAATGTAATGTGTGAGAGATACCAAGATGAGTAAGAAGAAAGTTTTTAATATGAAGAGGAAACAAAAAGTGAATATGTTGGGATATGGTTTTGTGAATGCATTCTTGATGATGAATAACCCAATGAGAGTTATTCATATGCAGTATTCACCCAATCCAAAAAGGAGAAAGAAGGATTTTCCAAAGTTAAGAAATTGAATCCTCAAATGGCGACTCTGGGAAAAAAAACAAACAGAGGATTAATAACGCCTACTTTAACAAGGTAAGTTGAGAAAAATAATGAGACCACCTCAACCAAGAACACTTATGTATCTTCAAGTCATTCCTCTTTTGCATCTCTTCAAAAAATTAGTTCTTTCAAACACCTATGTTAATGCTTGCATAACCCATGATTCTCCAGCCACCTCTTAATCCTTAGACATCATTGATTATTTCAAAAGGTCCAAGATCCAAAAATTTTCATTTGAATACTAAAGAAGTCATCCCAAAATGATTTGAGAGACTCATTCAATGTGTTAAAGGAAGTATCCCTATTTTGAAAGATGCCTCCACAAAAGAACCACTGCGCACATCTCAATCCACTCCATCTCTAAATTTCCTTGCTTCCACATCCTCTACATCTAAGAAGGTTGATCCTTTCTACATTGCCTTGTTAGTATATGGACATATGCTAAATAATTGCATCATTGACTCTGGTGCCTCAGAACATGTCATGCCCAAAAATGTTGCTAAATATATTGGACTCTCCCTTTCCGCAACCTCTGATAAATGTCTCTCCATGGAGAAGAAACGAGTGTCTCTCATCCGACAAGTAAAATATTCTGCGGTACCACTGACATATTTCCCTTAAAATAAAATACCAGTGAGAATATTTGTAGCAAACAAGCCCACCTTGTATGGCATGGTGTTGGGAAAAATCTCTTGCTGAAATGTTGGAGGATATATGCAATTCAATTTGTAACATGCCACCATCTCGGTCAATGGTAAAATAAAGATACTACTCCCCATCATAAAAATGAAGTATACTATTCAACGTCTAAGTGACTTAATGACAGAAATCCCATGAAAAAATTCCAAGTTGGGAAACTTCTTCATGACCTTCGAGAGGGATATTGAGCTTCCCTAATTTTTCAAGGAATGTCCAAGCATCAAAAAACTAGTTTAAAAACATAATGAAGAGTTTATAAAAGTTTTGTCTGAAAGTTTGTAACTTTTGTGGGATGAAGGTATAAATGAAATTTCTCAAGTGGATGCTGAGGTTAGTGATAAGGACCTTGACTTGGAAAAATGCAATGTCAAAGAGATGAGATATGGAGATCAAGAATAAGGAGTGATTTTGAACACCTTTTTAAAGGATAAATTCAATGTTTTCAATCATTATCCGTAGTATCAATATGAGTCTTTATGTGATGAGTGTGTTATCACTTATCACAACACCCTCTAATTTTCACAATTGTGTGTTCTTGAACTCATGGTGTGACTGGGAAACATGGGTACCATCTCCAAGTTGTGTGACTTGCTTCTTGAGATAGACCTCCAAAGAAAGTTGGTTCTTAGTCCTAAACTACCTGCCACAATCTACTCTAATATAGGAAAAACTATCTCATCCTAATCTAAATTTCTAAGCAATGAGGGAGAGAGAGTGCATGAAAAAAAATACTACACTAAAGTGGTGAGACAAAAGAAGAAGAGGGAATGAGAATCTCCCCAATATGTGAAAATGGAAGAAAAATGCATATTAGACAGGGTGATAACAGTTCTCCATGGTCTAACAACTACATTCACACTAATATTTCAAACACACACACTGATAATGAATCCATGAAAGACCATAAAATAGACACAATATATTTTCAATGAGGTTGAAAAGGAAAGAAGAATTCAAACAAACACGGCAAGGGAAGATACATCCACAAACTTGCATCTAGTGTTTCATGATATGCACAATTCAATCTATTACAAAATATGGTCCTAGATCACCATGCAAGGAGTCCACTATAAAGGCATGCAACACATTGGCTTCAAAAAACCAATTTGACAGATGTTTGCTACTCAAAAACTATCTCTCTTTTTAAAAAGAGCTCAACACATTAATTTATAGAATTTTGGGAGAGAGAGAATTGAAATTCTGAAATCTTCCTTCTAACCACTTGCAAGATGTCATAAATTCAGTGAAATGATGCTATGTTTCTTGCAAAGGATGCTTGTGCTATCCCATAACTTGCAGAAGTGACAAATGTTTTCCCATGCTTCATTAAATGATCTCCTAACCACAAATAAAATCATTGTTCTAGACCTAACACGTTTTCCTCAAAATCATTATAAAAAATTCATTCATTTTTGCATTTCTACATTGATGTACATTAGGATCGGAGTCATGATTCCAAAAAGTCTAACCTTGTGTGATTTCGATGAGAAATGCAAAAGATATTGAAATATGAGTGTGAGAAGCTATTTGGATTTTACCAGGGATTTCTTGCATTTTACGAGACCGAGTAATTATATTTTTTGGAGCTAGATATTTTTTTATCCTTTTCACCTAGCTACCTTAATTAAAAATAAAAAAATCTAGTTTTTGTGGCGTAGAGGATGTCATGACCTTTATAATGATATAAGGATTTCCAAATTTCGAGCACTGGATAAAAATTTATGCCTATTTGAAAATTCACGCCAAAAAACTTCCTATTTTCTTTGTTCTGTGGACTTTATCTATGACACTTTCCATAGACATTTTTTGCAGAATATTTTGCGAAACTTTTCGTGGAACTTTTTCTATTGACTTTTTATCGACACTTTCCATGGAATTTGTTTTTCAGAATTTTCTATGACACTTTTTGTGGACTTTGATGTGGAATTTTCTCTGGCACTTTCCCCAAAATTTGATTTGCAGACTTTTCTCTGCGGCCTTTTCTGTGTCACTTTCCATGGAATTTTCTGTGGCACTTTCCATGGATTTTCTAATTTTTTACATTTTTCTCTAACTTTTTAGATTTCTCTTGATTTGGAGAGTTTAAAAAATAAAAATGAAGTGCCCCAAACCCAAATTTACTCATCTATTCTCAAATTTGGCTAAGAATTGAACTCCTTTGCCTCTAGAAGAAGGAAAATGCATGAAATTACCCCCAAGTTCCCAAAATAATTGCAAGTGCTCTAAAATTATGCAAATTTCCCTAAAAACCAAGACTCAACCATGAAGCTCTATCAACTCCCAAATTTTATTTTTCTCTAGTCCATCCATTTTTACAAAGGGTGTAAAAATGGATAACAATTTGGTGACTCACAGGGACATCTTCCTACTAGATGATTTGTTAGTATCCTTGAATCATCCATTGGCCGTTGAGTCAGCTTGATAAACAAAAATCTGATCTAAAACTCTGAAATCTTGTACCTGAGCCACTTAAAGCACTACTCGAATTAGAGATGATCTCACTAAATGCTACCTCCAATGGAATTTGAATGAGTAACAAAACACCACCACATTGTGTACAAAATTGAAAATCATACACACCTCATGTGGGAAATGCATAGTGTGCAAAAGTACTTATTCTACTAAAAGAAAACTGACCCACTCTATGCTAGCAAAAGGAAACGTGAACTCAAACAAATTCTACAACTGGAAGGGAGAACTAACTTCCCTTTCTCAAAGTAGGTTGCAATGTACATTATTTGGATCTAAACATGGTTGTTCTTATCCATGAAAAATAGACAAGAAGCTGATTCTCCATCCAAATCACCAAAGTACAAACATCAATCAAAAGTACCTGATCAATATGATTGGCATTAGACTCTTGGAGGTGTTAATGGTGACTCTTGATGCTTTGATACTCATCCTCATGCCCTAAAATGAACATGACCAATTTTGGCTTCTCCCTTGGCTCCAATGAAGCCAAGTACCTTACTAGGCATGGATTGATCAGATGAATGTGCCCTTTTCTATCAAATTCAAATCCAAAAATGGAGTCTTCCTGTGGAACTTCCTGAAAAAAGAGGTTGCATGCATCTTGATTTTTGCTTTGCATTACTTCTGCAAGTATCTTATCCTTTACCTTAATCACTTATATGTAATGTTTTTCATCGTTGTTTCCTTCTTCCTCTTGTGAAGAACATAGAAGATTAATATCTTCTAACCTTTGTTCAAGAGGGATGTTATGAAGTGCAGGCTACTGTAATTGAATGCTTCCCCCCATGCCAGTGGGCCCTTGATGTTGGAGAATTATTGATGAGGTAACGAAGGTGGTAATCTCTGCAGGCTTGTCTCCATCAAAGTATTCTTCCAAATCAGACACATAATTTGTTTCCTTTCTATCTTGTTGCATGTGCTCAACCTCCTCCATTGTGTCATCCTGATCTGTAACTTGCTCACCATGGTTCCCCTTGTCTTCAAAGATGAAGTTTGAAATCTCAAACTTTTCTTCGACGTTAGAGCTCAAAGGGGATAAAGTGGGAGGAATAACTGAAGGTTCTTTTGTGGCCTTCTTTATGTTCGAAGCCTCTAATACTATATGTTTGTCCTCCACAACCGGAATGCACTCCTCCTCTTTTATATTATGAGTAGTTGCTTCTTCCCTCTATTGTGTTGTGGATGAAGCTTCCACCACTTATGGCTTGACCTCAGGCTCCTCCAGAGGTTTCTCCATCAAGGGGATTTTATCGATCCCGAATCTAAGAGCCAAACTCACCCACCTTCTAGTCATTTGTTCTTTTCTTAGACCTTCTTCTTGTTGGTCCCCTTGATTGGATTTTTTAGTCTCCACCCGACATGGACTTGGGACAGTAGGAGAAGTGGTGGGTGGGATCTTCACTAGTTGATTCTTTTTTTTTGGTGGAGGGGGAGGTATTGATTTTGGCTCTTGTCGAGGGGAATTAGATTAGGAAGGGAAAAGGGCAGAAAAACTGAGGTGGGTTGAAAGATTAAGGGGTGGTGAAGGGGAATCAACATGGGGTGAAGCATATAATGGGCTTGACTCACGAAAATGCTGAAATGATAAAGCTTGGGAGGGAGAAAATTAAATACAAGGAGCTAGTGACTGACAGAGCTGTTGATAAGGTTGTTTTGCACTTTTCTCAAATGCCTCAATATCCTTAGTCCACTCTACAAGTTGAGGAAGCATTTAAACAATGAATTCAAACTTCTCCTAGGCAAAATAGTGTCTTGGAAAGGGGCCTTCCCATGGACAAGATACCATATAACCAATTTTGAATGCCTTCATTTGTGTTTTAGTCCTTGACTAAAGTATACATTCCTCCATCTTTTGAATCTTGTTTTGTAAATCAACATTCTCCGTAATTGATCTCACTACATGCATATCCCTTTTCTTGACAAGTTTCATAACTCAAATGATCTTAGTGCTACTCATAGGGGTAGGTATAGTGATTAATGATTTGTTCATAACGCTAATCCTAAGGAGTTGAGAAATACATTGGAGGTGGACTGTACTATTGCTACTATAATTGTGTATTCCATAAGGGGAATGAATTCAAAATTTCACAACTTCATGGAATGGAAGAAATGGAGAGGGATTGAAAGAAAGTGGAAAAGGATGGATAGGAGGAAGATCTGCAAATCAGAGTAGTTTTTGACCAGATGGAGTCGCCATATTTGTTTGAGCTTGTGCCTTCAAAGGTTGAAATTTTAACAAGAACACACCAACTCGCCGAAATGAAGTCCACTTCAGATGTCGAACTACAAACCTACAAAAGGTATTTTGATAAAGATCTACAGTCGAACACTTGTGAAATGTAAAGCTTTCACCTAATGTTCCCACCAGGTGTTTCAAAACTATTATCACAAAAAAATAACATCCTCTAATTAATCATGCCTATGTGAATGAGACACTGGTGTTTTTGGGTGATATTGGACCATCTCTCAAGTTGTGGGACTTGTTACTTGAGATGGACCTCTAGAAAAGGCGGGTTCCTCTACCTAATCCTAACACTAAACTACTTCTAAAGAACAAAATGTGACTATCTACTCCTAATCTAAAAATTCCAAGGGGCCAGTGAGAGAGAGTGCATGAAAACAAAGATAATACTAAAGCGGTGATACACTAGAAAATGATGGAAATTGAATAGATCCCCAATATGTGAAAAATGGAAGCAAAGTGCATACTAGATAGGGTGATAACAGTTCTCCACAATCAAGTACCTACATTTAGAGAAATATTTCATACACACACAATGATATTGAATCTCTACAAGAGCATAAAATAGACACAATATATTTGCAATGATGTTGAAATGGCAAAAAGAATGCAAACAAACACAGCAGGGGAAGATACATCCACAAAATTTCATCTATTGTTTCATGATATGCACAATTCAATTTATTACAAAATAAGGGCCTAGATCACCATGTAAGGAGTCTGCTATAATGTTTTGTATCACATTGGCTTCACAAAACCAATTCGACAAAGTTTTTCTACTCAAAAAGTATCTCTCCTTTTACAATGAGCTCAACACTTTAATTTATAGAATTTTGGGATAGAGAGAATTGAAATACCAAAATATGTCTTCCAACCACTTACAATATGTCATAAATGGATTAAAATGATGGTATGTTTATAGAAAACACTCTCCATGTTATCCCATAACTTGCAGAAGTGAAAAATGTCTACCCATGCTTCATTAAATGTTCTCCAAACCACCAATAAAATCACTATTCCTGACATGGCACCTTTTCATCAAAATTGTAATCAAAAGTTCATTGATTTCTGCATTTCCTGATTATTTTGTGTCATTCTAGTATCCACACTTCCAAAAAGTCCAACGTTGTATGATTTCGTTGAGAAATGCAAAATATATGGTAATCTGAGTGTGAGTAGCTATTTTGGGTTTACCAGGGATTTCTTACATTTTACGGCACTAAGTAATTAATTAGTTTTTGATTTAGATATGTTTCTATCCTTTTCACCCACCTACCCTCATTAAAAATAAAAAATCAGTTTTTTTGGCATATAGGATGTCAAGACCTTTCCAACGATATAAACTTTGTCAAAATTCGAGAATTGGATCAAAAGTTATGCCTATTTTAAAATTCACTCGAAAAAATTGTCATTTTCCTTTGTTCTGCAGCACTATCTGCGGACTTTTTTCAGTGGAATTTTCTACAGCACTTTCCATGGACTTTTATGTGGAAATTTCTATGGAATTTGTTCTATGGCACTTTCTATGTACTTCGATACATACTTTTCTTCTACACTTTCTGTAGACTTTTCTGTGAAACTTTCCGCAGACTTAAATCTTTGGACTTTTTTGGGGCACTTTTTGTAGAACTTTTTCTGCTGAATTTTCTACAAAAATTTTCACGCATTTTTATTCAAACTTTTTTGTGGCACTTTCTGTGAACTTTTCTAATTTTTTGCATTTTTCTCTAACTTTTTTGGTTTCTCTTGATTGGTAGAGTTAGAAAAAATAAAGTAAAGTGCCCCAAACCCAAATTTTCTAAAATTTACTCATTTTTTCTCAAATTTGGCTAAGAGTTGAACTCGTTTACCTCTAGAAGAAGAGAAATGCATGAAATGAACCCCAAGTTCCCAAAATAATTACAAATGCTCCAAAATTATGAAAATTTACCTGAAAACCCTAGACTCAACCATGAAGCTCTATCAACTGTTGAAGTTTAGTTTTCTCCAGTCGTCCATTTTTTACCAAGGGGGTAAAAATGGATAAAAAATTGGAGACTCATGGGGACTGTAGACACCAAATTTGTGTCTTACGACCCCTTGTGACCCGCATCTCATCTCGCAACCTAAACTCATCACCTAAACCTTACACAATTATTTATTAATTACCTTGTAATTGATAAATCCACATCATCTCACCTACCACCTCATTTTGCCACTTCATCATGACCTAGCCCTAACCCTAAACTAACCTAATTAAGACCTATAACTTGGTCTACACCTATACCCATGACTAATGACCCCTTTCTCGCACCCAAAACCGACCTTCTAGTCACTTGACCAAGCCCGCAACTAATCTCTTGGGAGAAAAGTAGGGAAGGTGGGCTATTTTACTAAAAATAGCCTACTTTTTCCTTACCGATGCCGGTTCCTACTCGACCGCCGTCGGTTACGTAACCGCCATCGGTTCCCTGTAAATGGGCTCCCCAAACCAAAAACAAAGGATTGGAATTTCATTTTGGATCAGAGTGGAAGGATTTTAGGAATCAAGAGAGATCATTTGGGAGCGATAAAGAGAGTCCAGATCTTCACTTGACCGAGCAGAGATGAGTGAAGAAGCCAGAAGAGTTACATCAAAAGGAGATCAAGCCCAAAACTGCAACAGAATAGCTAGAGTTCTCAGATTCTCAGCTGATCATCGGGAGGGAGATATTTCATCTTCTGTTTGTCCTGCCATCCTACCTGGAGTTCTGCCTTTGTCATCAGAGTTCTTGGACCTGCATCTTCATCAATAACCAGTAAGTTACATCTTGCATGTCCTCTTTAATAACATTTCTTATACTTTTGAAGCACAATCCTCACAAATCCATTCCTAGATCCACTACCCAGCGTGCTATTACATCTAACTATCATTCATCTACCTCTCATCACCTTATTTCCTAATATCACCTATATACAGCCTTACAAATAACACAACTACCAAACAACACAACCACCCCACAAAACAACCAACCTTCAGATCTTAGACCATACCGATATCGGTTATCAGAAACCGGCATCGGTTATCCTGACTATAACCAAAAACCAGCCTTTCCCCTACCCAGTTCAACGAAGCAATTTAATTGATATCTTACAGTCTTTTGTGTTAATTCATATTAGCATTGGAACTGACCACCTTCGAAAGGAAGTTTTATATTTCCTGGGCCCAAGGCAGTTCCCTCATTTATTGTCTAATCAAAATCGTGTGGTCTTGTGTTCTTATTTACAGGTAGTCCTTCCAAGACAAAAAGGAGTTCTTCGCAGTCAACCTGATCTTTCTCTATGGTACGCGCACACCATCTTGACGTTCAACAGGTATTCCTCCTAGCCCTAACCTTATCTGTTTCTAAAAGGAATGAAACATTCCGAGTGAAACATTTTGGCACGCCCGGTGGGACCCATTTTGGGTTTCTTTCTTTCTTGCTTGCTTTCATATAGGGAGTATACTTGCTGTTTTCTTCTTCTAAAAAGATATTCACAAGGTTTTGTATTATTTTGATAAAAGAACTTGCTTTGCTTTTACATCTCGCATTAGTGAAAGTCATCTCTTTTGCTTCATCGAATATCATTTTCGATTTGGGTTTAAAACACGTGCATTGCATTACTTCTTGCTGTTTTCAATTCTAGTGAACATAGATTAAGTAACAAGTCGTACACGTGGGGGTGATATCCACGGTATTGACAAGAAATTAATCTTACTTTCACTGCAAAACACATACCGAATCACTTCACAATTAACACAACAGCTCAAACATCCCCCCTTTTTCCGCGGTATTCCTCCGCCCGATTGAGGTAACCTTATAAGCCAAAACAACTTGACATTTCCCCTAAGTCTTTTGTTTAGGATTGACATCGTTCCATGTCTAAAGGCATAAGCCCACAATAATTAAAATTAACCCTAGGGTTAGTCTCTGGATTTGCGTGTGCATCTTTCTTGTTTTTAGTTCTGTTTTCTTTCTCATACCCTGTCTTCTGTGATCAATAATTGGACAAGTATACTAAACGTTGTTAAAAATCAAATTAGTAGCCTTTTATATCTTGTTGGCCTAGACTTCTTACACCGACATCGGTTACCTGACCAGCGTCGGCTATAGTATAACCGACATCGGTTACTAGACCGATATCAGTTACTGTCTTTCCCAATTCCTGACAAACCAGCAACCTACCAATTTAACCAGTCTAAGTTTGTTTCTGTTCTTGACAGATTGAAACTCTACTGTGAACTCCTGTCCATGGTTGTTATCACTCGAAAGCAAGCCACCGCCATGGTTTCACATGCTTGCTCTGTTTCTTTGCCTGAATCACCCCCTTCACATTTTGTGGGGAATCCTATGGATACCAGTGAGGTTCCTAAAATTCCTATGGGAGATAAGGACTTTGCCAAGTTTTTGGATGCTAATTCTAGCACTGTACAATACTATTTGTCTCATACCCCTGACCGTACGCCTGATGGTCAGCTCCTTGTTGGTATGCCTATTAGTATAGCTGCTCATTTAGCTCCCACTCCGCCTGATAACACCACCTTACTTCCTGCATCTCTAGCCCCGTCTCCCAATCCGACGGCTTCAGAGGTTCATACGACTCAGATTGGCTTTTCGTTGGTTAATCTTGGACCCCACATATCATTACCACCGACTACCCCTACCTCATTTCTCTTGTAGACTGCTCCGTTCATGACTTGCTCTCTGCCACCTATCCACACTAGCTTTCATTCTCAAGCTCCGCCTACCTTTTCTTTCCCATACACGTATCCAGTGACCTCAACATCCTATATGGGACATCCCTATTCGGTCGCCTCAACATATTCATCCTCCATACCTTATCAACACTTAACCCCACCATTATCCAGCGGAGGCCCTTGGCCCAATTTGCCTCCGTTTACCACAATCGCACCATCATCTCATCCAACCACAGATTTCATTAAACAAATGATGGACAAAATGCAAAACCTGGAGGCTTCTGTTTCAGGAAGTCGTAGCGCCTTGACATACGAGAAATTTTTTTGGGAGCCTATTCACCCGTCTGTCCCCCTTCATTCGTATCCTCCTCAATGGGAATTACCAAAATTTACCCGTTTTAACAGTAAAGAGGACCCTCAACAACACTTGCGATCATTTAGACATGCTTGTTATTTGATTGCTCATGATGATGCCTTGTTACTCCACACCTTTCCCATGTCCTTATCAGGACCCGCCTTGGAGTGGTACAGTGCTTTAACCCAGCACTTAATCTTCTCTTTTAACCAACTAGCCCAATCTTTCTTGGATCATTTCTCCATTAACGTTGCCAAGAAAGTATCTATCACTGACCTTTATGCCATCCGACAATTCGAAGACGAATCTATCGTAGATTTCATTGGACGATGGCGGGGCCTTATCAACCAACTTACATATGCCTTGCCTCAGGCTGAACTTATCGAACTTTTTACGCGGGCATGTGCTAAGCACATTTCTCCTACTCTTCAAATTCAAACTTTCCGCACATTTGATGAGGCCTTTACCATGGCTCGAAAACTAGAAATTCGAGCCTTAGAAGAAGAGAAATTGCAGTTGCGCAACAAAAACCCCAATTTTTGAACTCCAGATTCCACCAACAAACCTAATACCACCAATCCTCACCCATCGACCGCTTTGAAATCAAAAGGGGCCGTGCACGCGGTGATGGTCAAATCCCAACCACCGTCTAATACCCCACCAAAAACCACTTATAAGAACCCATCAACTACACTCCCTTGGGAGAAACATATGGTGTGATATTGGAAAAATTGCTCAAAGCAGGAGCCATTACCTTACCTCCTGTTAAACCTCACTCCGGGTTTGATTCTACCCGCGCTATACCTTCCTGGTACAAAGAAAATGACTTCTGTAACTTTCACCACGTAAAAGGACATAGTCATGAAAACTGCAAAATGTTGAAAAACATAGTGCAAGAAATGGTTGACGCAGGTGATATAACCCTCGATAATCCTAATGCCCCTGCCAACCGAAATTTGAAAATCTTCAACAAACCATTCCCAAATCACTCGTCCAACAGTAACGTAAACCAGAATATCTTAGCCGAGGAGAGTGTTCATGAGATCCATGCAGTCTTCGACTCCCAGCCAAAAGTCTCTATTGAGAAAATTTTGAATCAAGCCTCTCCACTAACACAGGAGTCTGAACCTCCTTCACCACCATCAAGCCAAAGCGAAATCATTCCTTTACCCATAAAAGAGTTAACTGCCCAGACTTCTCTTCTCATCAATGAGTCTGCTTACACCACATCCCTACAAGATTGTGAACGGATGTTATCTAATCTATCTATTTCCCAAATGTCCCCTTCTACCACTCTTGCTGCACAAGAGGAAGGCTCGCCACTCCTTTTGACATCCTTAGACGAGAAATCTCTTACATCAACATCACCAAATTCTTTAACCATAACAGACCCTCTCAAACATTCCCTCCTGCCTATTAGTCCTTCATCGCCTAAATCTTTTCAATAACCCGTCGACCTCTTAATATCTATTGATACAGTACCTCATCTACCCCCTGTATCACACCCACAGTGGACTAGAATCACAACCCATATTTCTTCCGTACCAAATTTACAATTCATGCCTGAAGATTTTCATTCTCCAAAAGATAGACGAGTCCTATGGGAACGTTTGAGTACCCCCTATTCTACTCAAATGCAGGTGACCGATCTGGACACCTCTACCATATATCCTAAGTGTTTACAGAAACTCAAAATGCCTATGTCCTCAGTCTCATCCCCCGTATCTATACCAAGTAGCCCATCCACCTCTATTAACCTAACCAAATCTTCTCCTACACTTGAGACCTCACCAATGCCCAGTCTAACGCACCCGCCTAAGTGACTTGATTTATCCAAAAATAAAGCCGCCCCTCCACCTAGGAGACAAACTCAATCCATGCCTCTATCACAATCAAAACCATCATCGTCACACCTACCTTCCATATTGGGACCTCATCCCTCCACCTTACATCAATATATCATACCTCCTGCGTTTTCTTCAAAACGACCTACACCTTCTGCACCTATACAGAGATCAAAGGGTATATCAACATTGTCACCCCCACATATCCTGTCCACACCATCAACCCTAAACGAACTCCATCATCAAAGGATTTATTTTCTGTCACTCCCCTTTCTCCGTGGTTGTTTTCCCGCTACCACGTCATCTGTAGCCTCATCATCTAACCAGCTGAATATAGCTTCTGCACCAGAGAAACCACGTTTAGTGAAAACCACGTGTCAACACCCCTCGGCTAAACCACCACCCGTACGAATCAACCACGCCCAAACATTACCAAAACCCACAAAACCAATACCCTCATCCTCCTCCGATTTTGACCCACTCAAAGGATCTTACGCCAAAATCCTTGCTATGTTGGTGGAGAATGCGACCATTTCCCTACCCCCACTTAGACCTTAAGACCCGTCTAAACCTCAACCTATAGGTTATGATGATTCTAAAATCTGCGCCTATCACCGCACACCAGGACATGATGTGGAGAGATGCAAAGCTTTAAAAAGCATCCTTCGTCAGTCACCTCTCCCAGCTACAAAGGTTAAGAAAGACAACTTACGAAGGGCGAGACCTTTAGCTTCAATTCCCTCTACTATACCATCTGTCCCTGCCTCACCAAGATCTATCATTATTACAACCCCACCTCTTCAAGACCATGAGTTATCCCAACCATCTTCCTCATCTCAGGTTTACGAGATTAATATGATTAGTGTTGCTAGTCGAGCGCAGAAAAACAACGAGAAAGAAAAAGAAAACACACATGCGTCCTCTCTTTCTCCATCCAGCATCCCGATTGCACCACCACCCAAAGTGGTTATTCGTGGACCCGCTTACCCCGTCTATAATGGAGTTGCCCATCGAGCCATGATCAAACAGCTTCACCAATCGCCCGTAAAAATGACACTATATGATCTCATTCAGACTTCTGAATCCCATCGACAAGCTCTCATTGAAATTCTTCAAGGGATCGAGGTCTTACCTAATGAAACCCTACCTGTTGCCTCCATTCTAACACCCAATCACGTTGCTTCTCTCACCAAACAACCCACTGCCCCAACCACTTCTGTACAACAACAAGCTGCGGCAGTCAGTTTCTCTGAAGATGAAATTGTTGACTTTGGTACAGAAGATCCTGACCCTGTCCTTTTCATCTCAGCTTACGTCCAGGACATTCGGGTACATCGTGTTATGATTGATGGGGGCACTAGCCTAAACATCATCTCTTCAAAAGCCTTCCAACAAATGAATATCCCTTCTAGCTACATGTGTGCCAATCCCATCATGTTGCGGTCATTCAATGACGCTATTACCTCTACCTTAGGCACCGTGATCCTCAACATTCGGGTAGGACCAAGTACTTTACCCGAACTCTTCTATGTCCTTGAAGGAGAGTTCCAATATAACATATTGCTAGGTCGCCCTTGGATCCGGGCTATGGGATGCATTCCCTCAACATTACATAGGTGCATAAAATTTGAGTATGAGGGGAAGTCCTACACCGTAAAAGCTGATCCTCCCCCCCTTTAAAACCTACAATATGTTATACCGCCCTAACGATGTGCTTATACCAATCAAGACACCCATACATTCAACCCAACCATCCTCTTCAAATGTACCTCAACCATCCACCTCAACCGCACCTATGCCTTCAACTGATGAAACCACCGTCGCAAAAATCACTTCCCTTCCTGCAGCTAACATCCCAACCGCAAACCCCTTAGTAGATGTTTTTCAACGCCTTACGCTGGGGGAGTATCGCCTATATAATGTTAGTTCTTTCCATACCCCACAGGAATACGGACAGGTACATGCACATCCTACCTATGACCGTCCTGTGGGGGAAGTAATCTCTTACGCAGAAGACAATGACGTCACCCCTACTGAACCATCATCACCCATTTTGCCTTCGTCACCCACAGAGTCAAGTTGTCTTCTAGAAGACAATGACGTCACCCCTACCGAACCATCATCACCCATTTTGCCTTCGTCACCCACAGAGTCAATAGATCCCGAATCTATCCCTCCTAACTTTTTTTTTCATAAATGCTATCTTCCTAGGTCCTCTCAATTATCAACGCGATAATGAGGACCCCTTTTCTATCCCCCTTCTGTATCCAGACATGATCGAAGAGGATTCGCCTTCGATTAATGTTGTTGAGTGCCAGGATGATGACTCCTATATTCAATGCACCTTACCATCTGAAACTCAAACCATGTTGAATGAATCGACTATAGAAATCAACATCCACACGGAGGAGGATCCTCACATTGTGAAGATCGGACAATCCCTTAACACATCAGAACAAGCCGCCTTTACTACCTTTCTCCGTACCCGCAACCAAGCTTTCGCTTGGTCCTACGCGAACATGCCAGGAATTGATCCTACCATTGCCGTCCATAACATCACTCTAAACCCTGATTCCAAGCCAATTAAAAAGAAATTGAGAAAAATGCATCCACGCATTGCTCTCTTGGTCAAAGAGGAGCTTCAACGACTCCTTTCTGTTTCTTTCATTCTGCCTATTGACTATCCTCAATGGATTTCTAACATCATACCTGTCACTAAAGTGACAGGGGGACTTCGGATATGCACGGATTTCTGGGATCTTAACCTCGCCTGCCCTAAGGATGACTTCCCCCTGCCTAGCATTGACCAACTTGTAGATCTCACTGCAGGCCATGAGATGCTCTCACTCATGGATGGTTTCTCGGGATATAACCAAATTTTGGTTGCCCCCGCCGATCAACATAAAACTGCCTTCATAGCTCCTTGGGGAACCTTCTGTTACCATGTAATGCCATTTGGCCTTAAGAATGCTGGTGTAACCTATCAGCGGGCTATGACCTACATTTTTCATGACATTATGCACACTATCCTTGAAGATTACGTCAACGATCTTCTTGGAAAATCTAAACATCGTAGTGAACATCTCGATGTTTTAACCATTATTTTTGATCGCCTGTTATAATATTCTGTCCGCCTTCAACCAAAGAAATGTGTCTTTGGTGTCCTTTCAGGGAAACTTCTTGGCTTTATCGTCTCTTTGCGTGGCAATCGAGGTTGACCCATCTAAAGTCAAAGCTATCCTAGAAATGCCCCCACCTACCAATCTCAAACAATTGCGTAGTTTACAAGGTAAGATCTAGATCTTATCCGACATTTCATCTCCCAACTCTCGGATCGATGTCAACCTTTCATCACCTTCTTAAAAAGGACATTGATTTTCAATGGAGCAAAGAGTGCCACCCCTAGCCTTTGAAGCTCTCAAAACTTATCTCTTGCAGCCACCCGTGCCTTATCCCACCTCAGGACGACTTGCCACTGACCACGCTGTAGGGGCCATGCTTGCACATCGTGACTACCGAGAATCGATGAACAAGTCGTTTATTATATAAGTCGTACTTTGGTGGACTATGAGACTAGGTATACACATGTAGAAAAGTTATGCCTAGCCCTATCATTCGTGGCTACCAAACTCTGACACTACCTTCTGAGTCACAAAAATTTCGTCATCACTAACACGGACCCCATCCATTACATGTATGTCAAACCTCATCTAAACCAACGCATCGCCAGATGGCTCATGCTCCTCGCCGACCTTGACCTTGAGTTTGTCCACCAGAAATCAATCAAAGGACAAACTCTTGCAGACCAACTTGCGGAGGCCCCTTTACCTGGGGAACAATTTACCAATTTTACATTCCTAGACGAACTCATCACTACTCTTTCCCTCAAGGAGGAGTCATATCCAATGACCCTCTTCTTCGATGGATCCAAATGCCACCGTGGTGGAGGAGCCGGCGTTGTTCTCATTCCTCTCGACACTGAGCCCATGCCTCTTTCATTCCGACTCGATTTCCCTTGCACTAATAATACAGCGGAATAACGAGGCCCTTGTTCTGGGTCTCCAAGTTGCGTTACACTTAGGTATCAAATCTATCAATATTTTTGGCGACTCTCAATTGGTAGTCAATCAAGTTATGGGCATCTACCAATGTAAAAATGAGGAACTTCAAAAGTACAAACACTACGTGGATTCACTTCTAGCCTTATTTACTCACTATTCTATCCAAACCATTCCCCGCTCCACTAAAAAATTTACAGATACTATGGCTTGCTTAGCCTCGCAAATTCCAGCTTCATCAACTGACTCTGAATTATTCGTCTTGGTCCAACAAATTTTTGCCCCATCCTACTCAACCCCGGTAGTTTGTATGATAAATACTGTGTCTACTAATTCGCAGGATACCTAGTACGACCAATTTCACGACTACCTTACAACCTCTGTTCTCCCTTCTGACCTTACTAGTACTGGCAAACGCACTTTTCTTAAACACGTTTCTCGTTATGTAGTTATGGGGGGACTCCTTTATAAACGTGGCTTTGATGGCATCCTCCTTCGATGTCTCACCGGCGCGGAGGTCACCCATACCATCCAATAGGTCCATGACGGTATCTGTGGTGGACATTTTAGTGGCCTTGCCGTGGCCAAACGAATCCTTCGCCTTGGTTATTATTGGCCTACTCTCAATAACGATTACTACGAATATATTAAGCGTTGTGTTATGTGTCAACAACACGCCAACCTTCAACATACTCCTAGCCACCCCCTACAGGTCGCCTGAGATCTTTGGCCTTTCTCACAATGGGGTTTAGACCTTATTGGTGAGATTCACCCGTCCTCTTCGCAACGTCACCGATGGATTATCACAGCAACCGAATATTACACAAAATGGGTGGAGGCTATTCCACTCATTTCAACCAAAAAATAAAAAATTGTAGAGTTCATTAACTACCACATTATCTGTTGTTTTGGTGTTCCTCATCACCTGATAACAGATAATGGAAAATCTTTCAAAAATAAGTTATTGCAAGACCTTTGTGACAACTTTGGTATTAAACTTAGCTTCTCATCACCCTACTATCCACAAGCAAATGGACAAGCCGAATCCTCTAATAAAACCCTAACCAAAATCCTCATGAAAGTTGTCAATGAGTCTGGAAGAAATTGGCACGATCACATCCCCTTTGCCCTTTGGGCTTATCGTACTAGCATTCGTACCTCTACTAATGCTACACCTTTTTCTTTGGTATATGGTATCGAGGCTGTCTTGCCTCTCGAAATACAAATACCCTCCCTCAGAATATCTCTTCAGGATATTCTCACCAACGATGATTTCTGCCAAGAGCGGTTAGCCCAATTGGAGCTTCTTGACGAACGTCGTCTTACAGCTCTCAATCACCTTCAAATCTATCAAAAACGTATCAAGCGTGCTTATGATAAGCGACTTCATGAGTGTACCTTTAAGGTTGGTGATCTTGTCCTCAAAGAGAATCAACATGTAACCAAACTAGAAAAGAGCAAACGTGGAAAATTTGCTCCTAATTGGATTGGGCCTTATATAATCACTCACACTTATGGATCAGGCACTTATCGTTTAGCTTTGCTTAATGGTAAACCCGAGCCTGAACCCCTTAATGCCTTGCATCTTCGACCATTCTACTATTGAATTTAGTGTTATATCACTTCTTATCTACCTACTACTCGTCCCTTGAGCTCATTTACCGCTACATACACTTTTTTTCCTACATCTCCAAATAAAATCAAGCTCACTTCTCACCTCCCCTCAACGATGCCTTCCCCTTTTTAGTCTAGTCCATGACTTCAAAGTCTTAAGATAACACCTTCTTATGGATTTTCTTGAGTCAAACTTCTACCAAACTAGATGCTTCACGCCAAAAGAACATCTAGCTATCTAATTATATATAGACTGCTCCCTCGAAGGACAGCTATATGCCAAATTATTGTTGCTATTATATATAGATTGCTCCCCCGAAGGACAGCTATGCACTAAAATCATATCTGCTACCATAAATAGACTGCTCCCTTGAAGGATAACTATACACAGTCAGCCTTTATCAGAAGCTTCTCGCATGGATCAGCTTTGTGAAGACCTCAAGAATAGCACAATCAATATCCCTTGTAGACTTCCTGCATCGATCAGTTTATATTCAGTAAAATAAAAGCCTCATTCAAAGAAATTTTTGGGTCATGGACTTGTCTATTTAGGGTAGGTTCTCTTTCGTTAGAACACTCACTTTGTAACAAGTTCTCTGTACCCTCAACTATATCATCCACCTCACCTCACCATTTGTTTCAACTCAAGGGACGTAACGTACGCCGATATGTTGTGATCATACAACTCTTTTCACACCTATTGATTTCTCGTCTATGCATCGGTACCTAGGGCTTCAGGCTCGTTCTACGTTGTGTGGTTTGTTAGCTCTTTTCACCTACGGAACACTCTTTCCGCTTTGCCTCTCATCTAGGATTGTGTGTTGATCTTAATCAGGACATGGTTCCCCTCGACTTGGGTAGGCTAACTTTCACTTCCCTTATACCTTTTAACAACATCACCAAGTCATTACCCAACCCGACAACCTTATCTTACCAATATTAATATCAATATTTTTACCAACCAACCAATTGCCTAACCCTACCAAATTGCCCCGAATTCGCCTCTCCCTGATCTAAGGGAGAACTACATCGGTCTGAGGCCCTTCCTTGCTTTGTGTAATGGGCTATGTAGGCAAGCACTTAGGAGACATGGGGTCTCCCAAGGTTAGCTCGACCACACCCTACCATAACCTATCATGTGTGGTAAATATAAATATTTGTGTATTTCTATTTAATCACATTCCTCTTTATCCTTTTTCAAAAAAAACCAAAAATCACAATGCAAACATTCTTATTATTATCAAATCAACATACATATTCAGTCTTATCTAGATGTTAAACAAATACATCTTCTCTATCATCGACACGCAGGTCAGCATCCTTATTTATTCTTATACCTTGCTAACATTTACTTAGACCCTCACGATTCATCCCGACCCAGGAGATGATCGTGATCGTCGACGCCTCTTGCCGGGCCTCTCTGTCCTCAAAGGTACCGCAGCTATTGGTACCGCCCACTGATCTGCCAATCTCTCCTGTAACATATGAATACGCCCTCTCGCCTGGAGGAACCTCTAGTCTCTCCACCTGTGACTCCGCAACCGCTAACAATCCTCTTGCCTCACTCACCTGCGTTTGGAGCTGCTGCACTAAACTCTGTAGACGATCTCTCTCTGCTGTAATCACAGCTATGTCAGGGCAATCACATACACCTCGCAGCTCTGCTACCCACCATAACCTATAGGCCTCTGTCATTCCTACATCCATTACACTGCGATCGGCTGCTATCTCCTCTGGCCCTTCTGGAGGTGTTGGCCGGGGAGGTGAGAATGATGCCTCGGCATCGATCCTCATATATGGTCTATAAGCCAGGGGTATATCCTGCACAAATCCGAATTGTCGCTGCACGCGATCTAGAGGAATCCTCTCATACTCACCTGGCCAGTGCCCTGCGATCCACCTCAATCGCTCTACACCCCTCAACTCCTCAGCTATATTCTCTGTTACCATATAGTTCCCGTAAGGCCTCCAACAGATATCAGCAATCGCCACCCTCTCCCATACCTGCCTGTAATACTCAATGTCACCCATCACAGACAGCCTGAGATCTTGCCTCTTGTTCTGTCTGGAACCCATCGTCTGAATCCCAACCTCTGTACTTCCGGTCTCTCCTGACTGGATTGGATCGGCCTACTGGTCACACACAAAACAATGTGCTCATAGGCCCAACAGTGTAATAAGTATGAACAATCCAGTGTCGTCCTGTGATTTCACCTACAAGCCCATAAACCCCTGTATAACTCCACAAATATGCAGGTGCCCATGTAAAAGTCACGTTCCTTTCTATCATCTCCCAGATAACACACATCTAATGCCTTTGGAAATCTTCCCCTTCTGCTCTCGGTAATGCATAATACCCTACCGCTATCATTAATATGACTACTAACCTTGTCTCCTCAGGGTGTGCTGCATACATTATCCCATATGTGAACGACAAACCTCGTTGTGTCAAATCTCGCGCATATGGACCAAATACTGCTGTTATCGCTCCCCGTGCCGCGCTAGGTAATGCCTGATATACTGGTTTTCCTGTAATAGGGATCCTCAAAATACGGAACACATCTTCCAATGTTACTGTCATCTCCCCTATTGGTAGATAGAACGTATTCTTGTATGGATTCCATCTTTTAATCAACGCCTGCAACATAACATGGTTACGTGTGATTCGTGAATAATAGCGGATTCCACTTAACCCCAAATGATTTATCAATGTCCATTCCACTGGTGTTACATCCACTCGGATTTGTGACAACAGCGCTGGCACACTATCATTCATCCTCAACCCTGCCCCCTGCCTGCATACATCAAAACAACAAACAACCATTCAATCCATCAAATCCCTAAGGGTTTTTCTCACATTCTGGAAATTCCTCCAGTAACCGGTATCGGTTATAAATAAACCGGGTACCAGTTCAGTAACTGTTAGTGTAAAATCACAGCACCCCTGGACGCACATCAGGCTTCTAGGCTGATGTTCAGGCATCCAGTGTGATTGCACAACATGGAAACCTCTCTGCAAAGCGTGGGACTTGTGAAACCGAGAGAGGAATCTCCAGAGAAGTCTGGTTCCTGCTCCTAAACTACCTGCCACAAGCTATTCCAGTGCAGGCAAGCTAATCTAATCCTAATCTAACCATGCCAAGGAGACAGAGAGAGAGAGAGAGAAGGGAAAAACAGCAAAAGCCTACACTAAAAAGGTGATACACCAGAGAAGGAGGATGTTGAACATCTATCAAAACTGCCATGGGACAAAGAGAGGTGAGCAATGGGAAGGATGGACAGATGCATCACAGGCCCAAGGATAGATTTCACACAAAAAATGTCCCAAAACTCCATGAACACAGCTCCAAACCTGCAATGAACATTTAGACATGCATAGATACCTGCAAATGAAGAGAGGCAAGGAGAGAACAAGCAAAAACAAGAGAGGATGGACAGATGCATATGCATCACAGAACACGTTTTGTTGCTCCAGAAGTTTGCACAGAACATCATTCCATTAGTAAAAGGAAAAAACGCCATTACAGAGCAAGGGAGGAGGTTCCAACTCCATTTTCAACCCTAGAGAAGAAAAGAAGGGAGGGCAGAGCAGAAAGAATGAACAAATTTTTTTTTTTTTTTGTGAGCCAAATCTGGCTTTTTACATTGCATGGAGAGGTATGGCAGCTGATCCTTGGTACTTTGTAGCTCATCCTCATGCTCAGAAGCAAGCATGACTGGTTGTGGCTTCTCCTTTGGTTCCAATGAAGCCAAATACCTGATTGGGCAAGGTCTGATCAGTTTGATATGCCCATAGCTCTGATTTTCAACTCCAAGAATGGAGTTTTCTTGCAGACCCACCTGAATGGATGATGTGGAAGCAATGGTAGAACCCTTCTGCCCTTTCTCTTCCTCCGATGAAGAACATGGAAGATTAAAGTCTTCCAATTTTGATTCCAAAGGGCTGCTATAAGATGCAGGCTGCTGCAGATGCAGGCTGCTGCAAATGAATGCTGTCCTCCATGACAGCAGGCTCTGGTGTTTGGAATGTGGATGATGAAAGAGAGAATGGTGAAAACTCAACTGACTCTTCTCCATCAGAACAGTCCTCCAAATCTGACAGGTAAACTACCTCATTGCTGTGCTGCTGCTCGTATTCAACTTCCTCCGTGGTGTCCTCTTGATGTGCAACCTGACCACCATGGTTTTCTTCACTCTCCAATATTGAGTTTGAGAGATCAAACTCCTCTTCATTACTAGAACTTGAGAGAGGTGAAGTAGAAAGAAGAACTGAAGGTTCTCCTGTAGCTTGCTTTGTGCTCAAAGCCCTTGGATCTGCACTTTTCTCCTCCACAGCTAGAATGTGCTCCTCTTCTTTTGGATTTGGAGCAGCTTCTCCTTCCTCTAATGTTTGAAGGAAATCTTGCTCTTGATTGAACTCCTTCTCCAACATGAAGTTTTTCAACCGTCAAACTCTTCAATTTGCTGCTCTAAAGGACAAGTTGGGACTGCAAGATCTTCTTCTTCTGCTGCAACCAAATCAGTCCTAACCACCATTTGTTCAACCTTAGCCTCTTTTGTAGGCTTAACCATCAAGGGGATCTTTGTCATCCCAAATTTGGTAGCCCAAACCTTCAAGTCATCTGTCATTTCTTTTCTGTTGGGCTCCTCTTCCTGCTGTCCTTGATGACTGATTTTTTCAATTCCTTCTTCCCCATATGAAATTGGGAATGCAAGAGGAATGGGCTGAAACTCAACTGATTTTACAATTTTTTGTGGTGGTGTAGGCAGTGAAACCTCTTGTTTCTTTGGAGGAGGGGGTATTTCTGTTAGCTCTTGTGGAGGGGATGACTGTTTGGAAGGGAAAAGGAAAGAAGAATCGAGATGAGGTGGAAGACTGGGGGGTGGAGAAATGGATTCAACACTTGGGACAGCAGATGGAGGGTTTGAAACTTGACACTACTGAAATGAAACAGATTGGGAAAGAGGAAAAGGAAAGGCATGAGATGGTGTGCTTACCCGTTGACAAGGTTGCTGAATACTTCTCTCATACACCTCTATTTCTTCAATCCACTTTGCAAGGAAAGGCAGCGTTGCAATCATGAAGTCAAGCTTCTCCTGAGGGCTGTAATGCCTTGGAAAAGGTCCCACCCATGGACAGGGTGCTCCATAACCGATTCCAAAAGCTTTCATTTGTGCCTGAGCCTTGGACTGCACTATGTTTACCTCCATCTTTTCCGATTTTCTCCAACAGACCAGCATCTTGCATCTGATTGTCTTCATTATATGCATACTCTTGCTCTTGGAAAGCTCCATAGCCAAACTGACTTTGGCACTGCTGTTCATATGAATATGCATGCTGATCTGGAGGATTTGTAAAACCTGTTGGAGGTGGAATATACTGTTGTTGTTGATATGAAATCCATGATGGAAATGAAGTCATGATTCGCACAACTTCAAAGAATGAGGAAGCAATGAAAGAGATGGAAAGAAGGATGAATGGAAAATGAATGAAAATGAATGGAAAGGAAGGTCTGCAACTTCATTAAGATGGTTGTTGACCAGATGGAGTCGCCAGATGTGTTTGCAAGTGCCTCCAAAGGCTGAAATCTTCACAGGAACACATCAACCTGTCAAAAGATGAAGTGAAAGACCTCTAAGGTCCCGCCGGGCGTGCCAAAACTGTTAGTGCAAAATCACAGCACCCCTGGACGCACATCAGGCTTCTAGGTTGATGTTCAGGCATCCAGTGTGATTGCACAACATGGAAACCTCTCTCCAAGCGTGGGACTTGTGAAACCGAGAGAGGAATCTCAAGAGAAGGCTGGTTCCTGCTCCTAAACTACCTTCCACAAGCTATTCCAGTGTAGGCAAGCTAATCTAATCCTAATCTAACCATGCCAAGGAGACAAAGAGAGAGAGAGAGAAGGGAAAAACACAGCAAAAGCCTACACTTAAATCGGTGATACACCAGAGAAGGGGGATGTTGAACATCTATCAAAACTGCCATGGGACAAAGAGAGGTGAGCAATGGGAAGGATGGAGCAAGATGCATCACAGGCCCAAGGATAGATTTCACACAAAAAATGTCCCAAAACTCCATGAACACAGCTCCAAACTTGCAATGAACATTTAGACATGCATAGATACCTGTAAATGAAGAGAGGCAAGGAGAGAACAAGCAAAAAGCCGCTTGAGAGAGGATGGACAGATGCATCTCAGAACACGTTTTGTTGCTCCAGAAGTTTGCACAGAACATCATTCCATTAGTAAAAGGCAAAAACGCCATTACAGAGCAAGGGAGGAGGTTCCAACTCCATTTTCAACCCTAGAGAAGAAAAGAAGGGAGGGCAGAGCAGAAAGAATGAACAACTTTCTTTTTTTTTTGTGAGCCAAATCTGGCTTTTTACATTGCATGGGTACGAGCCCAGGGGACAGAAAACATGGGAAAACGTGCAAGCCCATTCCTCATTGACATGCAGATGCATTAAATCAGCATGGAGGATCTTACCAACCCATACCCTGAAGCACTTTGAGTGATTTTGGAGGAGAATGCGACCCATTTGTATTAATTTGGCCACTAAAATGTCACTTCTGGCCGTGCAGAATTGAAGAATGCGACCCATTAGCATTAAAACGGGTTGTTGAAAGGTCACTTCTGGCCATTACCACACGTCAGAGCCGTTTCTTGATTTTTCTCTCTTTAGACTGCACCAAAACTCGAGATTGATCCTAGAATCATGTAGAGCATCTCAACAGCTTTCCGTTGATATAAAGAACGTGGAAATCTGAGCTCTGGATCAAAAGATATGGCGATCTGAAGATTTAGGGCACGGAACAGATCAAAATGAATTTTAAAATGTTTTCCCACTCTTTGCCATCTGGACGACACGTGGCACGTGCTGATTGGATGAGCAATTCTCTCTCCTTCATCTCTCGTGGGCTTTCTTTTTGAAATTGCTTGTGGGCCCCTTAAACTTGGACATGTGGCGCCATTTCATTGGTTCGGTTCAGTGCTCGATAACTCGCCCCTTTGACCTTTTGACTTTTTCTCCTGTGAGGACACGTGGCCAGTTTCTGATTGGTCCTCGGCTCCTTCAGCTCCTTCGCGTACTTTGCCTCCATTTGTCTTGGATGTCCCATTTGATTTTGGGCCCTTTGTGCTCATTTCGGCCGGTTCGGGCATTTCGCGTCCATTTGTCCCAGATGTCTCATTTGATTTTGGACCCTCTGGACTCATTTTGGTCGATGCGGCATACATTATCGCGCCTTTGTTGACAAACCTCGTATGTGTCCCATTTGATTTTGGACTGTCTGGCCCTTTTTCGCCCGGTTCGGCCGGTTCGCGCCTTTTTGGCCCAATTGTCCCATTTGCGTCCCTCTCAGCAGTTAGCCAATTTTTTCTCGGTCGAACCGGCATTTCGCGCCCGCCATGTACTTTTGTCCCAGATGTCCCCGTTGCTTTGCGGGCTGTTTGTGCTTACTTCGGCCGAGCCGGCCGGTTCGGGCCTTTTTGTCCCAAATGTCCTGACTGCCCCTAGGACTAGGACTTAGTCAATTTTGTGATTTTTTCCTGGATCAACCTACTTGCCTTCTGCAACCTTTTTTTCGCATTTTCTCAGAGCTTGCTCTTTTCCTCTCAGACAGGGAACTTAGAAAATATTTGAGGGGACTCTAGCAACATGATTTTTGGCCCTGAATCAATCAATTTTCCTGGGACTTGAATATTTTGATGCATGTTATCAAAATTACCCAAGGGGGGTGAAATTTTGACAACAGTAACCGATACCGGTTATCCCTAACCGCTATCGGTCACTGTCAATTACATACACCTTGCCTAAACAACCACCTACGACAATAAATTTCTCGTTTATTCCTCTCTGTATACACAAACATACCCAAAACCCTTGATTACCTACCACGTAACACTCACCTCATTTATAACCCTTGTTATCATGTTTTCTTTCTCATATCTACCCACCTACTCTCCCCCATCTTATTCACAAAACATGCAGTAATCAAATCACAACCAAAACGTTTACCTCTTGAGTTGCAGCAGCTTGAGGTGGCCCTTGTCTTCCCTCTCGTCCCTGCCTGCTAGATGCTTCTCCTCGTTCTGCCATGATCACCACCCTTTTCAAATTCACCTTTCTACCTTCTGAATCTTAGAACACATTCACTTTCCCTGTCTCTTTTCTCCTTATCACTCAAATCTCTCATGCAATTACCTGTCTCAGTCGTCAAAAAGCGTCGCGTTCGCATATTTAACTTCTTGCATGGCTCTCAAAATTAGAACTTAAGTTGCCACCCTAGCTTTTCTATTTTTAGAAAATCTCATACCTAAATAACCGGTATCAGTTACGTAACCGATATCGGTCTACTAACTACCGGCGTCGGTTACCTAACCGATATCGGTTACACACCTGCCTTTTTGAAACATAGTTCTTTTCTTCATTTTCTACCTAATTTTTTATCGCGCACGCCTCTTTTCCTGCATAACAACACCATTATCCATATTTGTCCATCCAATCCACTTCTCATTACGATTTCATCCATATCATCTATCTACATTACCCAAAACAAACATGCCATCATCTAAGGATATCAAAAAAACTATCAATCTATACACCATTTGGATCCAACTCATCAGATACATATATAACAATGTCACCAAACCAACAACAAAACATGCCACATTTCATCATATAACATGTCATCCATATATACGTGCAAAAGACATCAACATCATCAATATATCAACATGTCAATTAAACTCATCATACAACCTATATCACAAACCATTGACGAAATACTTAAAAACATTTTGAACACAGCATGTGGGTCAAATCATCATATCTATATATATATATATATACAAGGTTTCAAATATACAACGTGCCCTGCATCGGGGCCTCTGTGATCTCATAATACAACAACAAAGCCGGCACGCAGGCCGCAATAAATGTTAATAACCTCGACTCGGCTCGCAGGCCGTCCCTCATATCAAAAATATACTCGGCTCGCAGGCCGGGTATCAACTATACAACCCGTACTCGGCTCGCAGGCCGGTATACAATAAATAAATGAATAAATGTAGGCACGCAGGCCTCTATCAACACAACCGGTGCGCAGACCGGTGCCCATGTCCATATACAAAAACAATGCAGGGATCCCTCAGCTCTCCCCACCGCCCTCAGCACCTCTCCCTGCTGGTCCCTGTGGTGCCTCTCGCCTCCTGCCTGTAACAGACACGCCGGCTGTGGCTGCACCTCCCTGCGATCTCTGACTATGGGAGGTCTCTGCTCTATAAGCTGCATATGGCTGATACTCAGCTCCGGTACCATCAAGAACATCTTGATAGTACCGGGCCTCCACTCTCGCCTCCATATATCTGTCTCGTGCCACCGTAGGTGCTGGGGCTGGTCCCCGGACTCCTACTACTAGTGCCCCCTGTGCCTGTGATGGTGCCGCTGGTGGTGCCTGTGGCCGTGGTGGTATCTGTGCCTGTGCCTGGGGCTGTGGCTGTACCGCTGCTGGTGGTGGTACCTGTATATGTACCTGTGCCTGGGGCTGGGCTATACCTGTGCCTATGCCTGTGCCTGCGCCTAGGCTAGCTGCCCCTGTAAAACACCTATATGTGCCTGTACAACAGCCAGCTGCCCCTGTAATAGCTGCACTTGACCCCTGAGCTAATCTCACTTTGCCATCACCGCTGCCAAGTCTGGATGTGCAGGCGGTGCTATCCTAGCTACTCTCTGACCAGCCCACCACACCATGTATGCTCCCGTACAACTAGCATCATCTACACCATCACCTGCTGGCCTCTCAACAACCCAATCTGGGTCCAAGGGCTGTGGTGCAGGCAGTGGGGCCTCTACATCATCCCTCCTGTACTGAGGGAAGGGAGGTGGCTCGTCCTGTCGTAGCCCCATCTGCCTGCGTACCCTCTCTAGGGGTATCCTCTCATACTCTCCCGGCCTCCGTCCCGCTATCCAGAATGTGTACTGGATCCACTGCAACTGTAAGCGGGCTCCTCTGCGAGGGTGATGACCTCTGTAAGGTCTCCATACGATATCTACCACTGTCAGGCCCTCTTACAAATGTCTATAATAAGCAACGTCCCGACCTGCAAGCACTGCTCGTGGCTGCCCCACGACCCCCAACCACCTCTGAAAGCCGTATCTGTATATGACTTGTGGCCTTGGCTGCTGGGGTAACCCTACTGGTCTGATGCATATGATGTGCTCATATGCCCAACAGTGAAGTAAAAATGTCGAACAAATCCTGAATCACCTCATCCGGCGATAGCCCCACAACTCCCTGTATAACTGCACCAGATATACTGGTGCCCAAGCATAACAGGTGTGCTCCTCCACCATCTCATGAAGCACCCCCATCAATGCCCGTGGAAAGCGGCCTCCCTCTGAGTCCGGGAGGGCGAAGCAGGTGATCCCGATCATCATCAACATGGCAAGCCGTGTCTCATGTCGGTGCGCACGGTACATATCACCATACCCGATGCTCGCGCTGTGATATGTCACTAGTGCAGCTGCATCCCCGAAAACCTGTAGGATGCTGTCCATGGCTGTCTCTGCATCCACCTAAAAAATGGCCTCTCCATCAATAGGTAATCGAAGGATGTGATATACATCCTCCAATGTGATGGTCATCTCTCCAGTCGGGAGATGGAACACATTGGTCACCGGATCCCATCTCTCGATGAGGGCAACCATCAAACTATGATCTCTGTCGATCGCTCTATATCGCTGGACTCCGCCAAGTCCCACCTCGCGCATGATAGCCCAGTGCGCTGCGGACACATGTGGTCGCATCCGCACCAACAGCGGAGGCATCCTGTCCCGCATCGTCAGCTGCTGACGTGCCTGCAAAACCCACCCACTACATTAGCCCTACTCTTCATCACGATATCTACCTATACCCCCTTTTATCCCCCTGACCACATCCTGACTCTCTAACCCACCCCTCTATACCCCCTTTTATCCCCCCGACCATCAACCCAAACCATACCCACCCCAAGCCCAACCCATAACCCACCCAAACCCACACAAACCCCAACCCAAACCCATACCATAACCAACCCAACCCAAACCCATACCATAACCAACCCAACCCAAACCCATACCATAACCAACCCAACCCAAACCCATACCCAACCCACCCAAACCCACACCATACAAACCCCAAACCCAACCCACAACTCACCCAAAACCCCACACCGACGCCAGCCGATATACGACCGGCGCCGGTCAAGCCCAACCCATAACCCACCCAAACCCACACAAACCCCAAACCAACCCACAATACCCAAAACCACCCCACCGACGCCGGCCGATATACGACCGGCGCCGGTCAGCAACAAAACACCCTGCCCCTAAAATTTGCGACCGCTGCCGGTCACTTAGTAACCGACATCGGTCGCTGTAAAAACATGGAGCCGAACCCGACGCGGCCCCCCCCTAAACCTATTTTTTGCCTATTACTACCCTTTTACCCATTGAAAAGCCCTACAAACCTACCCACCCTACCGTTTTAGCCTAACTACCCTACCTACCCTCTCTATTTTCCAAACAACTTCCATTTATTCATTATTTTATCAAAAACTTGGATTCATACCCAAAACCCCCAATTTAGCATAATGCAATAAAATGAACACAATGAGGGGTTTCGAACCTACCCGTACAATGACACGTCGTCGTGGTGGGATGGGTGGTGGTGGTCCAGCTGGTCCAGCCCCTCCTGCTCCTCCTGGCTGGGCCATGGCTCCAAATGTCCTCTTCTGGGTCCTCCACCAATCAACTACTACCTCCTCCTCACTCGGGCCCGCTAACAACTCACTCCTCCGGTCAAATAACGCCACCTCACGCAACAAATGCTCCAATCTCCACTCTCCACGTCAGACAATTCAAATTGGCTTCCAAATTGCCATAGTAATAATTACAGGCCTTATTTTTCTTTTTATAGGTTTTTAACATAGAACCGACACCGGTCAACTCGTGCCCTAAGGAACCGGCATCGGTTACTTAACCGGTACCGGTCATAGCTAACCGATATCAGTTTTGTCTTTATTCACCCAACTTTCTGCCCCTATTTACTCAACCTAACCATTTGGCCTGACCCCCCAGCCGCCACACCAAAATTTGGCCCGACCCAAGGCACTCAAACCTAACCATTTGGCCCGACCCAAGGCCGCCATCCCAATAATTTGGCCTTGACCCAAGGCCTCAACCTACCTATCCCGGCCCGACCCCAAGGCCGCACCCAACAATTTGGCCCGACCCAAGGCCTCAACCTACCTATCCGGCCCGACCCAAGGCCTCGCCCTACCCATTTGGCCTGACCCAAGGCCTCACCCTACCCATTTGGCCCAACCCAAGGCCTCACCCTACCCATTTGGCCCGACCCAAGGCCTCACCCTACCCATTTGGCCGACCCAAGCCTCACCCTACCCATTTGGCCCGACCCAAGGCCCTCTCCCTACACATTTGGCCCGACCCAAGGCCTCGCCCTAACCATTTGGCCCGACCCAAGGCCCTCACCTACCCATCCGGCTAGACCCAAGGCCTCACTCTACCCTTCCGGCCTGACCCAAGGCCACAACCCAACAACTTGGCCCGACCCAAGGCCGTACCACTTCGATACCTCACCCAACATCAACAACATATAATTTTATACACCCATCATGTAGCTTTTTGTTCCATCAAGCTCACTTGTTCGTGTTTTAGCATGATTAGGGTCCTTGACTTGATCTGTCGACCAACTTTGCCTAGACCTAGACAGTGACGTTTATCTCAACCAAACCAACCATTTGGTACTGCCGAACATGCCTAAACATTCCTGTACCTTACCTGTTATATACCCTAGAGCTACTTCCTATGCCTTGGATACCAGGATTATATCACCCTTGTTTGGATAAACTATCGACCTTTGCCTATACATTGCTAGTTTGCTCGTCAAATCATGTACCCTAGTTGTACTATTACATTTCAACATGCGTCTGCTTCCTTGGACCTACCCCACCACCTTACCATCCTCTCTACAACATGTACCCTTTATCAACCCTATCCCTGATTTCCCGTTCACTCAATCTGTGATATATTTGAGGGGGATTACCTATATCCTTAACAGGAGAAACCACTTCATATTATTGTCCGCGCAGCTCTACAAAACAAGCTACACGACAATAAGGGGCTAATGTAGACACCAAATTTGTGTCTTACAACCCCTTGTGACCCGCATCTCATCTCGCAACCTAAACTCATCACCTAAACCTTACACAATTATTTATTAATTACCTTGTAATTGATAAATCCAAATCATCTCACCTACCACCTCATTTTGCCACTTCATCATGACCTAACCCTAACCCTAAACTAACCTAATTAAGACCTATAACTTGGTCTACACCTACACCCATGACTAATGACCCCTTTCTCGCACCCAAAACCGACCTTCTAGTCACTTGACCAAGCCTGCAACTAATCTCTTGGGAGAAAAGCAGGGAAGGTGGGCTATTTTACTAAACATAGCCTACTTTTTCCTTACTGATGTCGGTTCCTACTAGACCGCCGTCAGTTACGTAACCGCCATCGGTTCCCTGTAAATGGGCTCCCCAAACCAAAAACAAAGGATCGGAATTTCATTTTGGATCAGAGTGGAAGGATTTTAGGAATCAAGAGAGATCATTTGGGAGCGATAAAGAGAGTCCAGATCTTCACTTGACCGAGCAGAGACGAGTGAAGAAGCCAGAAGAGTTGCAGCAAAAGGAGATCAAGCCCAAAACTGCAATAGAATAGCTAGAGTTCTCAGATACTCAGCTGATCATCGGGAGGGAGATATTTCATCTTCTGTTTGTCCAACCATCCTACCTAGAGTTCTGCCTTTGTCATCAGAGTTCTTGGACCTGCATCTTCGTCAATAACCAGTAAGTTACATCTTGCATGTCCTCTTTAATAACATTTCTTAGACTTTTGAAGCACAATCCTCACAAATCCATTCCTAGATCCACTACCCAGTGTGCTATTGCATCTAACTATCATTCATCTACCTCTCATCACCTTATTTCCTAATATCACCTATATAAAGCCTTAAAAATAACACAACTACCAAACAACACAACCACCCCACAAAACAACCAACCTTCAGATCTTAGACCATACCGATATCGGTTATCAGAAACTGGTATTGGTTATCCTGACTATAACCAAAAACCAGCCTTTCCCCTACCCAGTTCAACGAAGCGATTTAATTGATATCTTACAGTCTTTTGTGTTAATTCATATTAGCAGGGGAACTGACCACCTTCGAAAGGAAGTTTTATATTTCCTGGGCCCAAGGCAGTTCCCTCATTTATTGTCTAATCAAAATCGTGTGGTCTTGTGTTCTTATTTATAGGTAGTCCTTCCAAGACAAAAAGGAGTTCTTCGCAGTCAACCTGATCTTTCTCTACGGTACACGCACACCATCTCGACGTTCAACAGGTATTCCTCCTAGCCCTAACCTTATCTGTTTCTAAAAGGAATGAAACATTTCGAGTGAAACAAGGACATCTTCCTACTAGAAGATCTTATCAGCTACCTTGAATCATCCATTGGGCATGGAGTCAGCCTAATAAACACAAATTTGATCTCAAACTCTGAAATCTTGTCCCTAAGCCACTTGAAACACTACTAGAACTGGATTTGATCTCACCAAACACTACCTTGAATAGACTGAGCACAAGTAATAAAACACCACCTCATTGTGTAAAAAAATTAAAATCATACAAACACCAAGTAGGATATGCAGAGTTTCCTAAAGCACTTCTTATGTTGTAAGTAAACCTACCTAATCTACACTAACAAAAGGAAAAGGGAACTCAAACAAATCCTGCAAATGACAAGGAGAAGTAACTTCCCTTTCTCAAAATAGGAAGCCATGTGTATTTAATGAAATATTTTTCAAAGATCTATGGATATGGGGCAATACCCCAAAGATTTGTGCAAAAGACCCTCAATGGACCATATGCTAAGAAATGAGAAAGGAATCCTATTTGCATGTATTTAAAACTTTAAATAAGCAATAAATCTAACAAATAACATTAACTTCTATTCTTGAAAGCTTAAAAAAATATGCCTACTAAAGACTTAAGGAATCAATTTGGTTGTTTACTCCATGAGGGTGAATGAATCTCACTAAATGGCTACATGGCCAAGTTTAGCTATTTCATTACTAACCTAACATGGGTGCAAGATGAAGCTCTTTTAATGGTGGATGACCCAAGATCAACTGCCTTATTAGCTTGGCTAATTCACATGATCTCTTAAGCTTTCTTAGGCTTGTTTTGGCTTTAGCTTATGTAAATTTTGTGTTTGAATGGGTAGGATTAGCCTTCTATTTATAGTTTTCCACTTGGGAGAGTTTGGAATTTGGGTGCATGTAGGACTAAAGCTCAAAAAAAACTTTTAGATTAGATTAGGATAAACACAATTTAGGCTTAGTTAAGCTTGGTTTAGGCTAGTTAAACTTGATTAGCAACTAATTAGAGACTCATTGAGAGTTGGGAGGGGTCTGGATAGCCAATTGTGACTGATAGATAGCCTATGAAGCCAATAGAAGTGGTCTAGAGAGAACTAGGGAGGTTCTAAATGGTTGAAAGGAGGAACTTTTAGCTAATAAGAGATATATTATCTAAACAAGTTGATTATAGGAGGAATGCGACTAAGAAGGTGTCGTAAATGGGCATCCGAGAGTGGAGCAAAGAAGGGGGAATTAACAAAGTGTCGTCAATTTGTTGAATTGGAGGAAATTCTAAGTGTAAGCATATTTTAGGTGTCTACACCATGTATATGATTTGGAGCTGAAGATGGCTATTATTATGAGTAAAAAACCGACAAGAGGTTGATCCTTCACCCAAATCACAAAAGTACCAACATCAATCAAAAATACCTACTCAAGCTGATTAGCATTGGACTCCTAGAGTTTTTTTTATGGTGTCCCTAGGATTTTTGATACTCATCCTCATTCCCTGAAATAGACAATAATGGTTTTGACTTCTCCCCTGGCTCTAATAAAGCCAAGTACCTGATTGGGCATAGAATGATCCAATGGATGTGCCCTTTTCTCTCAAATTAAAATCCAAATATGGAGTCTTCCTATGGAACTTCCTTAAAAAAGAGGATGCATGCATGATTATTTTTCCTGTACATTACTTCTGTAAGCAACTTATCCTTTTCCTTAATGACTAATATGCAATGTGTGTCACCATTGTTTCCTTCCTCCTCCTGCAAAGAACATAGTAGATTAAGATCCTCTAACCTTAGTTCCAGAGGGTTGTTATGAAGTGTAGGCTACTATAATTGATTTCGCTTGCCAATGGCAATGAGACCTTGATGTTGGAGAATTAATGATCAGGTAGTGAATCCTTATAGAATCCTCCCCATCGAATTAGTCTTCCAAATCAGACAGATAATCTATCTCTTTAGTGTCTTACTCCATGTGCTTGACTTCCTCCATGGGGTCCTCCTCATCTACAACTTGCTCACCATGGTTCCCCTCATCTTCAAATATGAATTTCGAAATTTAAAACTCTTATTTGACATTAGAGCTCCAAGGGGATGAAGTGGGAGGAAGAAATGAAGGTTTTTCCATGGAATTATTTTTGTTTGAACCCTCTAAAATTGTATGTTTCTTCTCAACAACCGGAATGCACTCCTCTTTTTGATTTGGAGTATTTGGTTCTTCCCTTGCTTGTCTTGCATCCAAATCTTCCACCACTTGTGGCTTAACCTCAACCTCCTTTGGGGGTTTCTCTATTCAGGGTATTTTATCAATCCTAAATCTAAGAGCCAATCTCACCAAGATTCTAAACATTTATTATTTTCTTGGTTCTTCCTCTTGTTTCTCCCCTTGACTAGATTTTTTAGTCTCCTCCCAACATGGACTCAGGAAAGTAGGAGGAGTGGTGGGTGGGGTATCTATTAGTTTTTGATATATTTTTCATGGAGGGGAAGGTATTGATTTTGGCTCTTGTGGAGGGGACTTGGATTTGGAAGGGAAAAGGGTAGAAAAATTGAGGTGGGATGAAATACTAGGAGATGGAAAAGGGGAATCAACATGGAAGACAACATAAAATGGGCTTAACTCATGAAAATGTTGACATGATAAATCTTGGGAGGGAGAAAATGAAAGACAAGGAGCTCGTGAATGACATACCCATTGACAAGGTTGTCTTGCACTTTTATCACAAGTCTCAATATCCTTAGTCCACTCTGCAAGTTGAGGCATCATTTCAACCATAAATTAAAGCTTCTCCTATGGGCTACAATGTCTTGGAAAAAGGCCTTGCCATGGAAAATATGCCCTGCAACCAATTTTGAATGGCTTCATTTATGTTCTAGCCCTTGATTGAACCACACCTACCTCCATATTTTGAATATTCTCCTGCAAATCGACATTCTCCATGTAATTGATGTCACTGCATGCATATCTCTTTTCTTGATAGGTTACATAGTGGAACTAATCTTAGTACTTCCCATAGGGGTAGGCATAGTAATTAAAGATTTGTTCATAATGTTGATTTGAAGGAGTTGAGAAATACATTGGAGGTGGATTGCATAGCTACTATTACAAGTGTGAATTCCATGAGGGGAATGATGTAATGATTGAAAAAATTCATGGATTGGAAGAAAATGAGAGGGATGGAAAGAAAATGGAAAAGGAAAGAAATGGGGAAGGTTTGCAACTCATAGAAGGGGTTATTGACCAGATGGATTCACCAAATGTGTTTGAGCATGTGCCTCTAAAGGTTGAAATTTCAACAAGAACACATCAACTTACCAAAATGAAGTCCACTCCAGATGTTGAAATGCAAACCTGTAAAATTTATTCTAACAAATATCTTTAGTGCAACACTAGTGAAATGTAAAGCTTTCACCTACTGTTCCCACCAAGAATGCCAAAATTGTTATCACCAAAAAAAAACATCCTCTTATTTTCCATACTTTTTTGAATGATCCAATGGTGTTTTTGAGTAAAATTGGACCATCTCTCAAGTTATGATACTTGCTACTTGAGATGGACCTCTAGAGAAGGTTGCTTCCTCTACCTAATCGTAACAATAAACTACTTCTAAGGAAGGAAATGTGAATATCAACTCCTAATATATCAATTTCAATGGACTAGGGAGAGAGAGTGCATGAAAACAAATCCTACACTACAGTGGTGATCCAACAGAAAAGAATGGAATGAGAATATCTCCCCAATATGTGAAAAATTGAAGAAAAGTGCATACTAAAGAGGGTGATAACAGTTCTCCAAAGTCTAGCTATTGCATTCACAATAATATCTCATACACACACAATGATAATTAATCTCTATAAGAGCATAAAATAGACACAATATATTTCCAATGAGGTTTAAAGGGAAAGAAGAATGCAAACAAACAAAACATAGGAAGATACATCCATAAACTTGCATCTATTATTTCATGATATGCACAATTCAATCTATTACAAAATAAGGGCCTAGATCAGCATGCAAGGAGTCCAATAAAAGTTCTTGCAACACATTGGCTTTACAAAACCAATTTGAAAGAGTTTTGCTACTAAAAAATTATTGTTCCTTTTACGATGAGCTCAACACTTTAATTTATAGAATTTTGGGAGAGAGAGAATTGAAATCCCGAAATCTACCTTCCAATCACTTGTAAGATGTCATAAATGGAGTGCAATGATGGTATGTTTCTTGCAAAGGATCCCCATGCTTTCCCATAACTTGTAGAAGAGAAAAATGTTTGTGAATGTTTCATTAAATGTTCTCCCAACCACCAATAAAATTATTGTTTTGGACCTAACACATTTTCTTCAAAATATTAATAAAAAACTCATTGATTTATGAATTTCTCAAGTAATGTGCATTGGTCTTGGAGCTACGATTCCAAAAAGTCCAACCTTTTATGATTTCGTTGATAAATATGAGTGTGAGCAGCTATTTTGAGTTTACCAGGGATTTCTTGCATTTTAGTATGAGTAGCTATTTTTATATGGAAATCTGGGTGTGAGTAGCAAACCTTATTAAAAATTAAAAATCTATTTTTTTAGCATAGAGGATGTCATGACCTTTCCAACGATAGAAGGTTTGTCAGATTTCGAGCACTGGATCAAAAGTTATGGCTATTTCAAAATTCACTCGAAAAAATGTCGTTTACCTTTATTCTACCGAATTTGTCTGTGGTACTTTCCACGGAATTTGTTATATGGAATTTTCTGCAGAACTTTGTACAAAAATTTCTCTGTGGACAATTTTCTGGCACTTTCCACGGACTTTGTTTTGCAGAATTTTCTACAACGCTTTCCGTTAAATTTTTTGTAGATTTTTCTATAGCACTTTCCGTAGACTTTGTTTCAGCAGAATTTTCTGCGGCACTTTACGTGGACTTTTCTATAGCACTATCCGTAGAATTTTTTCTATGGAATTTTCTATGGCACTTTTCAAGGAATTTTCTACGGTACTTTCCACAAACATTTCTATTTTTTTGCATTTTCCTCTAATATTTTGGATTTGTCTTAATTTGGAGAGTTGGAAAAAATGAAATAAAGTGCCCCAAAGCCATTTTTTCTCAAATTTACTCATTTTTGCTCAAATTTGGCTAAGAATTGAAGTCATTTGCCTCTAGAAGAAGTGAAATGCAAGAAATGACCCCCAAGTTCCCAAAATTATAAATAAATCATAAAAACCCCAAACTCAACCATGAAGCTCTATCAACTGCCCAAGTTTAGTTTTCTCCAGTCGTGCATTTTTACCAAGTGGATAAAAATGGATAATGGAGTGTTCTAGTGAACTCAAATGATTATCTTTATCATTGGAAGAAGATGACAAGGAACACAAGAAATATAACACACCCCCACCTATTGAAATTAGGCATACCATAAAGAATACTTTATTATGAAAATGGAATTCTCAGTTGTCAGAAATCAATAACGAGAAGACGATGACAATGACCTTACAACTCCATTCTTGTGTTGATTACTTTTTTAGGAGGATGGAAACATTCTTAACAAAAAATGGAGAATGAGATTATTCCCTGGTCCTCATTCTAATTTTAATCAAAATGGAAAACTTCTCAATAGACTTGAACCTTTCAGTTCTCACTCCTTTCAAGAAATAGATACCTTCAAAATTAAAAATAGAGGACGAGGCACAAAATGGAAAAGGAAAAGAAGATCACTATTTCTAGTTTGGGCATCGAGTTTTCAATTCTGTTGGTTGGATATTTTTTTAGGCCAAAATATGAGGTTCGACCACATTACACGAGATCAAATCCCTCCTTAAAGACAAGTGAGGTAGCCTATTTATTACTTATCTAAAACTCAATAGAAATGATATGTACAATATTCACACTATGCTAACCATTGGGGTTGGTATACAATCCCGAAATCCATATCAACATGAGATGGAGATGTTACAATTCAGATTAGAAAGAATTAGAAGGAAAAATATTATAGATGAAACAAAGTGGGAAGGGATGACAGGAACGTATTTTCTTTCAAGCAAACATAGATCAAGAAATACTTATACAAGTTTTAGATAATGATTGTAATATTTGAAACGATTAAAATAATCAAGAATACTAAACAAAGAATATCTTAATATCTTGGACGTAAGAACAATATCTCAAGATAGATAAATCCGACAACACAAAGTCTGCAAAATAAAACTTGTTCTTATCCCTCAATGATTAAAAAGAAAATTCAAATTTTTTCTTCTTCTTCTTCACAATAGCTCTTAATATTCAAAAAGTCTCTCCCTTTTGCAATGCACAAGCATCCTTTATTTATAATAAAAAGGGTAGAGAGAAAATAGGATAAATCCTACAAAATAATTCTTTAACAAGAGTCCTAATTTTTTTGACTCTCACGGAGGATAACAAGTCAATATTTTCTTCCTATGTGACGAAATGAAAATGAAAAAGACATGTCAATCTCTTGATGCAAATCACATGAAGCATTATGCTTATTTTGTTTCCTCATCCTTGTCTTCGTCCAGCAAATCCTGCTTGTCTCAAAATTCCTAAAATTTCTAGATTATGCCCTTCATCTCAACTTCATCTGGCACACTAGAATAGTCACTCAGATCCTCATAAGTTTCTTGAGTTTCACTTTTGTTGACATGATTTTTCTTCAATTTCTTATTGAGTTTCCTTAGTGATTCCAAAACATTCTCAATATTTATGAACCTATCAATGGTTTTCAGATCGAAGACAGAAGCTGGTTCATGTTGAATTGATTCTTGGATTTTCTTATAGAGATCACCAACAAGTAGAATATTTGAACTTTCATCCAACACCTTGGTGAAGATCCTAGACAACTCCTCTTCTGTGTCATTGGTGGCATTAACCAATTAATCTCTAGATTCCCTTAACTTGCTACAAGGTTCACTGAGAATCTTCATCCTGAATCTAATGGCTTTGGTTAGCTGGAAATGCTTATCCCCACAGGGAATAATTCCTTATTCCATTAAGACACGGGATGGAACATGTTTCAGCGCATTGAGAGCCTCTAAAGTTAACTCGAGGTTCTTGACTTCGCATGAAAATTCATCATCCATTTTTTCACCATGCTTTTTTATCTCCTCCAAGGATTTATAAACCTCCACTGTGTCATCAATGAATTTTATTCCTTGTAGGTGTAGCCTCTAAATCCATTCATCAACTATTCTTCCCTTCTCATTGATCTTTTCAATAACAGGTACTAATGAGAAATCCAACCTGATAAAAGTAGGGGTAGAAGATGATGGTGTTGACTGAGAGGGATTTTTGATCTTGAGCAATACCTACGTCAACTTTTCACCTTTCTCCTTTAGGTCATCTCTGCTCACCTTTGTTTCCTTCATCTTTTGGCAGAACATGTTCATGGTGTCTTGTGCATCATGTTGTGCCCCTTCTGTCATTATCTTTCCCAGATAAACCATTGTGATTTGATAATCAGTGGCTATTATATCCTCCTTTGTTTTGTTGGCCATGGGAGTGGCAATCTGTGTAAACTTATTTCCAGAGGCATCCACTGAAACCCTTGAAACCATTTTGGGTTTCTTGGCAGATTTGATAGGAGAGGCCTTGAGGGAACTTAATTTGAAGGCTTGTAGAGGAACTACCACCTTCCTCTTCCTTGGGGTCTGATCAATTGACCATTGAGGTACAGTTGAAGAAGTTTCCCCTATCAGAGGTGTTATGGCTACATCTGTAGGTGGAGGAAGGTTTACCTACGGAGTAGTGATGACTACAAGTGTGTTGACTGTGGGGATAGATTCAGTGAATGAGGGTGCAGAAGGAGGAGGCATATCTATAGCCATCTTAGATCCAACAGAAAGAGGTGAGAGATCAAAGAAGATGCTGGACATGGCTAATGAAAGTGGCGTAGAAATATGAGGTGAGGAAGATTGGGATGGAGGGGGTAAAGATTCTAAAGAAAAATCTTGAGAAGCAAGAGATAGAATTAGCTCCGACAAGCAATAGAAATAAGGAGAAATAAGAGGTTGATCGACCTCAAATTCTGAAGGAATTTCTCCTTGTTCTTGTGGAGGAAGTGAATCCAATATCTCAAATTTTTGTGAACGAGTGGCAGATGTTGTGGCTCCTTGCTTTTATTCCCTTCTAACAAACTTAAATTTTATCTACCTCTTAGTAGGACTTTTATCCTCTTCACTTTCTCCCTTGGAGGGTCCCACTTCTAAAGTAGCTATTTTTGAAAAGCTCTTTTCCTTATAACTCATTCCCTAAGAAATTAGCCATGCCTTGGTACAAACAAGAATCTAAGTAGCCCCTTTCAACAATAGAAGCTTTTCTAGCAATAGACCAATTAATAGCTGGGAATCCATGTTGGTATCCATCCGACTGTTCCTACCTAGTGTCTAGGACACTTTTATTATCCATGGTGCCTTTGGAGATATCAGCTAGATATAACATCTAAATTTCTTCAAGTGTTAGTCTACTATTGTCTTTTCTTCAGATGGAAAATTCATCCCGAAGATCAACCCAAATGTCTTCCACATGGGGCACATGCAGATACAAGGTTCCATATGACTGGAGGACTCCTCAGATGTTGAATCCATCCCTGAAATTCATATGGTTTTTCAATTTGTCCTGAATCTCATGCACCACGTTCTTGGCCTTAACCACTATAGAACATGTATACCTTCCAATGGAAATAGGGAAGGAGACAGCGACCTTGTGCCTACTTTGTTAGAACTTGTGAAAATCCAACATTAGTCTGACTAACTCCTTAAGGATGATTTTTTCACCTGAGAACCTGAGCAAATGTAAAGGGTTACCATGAAACTTTACCACCCGAAGATAGGTGAACTTATTGAATTGTAAAAACATGCAACCCCATTTTGACACTTTAGCCCATGCCTCATCAGGAACCCTTGTTTTTCTAAGATCAGTATCCAGCCTGCAAATGTTTTCATAGAAGAAGATGTTGTTCACTCTTATATATTGCTCTTCAAACCCTTTTATTGTCAGCTGAGGGAAGTACCGATATATGTGTTCCATTGCTTGGTTTCCCTTCGCATATAGCCCTAGGTAGTTTCTCATTCCTACTGCTGCATAGGTAATGTAAGACATCATATATAAATTTTTGGTAGACAAGACTGTTTTCATTTGGGAGTCTATCTCGTCACTTATTAGGCTACCCTAATCAAGCCCTTGGTTATTCTTCTTTATGAAAACCATGAACTGGTATATCCACCCATGGAAATCCCTATGATTTTGGGAGTCCAAATAAGTGGCTCAGCAAGGTGATCATATCACTGATTTCAAGAATAAAATCACTTCTAGGGACTGACTAGGGAAACATAGAAATGGCTAGCTTAGCCTTGATCAAGAAATTATTGTTTACATGCTTGATGGAGTCTTCCTGATCTTTGTCCTAGGTCTTCTGTGATAATTTAAGGTTTAAATCAATATATTCCAAAAAGTTTGGCAACTTTAGGAGTTGATCAAAGTAATCTCCATCCAATTTCACTATAGACTCCCCTGCTTGATTTCTTACTGAGCAGGAGACTGAGTCATAGTTAGAAGCACAGGCCAGGATGAATTTAGGGCATTGAGCTGATATTTGAAATCCTACTGTAGGAAGGAGACCGTTGCTAGCTATCTACTCCATCTAGGAATTTTGAGAAGAATCCTCAATTCTCTTCCAGAAGTACTCCATATCTATATTGCTGAGCTCTATGTCCCAAATGTCATAATTGTAGCTTATGTAAGAAGAAGACTCCATCTTTTGATATTTATACTTCATCTTTCCTGCTTTATCTGACTTATCCTTAGATTGGCCGGGGTCTGAGATGAGGATTCTTGAAGAAGAAATTCCTTGATGATTTCTGGAAGAGCAATCGGGTGTGAAAGTTTGTTAGACAAGCGCACAAACCTACCTCACTATTCATATTTTTAGACTTGCAAAACACATTTAGAAACCTGACACAATGGAGTGTATGTTGGAATTCAGGACATGGTAAGCATTAAGGAAAACCTGACACACACGACAGAACTTGGAGGATGTTGAGAAGGTTGAAATGTCTGACACACTACGGATCTTGATGGATGTTGAGCACCTTGCAAAACCTGAAACAATTATATCAGGTTTTTGACATGTCAGAGTATGAAAATTTCCTACCTCATGATCACTTAGGATTTCCAAAAATCATTTTGAAATCTACAAGTTACACCCTATGAAAAATAAGTAAATGACCTAGGGGTGAATTTCAAACAAGAACCCATATGGGAAAAATACAAGAAGTAAGAAAAATAACCCAAAACCCCAAACCAGAAATGAGGGAGAAAATGGAATGGAAAACCCAAGCAAATAGTTCACAAATAACCCAAAAATTTTATAAATAGAAATAAGAGAGGAATACCTTCAATTAGGTTGAAAAATGATCAAAAATGACTGGAAAAATAGATCAGGAAGCTCGATCGGGTTTGGGAGGAGAAGAAGCAACAACGAAAATCTGACGCAATAAAAAAAATCGACAAGGTCACAAATGACGTGGAAAATTGGCTATTTATAATAATCTAGCATTAATTACACCTCACTTGACACATGTTCCAACTTCCAGACAATTGGACATTAATGACATATCATCATGCTTGGAGCGTCAGAAAACCTGATACAAAGGATAAAGACTTAATTCAGGTTTTGGGTTTAAGGAAACATGAGACATAAAACATCTATTTAGTAAAGCATGTTTTGATGTTTGGAAGTTCCACAAACCCGACACAATGTTTAGGAAATCAGGTTTTGGGTTTCGAGAAACAAGTGACATAAAACATACATTTGGCAAAGCATGTTCCGATGCGTAGGAGTTCTGAAAATGTGACATAATTGATTTAGATAATTAGGTTTCAGGTTTCGGGAAACATTAGACATGTAACATGCAAGAAACATGTTTTCATGCAGTGAAAACCTGAAAACCTAAAAATCTCTTTCAAAGGGAATTTTAAAGGGATTTGTCCAAATTTTTCCTAGGGTTATCTCATTTTTAGCTGGAATCACTAAAATGGGATAACAGCTGGCTCCAGTTGAGGACTTTCTTTGAAACATCAAAGGAAGAGAACTCATGTATCGAAAAGATTTATCCATTGGGCTATGGAGTCAGAAGAAGAAAAACCAAAAGAAAGCAAACAAAGGAAAAAATAAGTAAAGCAAACACACAACAGAAAATAAATTATAACACAGTGCAAGAGAGCATCTTGCATTACTCATGGAACAGCTTCAGATGTTGGCTACTGAAAGGTAGAGGGAGAAACTCCCCATCAAGATACGATAAACAAAATCTATTTTCACTATTTTTATGATAAATTTTGAAAGGTCCTTTCCATAAAGAATCAAACTTGCCATGCATCCCTTTCTATTCCCTTCTCTTATCCCAGAGAAGTACTATATCTCCAATCTAGAAATCATGTTGCTTTTATGTTTTGTCAAATATCCTTTTTAATTTTCTCTGATGATCTACAATGCGATCTACCACCTTGATTTTTTCTTCTTCTAGCCTGGCTAGGTACATTATCCCTTTCTCAATGGAACTTTGAAAAGTTTTATCCTCAATTGCTTTAGCCAACCATAAGGGTGGTAATTCTATAGAGATAGGAATCCCAACATCAATTCCATACAACACCTGGAATGGAGACATTCCAATAACTCACTTAGGAGTAATCCGATATTCCCATAATGCATCATACAATGCTTTGTGCCATGTCCTGTGATTCTCATCAACCATCTTTCTGATTATGGTAACCAGGTTTTTTTTGCTTGACTCAACCTGACCATTTCCTTGGGGGTAATAATTAGATGAATGAGCCAATGTGATCCCAAATCCATAAGAAAATTTTGTCAACTCATGTGATGAAAAATTGGAAGCATTTTCAACAATGATCTTGTGAGGTACACCAAATCTAACAATTATATTCTCCTTGAGAAAGTTACACATAGCTTTGGAGGTTTCCTGCTTAATTAGCGTAGTTTCCACCCAGTTGGTGAAATAGTCTGTGGCGGTGAGTACATAATTATGACTTGTACTGGAGGCAGGGTTCAATACTCTAATGAAATAAATTCTCCATTTGCAAAAAATTTCTTCAATTATCACAGGCTTCAAGGGAAGATCTGTCAGCTTTGGACGGATAACGAAATGTTGAAAAGCTTCACACTTAGCCACCCATTCTGCTCAATCTTGAAAGAGAGTAGGCCAATAGTACCTAGCCCATAAGATCTTATAACTCATCACGGAGGAAAAGAAATATCCTCCGCATGCTAGACTGTGGAAGGACTCTAGCAGCCTTATCTGCTTAGACTTATAACCACAACGCAGGAATACACCATCAATATCTTTCTTGTATATACCAGTATCCCATAGAATGTATCTTGAGGACCTTAGTTTAACTATCCTCTTTTATTTTTGGCTTAAATGTGGGGGACATTTGCCATAAGTTAAAAAGAAAGTGATATATGCATACCATTCATCGGTTGTGCTTACAAAAATCACCATGGACAATTCTGAAGAAGTACCTTCACTTTCTTTGCATTCTGTCTTAGAATTGTTTTCTATAATAGATTGGTATAGGCCTCTTCCTCTTACCAACTTGGTATGCTTGATGTCCAAGTCATATTCTTAGAATTTGGTTATCCAGCTACCCCGTTGACTACCCAACTCTTTTTTGAATCAAAATGGACTTAAATGCAGTATCAGGAATAAGAACAAGAGTGTGAGAACTCAATACATAATACCTGAAATGCTTTACTGCTCTCACCACTGCATAAGCATTCTTTTCAATTTACGAAATCTTCAATTCATGTTCCTTCAGTGTGAAGCTCATGAAAGTAATGGTAGCTTTGATTCCTTCTTTGTTCTCCTACATCAGGATAATTGATATTGTATGTACGGAACCGTAGTTGTACATGATGAAATCCTTCTTGAAGTCTAGGCATACTAGAATAGGAGCGTGAGCAATTGCTATTTTGAAATCTTTGAAAGAAAGCTTCCCTTTAGTACTCAATCGAAATGGAGTTTTACCTTTCATCATCCCAAGGATATCCTTGGTTTTATCGGAAAAGGAAGGTATAAATCTTCTCAGGAAATTGACCTTTCCGAAAAAGGAATGCACCCCAGTTTTGCTCGTATGTAGGGTAAGGCTTTGGATGGCCTTTACCCACTCTTGGTTAATCTTGGTTCCTTCTTTAGTTATGACATGACCCAACAACTTACCTTCTATTACTTTGAACATGGATTTTTTAGGATTTAATGAAATCCCATGACGCCTACACCTTAAGAGTACCTGGTCTAGGTGATCATAATGATCACTTCACTTCTTAGAGGAGACTGTCAAGTCATCCAAATATACAAATATGAATTTTCCCATAAAATATCTAAAACCTAAGTCCATTGCTCTTTGAAACATGGATCCAACATTAGTCAAACCAAAAGGCATCATGCTGTAAGAAAAGGTACCCCATGGGGTGCTGAATTTTGTTTTATGTTGATCCTCAGTGGCCACCTTGACTTTATTATACCCCGAAAATCCATCGAGCATGGATAAATTTTTTGATCCGGTGATAGTCTGCAATAATTGATCCATGATAGGAAATGGGTAATTGTCTTTCAATAAAGATTGATTAAGGTTCCGAAAGTCAACACAAATATGAATCAAACCATTCTTCTTTCTGACAAGGAAGATGTTAGCAACCCATGTAGAATGATGTATAGGGAAGAAAATCCTTGCATCTAATATCTTTTGAATTTCCGCAAGGATAGTCCCTGAGATCTTTGGGTTGTAACGTCTTTGCTTCTTCCTATAGGATTTGTCATCAGACTTTAAAGGGATGTTATGTTGTACATCCTTGGGCTTGAAAGACTTCAGATCCGCATAGGACCATGCCAAAACGTCCATATATGTTTTCAGGAGTGAAGTGAACTTCCCTTTCTCCTTAGGAAAATAGCATTTTCTGATATTTACCATCCGTGGTTGGTAATAAGAGCCCAAATTAACTTGATCTACTTCCGACAAGGAAGAACCTTCAGCTTTCCTTTTATTCTGAATAAAATGATCATGCTTGTCAAACAGACCTTCTAGGGAAACCAATCCTTTCGAAATCTTATTCCTTTTGAGTTGGATGAATTCACCATCAATCTCTTGATATGAATTTGAGATGAACTTTTGGAAAGATGATTCTGATCCTTCAAAAATAAGCTGGCTAAAATTATCGGCTTTCTCAAGAACAGACAATATCTATTGGTCATCATTGAACACTTGCCAATGTGCTGAATTATCTGGAACACTTAGACGATACACAATATCAATGGTATAATTTTCCTGTTTGAACTATGGGTGAGGAAGGAGAAGAGATGTAGACACGGCTAAGGAATCATCTTTATCATTATAATCTCTCAAAACTACCTTGATAGAAAAGCATCAAAGCATCTTATGTTGTCCCACACCTTGTTCCTGTAATGCCTCAGGTGATCATTTTTTACCTAATAGATCCCCCTTACTTGATTTACAATAGACTCAGCATCTCCCTACACTTTAAGATTTTGAATTCCCTTTTACCGTGTCATTTCTAAGCCCAATAACAGAGCTTCATATTCATCCATGTTATTAGTTTTGTCAAACTACAGTTTGAAGGCGAAGGGAAAGATCTCGAAATCTTGAGATATAAGAACCACACCAACACCTGACCTAGTATTTGAACATCTCTTGTTGAACTCGAGGGTCCAAATAGCATTAGGATATTCTTCCTTGATTTCTACATAAGGAACCTTCGACGTCATGAAATAATTCCCTAAGCCTGCATCTTCGAAGAGAATTTGAGCTTTGGGGTCATAAGATTTAGTGACTAGGTACTTCACTTCTGCTTCAGGGTGAAGGACACGAGGAACTCAATTCATTGGAATTTTAGCTTTGTTCTAGTCCATATTGATTTCTCCTCTGACATCTTTGCAAAAACCTCTTCTTAAGAGAATACCATAAGCATCTAGGATATCAATAACTAGGATAGTCATTTTTACTCTCTTTTCAAGGAATGTGACAAATGCAAATTGTGCATCCTTGATTTGGCCAATCAATGGGACTTGTTTATTTTCCATGGAGTAACACTACCCATAAAATTTAGTCAAGGTAAGTCTAAGGTCATGGGCTACTTTTGCGGGCATCATGTTATCAAAGACTCCTGAGTCAATTATGCAATTGTTGAGTTTAAACCCGTTTATAAGTAAGGACAAATAAAAAGGTTCAATATTTCCCAAAGAAGTGACAGAGGTCATATTATTCTAACGTAAAGGCTGAGTGGGGTTAGGAAAAATGCCTTTTGAAGATGAAGGGATAGCATCCTTGCTTCTAATGAATTTGGAAAGTTTCCCAAATTGCTTAGGATTTGACTGGAGGTACTCGGCTTCTGACATTTGGATCTTAGTTTTCTTTGCATGATCAATAATGTAAAAAATGGTATATGAAGGAATGATGGTGAGCTCAGTTCTGGTTATGCTAGTCTGAGCAGAGGTACTGGTCTTGGGGGTAGGAGAAAGAGAGTTAGAAAAAGAAGTTACCTTTCTAGTTGTCTCCTTTTCAGTTTGTGCTTAGATAGGAAAGCCTCTTTTAGCCATAACCACGGGAGATTTTTTACCTTTCTCCTTGGAGCCTTCAACCAATTTTTTGGGGTTCTGAGATTGATTTCGAGTGAATACTAAAAATGAATGACCATCATGTTCACATTGGTATTCCTCGTATTCTAAGTACCCAATGTTGGATTCGCCAGTTGAATCATCAAAAGACTCATCAGCATATCTTGAAGCTTCAAATTCTTCTTGAGAATCTAGATCTTCTAGTTCTTCATCTTCCTCAACTATTTTAACTATTGCATTGATAGGAGGAGCTTCAATTGCTAGCCTTGTGGGAGTAACAATCAACCGATTTGTGTCTCTTGTGGGAGTGTCATTGGTATTGGTTAAATTTCATCTAGGAATATCCTGATAAGGACTGTTGGTCACTTGTTAAGACATTTGTTTCTTCAAATTGATCAAGTCATTGGCCATCCTCTAAATCATAGGATCAGTAGTACTCTGAGAAGAAATCTGGTTTTTAGGCTTAGATGACACTCTTCTGATCTTTCCGGCCAGGATGAGATCATCTTCTATTTTAGTGGTTGTAGCTTGAGCACTGGCCAAATCAGGGATAACAGACCTTCTTAATAAGAAGCTCACATCAGGGGGATGAGCATTGATGAAGAAACACTTTTGATTTTCAAGAGTGGGACTGGCCAGATCTGGAATCTTACGAATCAGCTTGTTGAATTTGGATATGAAGTCTTGCATGGGTTCATAAGACTCCTTTATATGTGTAAGCTGCACTAACAAGGCATGAAAATCTTTAGCTAGTTTTAACCTTACTTCAAATATTGATCTCATGGTAGCCTAGTTGGTAATGCATGCATTCGAAAGATGGTAGAACCATTTTACTGCTACACCATGCAATGTTTCAGCAACGAGGTGAACAAAGACATCTTCATGAGAAACCCCAATGATGCCGGATGTGACAGAGAATGAACCGATGTGTTCATCATGGTGCTACTTCTAATCATCGTTGAAATTAGGAATATTCTTATGCGACCAATGTGGTACATGTAACGATGGAGTTAGGGAAAGAGGACCAATAGCCACACCCCAAGGCATAGGCTATGCTGCCATCCTTCTGAATGAAGTGCACATAATAATCCGATTATCAAACAAAAATAATGCATAGTAGGTTGCAGAAGCTTCTTGTTCTTGAGGAACCCGTATTCTTTGGATAGGTGAAGAACTTCTTGCTCAGATAGATACAAAAATGTTGGGGGAATGTCTAAAATGGTGTTGTTGTAGCAGATCAAAGAATGGATTAGTTTCACCCTTTCCTTGGCTTGACCAAGTGAAGATCTTTCTAACCAACTTGAACTGGAAAATGGATCTTCTAAAAATAAGGCAAATACAGAGTTGTCAGACGGTAATAGGATAAGCTTAGTCTTATCAATCCGTACTTCCCTAGCGGAGTCACCAAAAAATGTTGGTAGGATATTTTTTTAGGCCAAAATATGAGGTTCAACGACAGTACACGAGATCAAATCTCTCCTCAGAGACAGGTGAGGCAACCTATTTATTACTAATCTAAAACTCAACAGAAATGATATGTATAATATTCACACTTTCTCTGACCATTGGGGTTAGGATACAATCCTCAAATCGATATCAACATGAGATGGAGATGTCACAATGTGGATTAGAAATAATTAGAAGGGAAAATATTAGAGACAAAACAAAGCAGGAAGGGATGAGAGGAACGTATTTTCTTTCAAGAAAACACAGATCAAGAAATACTTATACGGTTTTTAGATAATGAGTGTAATATTTTAAATGATTAAAATAATCAAGAATACTAAACAAATAATAGCTTAAGATCTTGGACATAAGAACAATATCTCAAGATAGATGAATCCCACAACACAAAGTCTGTAAAATAACACTTGTTCCTATTCCTCAATGATTAAAAAGAAAATACAAAGTTTTTCTTCTTCTTCACAATAGATCTTAATATTCGAAAAGTCTCTCCCTTTTGGAATGTACAAGCATCCTTTATTTATAATAAAAAGGGTAGAGAGAAAATAGTATAAATCCTAGAAAATAGTCCTTTAACAAGAGTCCTAATTTACTTGACTCTCATGTAGGAGAACAAGTCAAAAATTTCTTCCTATGTGATGAAACGAAAATGAAAAATACATGTCAATCTATGGATGGAAATGACATGAAGCATTATGCTTATTCTTTTTTCTCATCCTTTTCTTCCTCTTGTGAAGCCTGCTTGTCTCGAAATTCCTAGAATTTCTGGATTATTCCCTGCATCTTAGCTTCATCTGGCGCATTGGAATAGTCACTCAGAACCTCGCAAGTTTCATGAGTGTCACTTGCATTGCCAAGAAGTTTCCTCAATTTCTTATTGAGTTTCCTTAGTGATTCTAAAACATTCTCAATCTTTATGAACCTATCGATGGTTTTCAGATAGAAGACAGAAGTTGGTTCATGCTCAATTGATTCTTGGATTTTCTTATAAAGATCATCAGCAAGTAGAATATTAGAACTTTCATCTAACACCTTTGCGAAGATCCTTGACAGCTCCTCTTCTATGTCATTGGTGGCATCAACCAATTGATCTCTAGATTCCCTCAACTTGCTACAAGCTTCACTGAGAATCTTTATCCTGAATCTGATGGCTTTGGTTAGCTAGAAATGTTTATCATCATGTGGAATAATTACTTCTTCCATTAAGACACAGGATGGAACCTGTTTCAGCACATTGAGAGCCTCCAAAGTTAACTTGAGGTTCCTTAATTCCTGTGAAAATTCTTCATCCATTTTTTCACCATCCATTTTTAACTCCAAGGATTTATAAACCTTCACTGTGTCATCAATGAATTTTCTTCCTTGTAGGTACAACATTTGAATCCATTCACCAACTATTCTTCCCTTCTCGTTGATATTTTCAATAACAAGTACTGATGAGAAATCAAACCTGAGAGGAGTAGGGGTAGAAGATGACGGTGTTGACTAAAAGGGCTTTGAGAGCTTGAGAAATACTTCCATCAACCGTTTAACTTTCTCCTTTAGCTCATCTCTTCTCACCTTTGTTTCCTTCATCTTCTGGCACAACACATTTATGGAATCTTGTGCATCCTGTTGTGCCCCTTCTATCGTTACCTTTCCTAGATCAACACATGTGATCTGATAATCAGTGGAAATTATATCCTTCTTTGTTTTGTTGGCCGCTGGAGTGGCAATATCTAAAAAGTTATGTCATGAAGCATCCACTGAAACCCTTGAAACCATTTTGGGTTTCTCGGAAAATTTGATAAGAGAGGCCTTCAGGGAGCTAAAGTCGAAGGCTTGTAGAGGAACTACCACCTTCCTCTTCCTTGGGGTCTAATCAATTAACCATTGAGGTACAGTGGAATAATTTTCCCCTATCAGAGGTGTTATGGTTACATCTGTAGGTGGAGGAAGGTTTACCTATGGAGTAGTGATGACTACAAGTTTTTTGACTGTGGGGATAGATTCAATGAATGAGGGTGCAGAAGGAGGAGGCATATCTATAGCCATCTTAGATCCAACAGAAAGAGGTGAGAGATCAAAGAAGATGTTGGTAATGGATGATGAAAGTGGCGTAGAAATGTGAGGTGAGGAAGATTGGGAGGGAGGGGGTAAAGATTCCGAAGACAAATATTAAGAAGCAAGAGAGAGACTTACCTCCAATGAACAATCAAAAAAAGGAGAAACAAGAGGTTGACCAACCTCAACTTCTGAAGAAATTTATCCTTGTTCTGGTGGAGGAGGTGAATCCAATATCTCAATGTTTTGTGAAGGAGTGGTAGATGGTGTGGCTCCTTGCTTTTCTCCCCTTCTGAAAAACTTAAATTTTATCTGCCTCTTGGTAGGACTAAATTATCCTCTTCCCTTTCTCCCTTGGAGGGTCCTGCTTCTAAAGTAGCTTTTTTTGAAAAGTTCTTTTCCTTATAATGCATTCCCCAAGAAATGATTCATGCCTTGGTATGGAGAATCTAAGAAGCCATTTCATTAATAGAATGTTTTTCAGCAACAGACCAATCAATAGCTGGGAATCCGTGTTGGTGTCCATCTGAATGTTTGTACCTAGTGTCCAGGACACTTTCAATGTCCATGGTGCCTTCGGGGATATCAGCTAGATCTAACATCTGAATATATTCAAGCATTAGTCTGCTATTGTCTTTTCTTCAGACGGAAAATTCA